>ML675603.1:85117492-85240876 GCA_007922155.1 Mesoclemmys tuberculata | reverse complement strand
TGTGTGTGTGTGTGTGTGTGTGTGTGTGTGTGTGTGTGTGTGTGTGTATAGGTATAATTTTTTTGAAGGAGGAGGGAGGTGCATATTTTTTGGCGAAGTTGTTCGGGTACACTTCCCAAACTGTACAATGTTAAAAGTAACCAAACCACCCATAAAGTAGCACAATCATGGGAGGTCAGCATAGCTAACCTGAAAACTAAGGCAGATTGACAGATGGTGTAAATTGGGCCACATTGTCAGCTAGTGTAAATCAGTGTATCTATTATCTTAGAATCATAGAATATTAGAATTGGAAGGGACCTCAGGAGGTCACCTAGTCCAACCCCCTGCTCAAAGCAGGACTATCCTCAGCTAAATCATCCCAGCGAGGGTTTTGTCAAGCCGCATCTTAAAAACCTCTAAAGATGGAGATGCCACCACCTCCCTAGGTAACCCGTTCCAATGCTTCAATTCTTTAATGGAGCTATGCTGTTTTACACCAGCTGACAATCTGGCCTGGCGTGTCTAGAAATAATTACCTTCCTGAGTTCCATGAGCAAACAACAGTGACTAAGTAGAGTTCTCAGTATTCCATAGGAATAAATTTAAAAGGCAGATAGACTCATAACCCTTGAACTATAACATACAGAGACACCAACTGCAATTGAATAGGTAAAAGATTCATATCCTGGCAGATAGCAAGTTTAAGGTAGGCTGAATTTTGGCTTGAATGCTCATTACATTGCCCCATAGATGTTTGAATCAATATTTGGTACAAAAGGAAGTAGTGTCATATGGGCATTTAAAATGCCATAAAATCAAGTTGTTAAGGACACCAATCTCCTTTATATTGGAACATACACTCATTGTTTTTTAATGAGATCATATCTGAGAATTCATTGTATACACACTTTCTGGAATAAGCCATCCTCTAATTTAGGAGCATTAGGAAGACACCTTCCCTGGGGGGCAAGTCATTTCATAACTGCTATTGCAGTGTCTCTTGCACCTTTCCGTGAAGCACTTGGAGACACAGACTAGAAAGACCTCTGGTCTGATAAAGTATGGCAATTCCTATGTTCCTATTAATCCACTTAATTACATTTTCTTCACATCCAAGATCCTATTTTAGGGCCCATGCACACAGGCAGCGTGATGTAATAGCTACAGTATGGAATAGGTGAAGTGCTGAAAGAAAACATTTTGCTGCAGCTTACTCAGAAAGCTTTCCAAGAGAAGTGTTATTATTTTATCTCTGAAGAGTTTATTTAAAACAATAACTTTTATTTTAAAAAGAATCACTTTGGGTTTTTTTGGGTTGAATCCATAATTAGCAACTGAATATCTTTGTTTTGTGAGGATGTGAAGTCATGAAGTGGAGTTGAATGTTGAGATTTTTCCTTCTGTAAAACCCTTAAAAAAATAAGCCTGAGTGATTATTTAAATTTGTTTTGCTAACTTGGACCTCATTAAAATAGCTACATCTGTAACATGGAACATTTTCTTCCTCATGAACAGATGGCTAGTGAATAAATCAATGATGGGCCCTTTAGAGCGCCTTAGCACCACTAAAATGAAAGGTTAATGCCTCCATTCTGTATCTTATACATTCTGTTCCTAGGCCAAACAAACCAGGTCCACTGTGCTTTGAGAACATTATGAATTCATGCTGATCTGATTAGACTCTTAACATTATCCCTTTCTCCTACTCTTCAGGTGTCACAGTTTGGGAATTAATGACATTTGGATCAAAACCATATGATGGGATCCCAGCCAGTGAAATTTCATCTGTCTTAGAGAAGGGCGAGCGGTTGCCTCAGCCTCCTATCTGTACCATTGATGTCTATATGATCATGGTCAAATGTGAGTTCAGTTCTTGTACATGTGCATGGAGCTCAAACTAGTAAGAAGGAAAATGGTTCCAATTATGGAACTTTGCATGATATGCTGTATTCTTGAGATTCACAGGAAAGCTTGGCAGTGTGTAAAATTACTGTAAGTATGTTCAGACATCTCATGCTTCAAAAAAGACAGCATGTTTTTCTTCAACTACAGCCCAGAGTCCAAATTCTCATTTCTAATCATTGTGTGGTGGTGAGCATGGTATAAAAACTTACATTACACCCATGTAAATGCAAACTAACAGTGGAGTTACTCCAGAATTACTTCGGTGTTGCTGAAGTCAGAATCTAGCCCCAGATTTCCAGATTTGCACATTGAATCATCAGTGCTGATTTCTCTTCCTATGTGTGTAACAAATACACACTAAAAAAAAAATGTCTGAGAACACAGACAATCGCAACATTGGTGGCTACCCATGAAGACTTTGAGGCAGGATCCTGAGCTTCATAACTGAGCTCTGATCCCCAATTTTTTTTATGACTTAGACACACACATTACAATAAATGCACAGGAACTAGCATATTCTGTGGCATTGTTTCCAGGTCCTTATTGCTGTAAGTACATTAGAAGACATTCACAAGCAGCACACTAGGTGGCATTTAAACACTTTCTTAGACAAAATGTACAAAGTCCTTAAAGAAATAAATTCTTTGAGTCAAAAAAAAAAAGTTTAATTTCTTCTAATGCTATGGTTTTAGGGATATGTGAATACAAACTTCTCGCTACTAATAATAACAATAAATCACTCATCCACAAAGGATTAGCCTGCTAAAATGAGAGTTTGACGGATCTAATGGACAAACTAGCTGATTTCACAACCTCCCCTAGTGCGTGGCAGTGAAGCATTTATACAAATGTCATGCATAAAGAGCACTGACAATGATACTTCACTAGAATTCACCATATTTCCTGGTTTAGTGCAGGTCTAGAAATATTAAGCAGCAAGTTAAGGTAGGTCTGTGGTTGAATACTGATAGAGATCTGAAATACAATTTCACTGGCAAATGATCACCCAAATAAAGACACGCACGTCTAATCTGGAAAGAAATCTAAAGATCAGCTTCTACCAAAAGGACCCAATCCTGTTCTCATTGAAGCCAGTGGGAATTTTACTACCAATTACAATGGGATCAGGCCCATCATTGTATTTAGTAAATGAAGACTATCTATCCAAACAACCTTAACTGAAATTAAAAAAAAAAATCATCACTTCAAATTAGAAAGAGAAAAGTAAACTAATAAAATATGCAAAATTTTAAATAAAAATTGAAACCAAATGAACTATTAAATATTAAAATATGTTTAAAATTAAATTAATATTATCTATTAAAAGATGTTTTCAATCCTAATGGACCAATTTCTGACCTAGTGTAAATCATCAAAGATCCATTGACTTTTGTTAGAATAATTAACAATGAAGAAAGATGCTGCCAATCTGTACCGTAGACCCAGGAAACTCATCTCACCAATGGAGCAAACTGTAAATCAGATTTTCTTTCAAATCTATTATAACGCAATGCTTGTTTGTTTTAAAGGACAACCAGTAGCTCAATTAACCAACATGTATTTAAAGAATTAATTGACATCACTTTACAACAGCAACAATCTTCCAGGTTCGCCATTATTCCAAGAGGGAGATGAATTTCCTGTATTGGCTAGAGTATCTGTGCAAACTGGAAGCCCTTGTTGCAGCTGCAGGAAATAAATAAACCACAGGGAGATGTGGGTTCAAGTCCCTGCCCCGATGAACATTCAAGGATTTATACAAAGTGGAATAGCTTCAACGGGAAAGACTGCAGGCATGTCTACACTGCCGGGGCTGCACTGATCGATGCAGTGGGATCAATTGAGCAGGCAGTGGAGACCCGCTCAGTCGATCCTAGATGTGCTGTCCAATCGATGCAATAAATTCACCTCCCACCCCCAAAAAGAGTAAAGCTTTGTCAACTGGAGGGCATCTCCTGTAGACGCAGCTCAGTTGAAATGCTGCGGTAAGGGACCGAGAGTAAGTTGACGGGAGATATGGCCACCGGCAGCATAGACCAAGCCTGAGAGCAACCCACCCCAAAATAGCTGATAGCCTGGTGATTTAGGGTGCTCACCTGGAGAGGGAAATCTGAGTTCAAGTCATAATTACAGATTGGGGATTAAAACCTTGGCAAGTGCCCCAACCACCAGGCTAAAGGTTATAAGGAGACTTGCATACATGTTCTCTCTCCCCCGCTCCTCCCCTCCTCTGAATTGGTCTTGAAAAACATGTTCCTGGCCAAAATGAATCATGTTAAATTTACGGATAGTGTCAGCTCAGCCGAAACTTCATTTCTTAGCAAATGAACTTTTTGTCCCAAGAAGCTGGTTGAGAGCTGGGCGAACCTGTACTGTGGTGTGCATAAGAGATGATTAAAAAGCAATGATTACCATGTCCGTTTACCCAGGTGATTTCCGAGAGCGGTGCACCCATGTAAATGAGAACAAAATTGGAACACTGGAGGCAAATCCAAATACCATCACCAGGTCAGGTGCTGCTCAGATATATAGGGCAGCAGGGGAGAGGAATCCTCCCCACCTAGTTGTGGAGTGGCTCTGAAGCAGATCCATCAGGTAGAGTGTGGTGTATGTCAGGACCTGTACAGCATTGGATCCCCTCCTTACCTCTTGATCCACTACTGCTTTCCCCACCCTGTGGTTGCTATGTAGGGAGCTTGTGTTGAGCAGGAATCCTGACCTTTAGGAGCACTATGTGAGCAGGAGCAGGGACATGTGCAGAAATTTAAATTCCAGAGCTTTTGGAGAGGCATGCTCTATTGCACCCCCACCTTCCCACACCTCCTGGCTTGGGCCCTGGTAGCCGGAAGAGCTCTGTGCACCCCCTACTGGGCCCCAAGGGGCAGAGGAGCTCTGTGCCCCCACACTGGTTATTGGGGGTCCCTGCTTGCCCTCCCTTGCACACTCCCCTATGCAGGAGTTAAAAAGGAGGTACTCCTGGCATGTTGATGCTAAGCAGAAATCTTTCTACCATTGTGACATTCCCCAGGGTACAATCTGGGCTACTGAACTTTCTAACCTAGGGTGCCATCTACACTGCCTTGCTGTCAGAGCAGTCGCTCCCGGCCTGCTCACGCAGCCTTCAGCCTGTAAATTCACTCCCAGCTAACTACCTTTGCACTCTGACCAGTCACATGTGAATTGTGTACAGAGTGATACCCGCAAATGCTTAGTCCCATCCTTGCACACACACCGCCCCCCCTTATTAGCTACAGAAAAACAGATTTTAAGTGATTACAAGTAATAATGCATAAAAGTCAGCGTTGGTTAAAAAGGAAAATAAAAGTGTAAAATACTAGCTAATGCTTCACTTAACAAGCTAAGTAAACTTAAAATCAAAGATTTTCCTCATCATATGCTGCAGTAAACTTCACAGGCTGGGTCTCTTTTTTTGGCCTGGGACCTTCCCCCCTTAGTTCAGTGTCCTTCAGATATTCATTGATGTCATGAGCAGAGAGATGAGAGGAGGTGGAAGCCTCTTTCTCTCATTCTTATACCCCTCTGCCTTCTTCGAGCTGGGGTGCAAGTGACAAGCAGTCTCTTGTGGCCATGAGGTTTGAACTGTTCCTGTGATGGAATGTAAATTTTCTTATTCACATCAAGCAGGTGATAGTTTTTAACACCTGATTGGGGCCAGTGTCTTTGTGTCTGAAAAACTGGTTTGTGGGTGTTATCCAATCACAGTATGTTTCAATAACTATCATACAGTAGGATCTTTTAACTTCACATGTAGTGTTGCTACACATATTTCACCAGGATAATGATATTCAGCAGATTATGACTTTTCAAATGATACCTCACAAGGCATACTTTCCACAAAATTTATGATAGACTTGTAAAAGTGGTGAACATAATAGTATATATTGTCAAAACCATGTCTTTTATCGATTTGGTCTTACAAGAAGAGCTGGGGTGGTGATCTTAAATGCCAAAAAGAAGGAAAGAACAAAGTCTAACTAAAAGCTGATGTGAATGGATTCCTCATTATTATGGTCTGTTATAACCGCTTCACATGTCCCATGCACAATAGAATTGCTCATCCTTTACATCTTCTTTTAAAACTGTCTACAAGTTTAATTTCTAACACAATTTGATTTGTACTTTTTCTGTCTTGTCCCTTCAGGCTGGATGATAGATGCAGACAGTCGTCCCAAGTTTCGTGAGCTGATCTCAGAATTCTCCAAAATGGCTCGAGACCCTCAACGCTATCTTGTTATACAGGTATTGATCAGAAATACAATGGAGTTTGTTTTACTAGGAAACCAAGTTGGCGAATGGTCATTTAGAAAGATACCCAGGGGAAATAACAGCAACTATGAAATAATACACATGGTATGCTCACAGATGAGGAAACTAAGGAGTTCTCTGATTCTGTGATCAAATCTAAAAAGAAACTGGACCATATGAACATCAACAATCTAGTGCTATTTTTTTTAAAGAAAACTGTAAACCATATGTATTGTTCTAGTCCATTTCCAAAGTTGTTGCAGTAAATACTTTAGCATATTTGTACAGTATTTACTTAAAATTCAGACCAGAAAAAAAATAAATATGGATATGAGGAACAGAAATGTAATTAAGAATGTCAGGGTACTTCAACTTTCATATTATCAAAGAAGTTACATGGAAAAGGCCTTTCAAGCAATTAAGTCCATTTCTCTGCCAAGGCAGGATTGTGCTCGACAGAGCATTTGCTAATGTTTAATGGGGAAAGAATTGCTAGTCAGGAGAACAGCCGTGGTAGCAGCAGAAATCTCAAATAGCCTCTCAGTTTTTGATGGAAAAAGGAAGCACAGGAGAGTGATAGTGTGTTTTGTGGAATTACTGAGGGATGTCACAATGCTACATTCAATAACCTCACAGGACTGACAAATGTATTTTACTGAATTTGGGCCATGCCCCATTTAAAGTCTAATAGATTGACTTTAAATATGTATATACTCTAGCCAGAGCTAGAAACACGTTGTTGGACCCCCATACAAATGCTTTCAGGACCAGTACGTTTTTCCAAGCCAGAGTCCTGGTTCAGGATAATAGTCATTCATGTTGCAATCCAGAAAGGAGGTTCGATTTTGAACATTGTAAAGAAACAGATATTCTAAACATAGGCCTACCCAGAAACTCCAGGTCCAGACTTCCTCCCGAATTTATATCCAGACCTAAGTTTTGCAGCTTAGGCCCATCTCCAGAACATTCATTTTGCTCCAGAGAGAAAGCTGCTTTGCTGTAGTACAGCCTTGAGGGTGTCCAGCAAGCCACTCTGACTGTGATTTGGTTGACAGGGAGATGAAAGAATGCACTTGCCAAGCCCTACAGACTCCAAGTTTTATCGCACCCTAATGGAAGAGGAGGACATGGAGGACATCGTTGATGCAGATGAGTACCTCATTCCACACCAGGGATTTTTCAACAGCCCCTCCACATCCCGGACTCCCCTCTTGAGTTCATTGGTATGAAACATTTCATCCATGTTCGCAGACCTAATGGTTTAGAATTAAACATTTCCCACGTAATATCATATTTTTCTCTTTAAAATGTTTTCTGTCTCTCTTTTTTGAAGAGTGCTACCAGCAACAATTCAGCCACCACCTGCATTGATAGAAATGGGGTAAGTCTGAACACTTTAGAAGTGTGAGCAGCTGCTGTTAAAGGTGTCTCATTATTGTATTAATGCTGTGAACTAAATTAAGGAATCAGATCTTGATTGAGCAGAGAGAGTGCCTCAATTTCATCACCAGATATTGGGAATCTCTTCTCCCCACCCTGTTTTTCTGTATACGCATTCCTGTACACACCATCCTCTATGAAATAAAGTCTATTCTATGCTTGTTTTCTTACCCTGTACCTGTAAACCATCAGGGATACCCTGTGAGGGAAGACAGCTTTGTCCAGCGCTACAGTTCGGATCCAACTGGCATCTTCTTGGAAGACAGCATAGACGATGGCTTCCTGCCTGCTCCAGGTAAGTACATCTGCTAGGTATTGTCTTATGCTCAAGTTCATTCATTGATAAGCAACTTGGAATGCTATCTGCTTCTTTTTTAGATTTTCAAAGCTTCTTGGTGATCTCTGGATAATCATTTTCCTTCCCCTCTCTCAGCAAAAGGGATCATCCCTAAAGATCCCCCCAGTTTTTCTTCACTGGTCAATAAATGGGGGTGGAGAATTGTGCAGAATTTTTCTTTTCATTTTTTTTCTCGGCCTTTTCTGACAGCTTCTTGACCACATATTGTCCACCACCACCAATCAGATTTCTACTTCTTGTTGTGGGTGCCTTATCTAAGATTTTTTTATTTTTTCTATTAATCATACATTTCAGAAAGTTTCTTCTAAGAATTGTTTAGTCTTCTTCATTGTTTTTACTGCAGAAACTCTGCTTCTTGCTGCTGCTGTTTTCAAAACAGAAATATACTCAAGCAGAATAGATGGCATAATGAAATACACAGTGCTGCTGTTCACAGTCTCACATGTACTTACATAGTAGTTTCCTGGAACCAGAACTGGTTGGCTTAAAAGATCAGTAAGAGTGTTACCACGGATAGTTGTTTTGATAAAACTATAATACATAGTTTAATAAAACTGTACACTCACAATGCTTTGTCCTCAAATAGTACCATAGTTGAGTGGGGGAAAGAGGCATTATTGTATTAGTGGACATGGAATCTCAATTACTGTCAGTCTTCTATTTCTGAGGCATTTCCATTATCTTTAAATATTTCTCCAGGTACATGGTTGCTGTCAGCTAAACTCCGTAGCTAAGATTTCAGATCTCCAAGGGAATGTAGGCAAACACACTTCACTAAAAGCAATGGAAAATGCGTGGCTAAATTCCCTTGGCTGCTTTGAAAACCTGATTGCTTGAACCTTTTGCAAATGCTGTTCAGTGGAACTTCCTGCCTTTGGCTAAGACTTGGAATCCTGAGGAAGATCTAAAAGACTTGTGGGCTGAATTGTGAAAAGATTGTTTACACCTGATTAAAAATACATGTCAAGTTGTTTAAAGGACTGCATTAGTTACATATCATAATTTCTTTCTTTCTTTTTTAAATCTCAGAATATGTCAATCAGTCAATCCCCAGGAAACCATCGGCATCTGTAGTACAGAATCCAATCTCCAATAACATCTCCCTCCAGATAAACCCCAAATCCTCTATAGTCGCCAGCTATCAGAATTCCCACAGTACAGCCGTGGACAACCCAGAGTATCTCAACACAAACCAGCCTCCTTTTGTCAAAACGGTTTTTGAGAGCTCCTCCTACTGGGACCAAACAGCCAATCACCAAATAAATCTGGACAATCCTGATTACCAGCAGGACTACTTTCCTAAGGAAACTAAGCCTAATGGCATCTTCAAAGTTCCTGCAGCTGAAAATCCTGAATATTTAAGGGTAGCAGCACCAAAAAGAGAATACATTGAAGCCTCAGCATGACCACAGAAACTCTCTTCTTGCAGTAATACCAACTAGAACCCAGATGAACAACCTGGCTGCTGGAGGACCAATCTATGAACAGACAGAACAGCAATCAAAATTCACTAATAGGCACACTTTTCCTTTCAAGCCTGTGGGCTGAATTCACCAAGCTCATTTTACTGTATATTTTGGGCTTTTCCTTGCCCATCCACATACATAACTGAGGCACATACCATACACATGCATGCATGTCAGACTAGAGCAAGAACTTCCTGCAGATAAGAAATTGCAGATGCATTCCTTTTGTTTTCAAACAGTAGCATTATAAAAAGCCATTTTGGGATGAACAGTAAGAGCTGTACTTATTGTACAGTTGAAATCCTTTCTACAGTGCATATTTTTATAAACATTTCTAATGGATTTTTTGGATCTTTTACAAGATGAGACACTCGCTTGTTGGGCGGTTATGTGATACTCACACCACCAGAAAAAAAGAGCAATACATAATTAAAATTTCTGGAGAAGAGTTTTTTCAAACTCTTGGAAATCGAAGCTGTTTCAAATTATTGGATGTTAAAAATTGACTCTATTTACTGCTTCTTGATACAAATGGGAAAAAAACGTGTCTGGGAGAAGCGTGGCGATTCTTCTTGATGAAATGGTTTTTAAAATGGAACAGGTTGGTGAAATTTTATAACATATAGTGTATTTAGCACAAGGACTGGATGGCAGCACACGTTTACCTTACTGACCACTATTGCTGGAGACCAGCAGGAAGATCTCAGCACACAGAAGAGTTGTTTGTAAATGTTTATAAAGTATTCATAAGTTTGTTTTCTGTATGTTGACTACAAGCCTTTCTTTTTTTCCATTCCATTGTTTAGCTCTAGATTTATCAAATTACACTTTTAACAAAAATTTTAAAGACGTTGCTTCAACTGAAAAATGAAGTGTCAGTACTCTCTGTCTCCATCTCATTTTGGACAAACTTCCCTTAAATGGCAAGGAAATGCAAAAGGCTGTAAATCGCGTTATTAGTGAGAGAGCTGGTGATCGGAATGCAACTGCACAAAATTAAACTTGGCTAAGATAAAAATGCATCCCAAGGAAATGAGATTGTTCGTTTGTTTTTTAATGTAACTCAGTCAAGAAACCTTTTTCCTGTGTAAAAATTGTAAAGAAAAGAGGGGGGAAATACACCAATATACCCTGTTAAACTTTTGGCAGAATATCGCCTTGGGTATAAAGGAAATACAGTGAGAATGAATCAAAGAGAAAAAAGAATCGTCTGAAGTGTTTGAAGGAAATTGCTTAGTTTACTTTTTGGAAATCTGGGGCTGGGAATGCCAACCGCTCTTTGGAAATCCGAGCCTGATTGTTTAAATGTCAAAGTTGAACAGTCCAAATCAACATTTGGCTTAATAATATTAATATATATCTGTTGTATATAAAACCATTGTAGCACAAGAAGTTACAAAGATTGCTTTTCTTTAAATTGTGCATAGTCTTTAAAACTCCTGAAGTTCTTTTAATGCCTTTTGTTAACATTTTTGATGTCTTCTTTGAAAGAAGTAGGGAAAAAATACTTAAAGCATTAATTCAAAGAGTAATAATAATATGGAGGCATCCTTCCACTACCTTGCTGGAAAAAACATTTTAGCCAAATAATTGGATCTGAAGCCAGATGTGAATCAAGCCACTTACATGCTAAGATCCATAGTTAATCATGGGGAAATTACTTGAGATGGCATAAAAACTGTAACACAAAAAAACATGTAGCATTTATACTCAAGACATAAATGCAACCTATAGCATCAGGAAATTGTCAATTTTCACTCCTCATTCACTATGTTTGGAATATCTCATGTAAATTCCAGTTGAAATATTGCATTTGAGTCCAGGATCAGGCTCAAAGCCCTTAAAATATTGTCATGGAAAGTTGGTTTGAGCAGGATAAAATGAAGACTGACAGTGTAAAACGTCTCATTTATAGAGCAATGCAGTACAGGCTGTCACTGAAAATCTGTACACATAGAATATGTTTCTTACAGTAAGGTCTGGAGTCGGAGAGCAAATTGGGTGAAAACACATTTATTATCACAATCTTTGGGTACATCTCATTCATAATGATTGGATCCTAGCCACAGCCTTACAGAGAATATGTAACAACTTGTATTATTTCCTTGTAATTAAAACAATAAAAAAAATCTGCTCTCAAGTACAGTTTACTACAGATCTACCCTTATGTACCTGAGAGCAGAATTTTGACACAATGCCATGTTAAAAATGCACCAGACACCCATGGTCATATAGACTCTCATCCATGTGTGTGCACGCGCACACACACACACACACACAGTCATTTTAACAATCTTTTTTTCCATTGAACTCACAAGGAAATTGTTTGTCAAATGACTTTCCAACAGAAGTCATGGTTAATTTACTAAGTCTATTACTCAAAAGAAATACACTACAATACAATACTATATGTATTCCTCTAGTTTTTCAGATACTTTTCTCAAAAGGATTCAGTGATATTTTTAGCTTTAAAAATGGGTTTATGGGTTTTTTTTGTTTTTGTTTTGTTTTTAAAGTAGCACTGTAAGTTACCAGCATTATGTAGCATGGAAACTATTTAATACAGATTAACCTCTCTACATTTTTAAATGATTCCTGGAGGATTTTGTAATGTGACCACCATGAAAGCCAATGAGAATCATGCACCTACATCCTTTAAGAGTGTTTAGGAAATTTACACAAAAGGTTCAGTTGCCTTTTTATTTATTGTTTAATGGAAAACGTAGCAGAGAGATATAGGCGCCAGTTTCTTATACAAAAACCTATCGTCTGTAATGTATTAACTATCCTAATTTATGTAGCACAGACTCTAGATTTATGAGCTAACAATATTTTTAAATACTGATAAATAGGTGTCATGATTTCCTAATAGGCAGCTGTACGTTATTCAAAAACCAGCAGAAATGAAGAGCCATGAGCACATTAGCATGTCAGCTCAACTTCATTTTATCAAACCATTTCAATGTTATTTAAAATAAGTAAATGCAGGATTTAAATAGTCTAACATTTTTTACTGGAGCACACGAATTCTACAGCAGCAATGATTCCACTGAGTATTGTTTATACCTAAGGCCTTGTCCACAATAGCACTTATGCCAGCAAAACTTTTGCTGCTCAGGGATGTGGAAAAAAAACAGACCCCTGAGCAACATAAACTTTGCCAGCATAAGCGTCTGTGTGAATAGTGCTATGTCGGCGGGAGACGCCGCTCATTCAGGTGATTTTATTATGTTGGCGGAAGAGCTCTCTCCCATTGACATAACATGGCTATACAGGCACTCTTACAGTGGCACAGCTATAGTGATACATCTTACAGTCTTAATGGATCAATGGGAGTTACGCAGCAATTTCACCTTTGTTGTGGAATCTGATAAGCTGCTGTTGTGCTGAATCCAGGACTATCATATCACATTTCTCCTGCATCTCAGGCCATTAACTCACGTCTCTCTCTGGTTAAGATAAAGGTGAACCACCTCTGCTGGTAGTAATTGAAAGTCCCTTATCCTTTTTGTGTGCCCGTCAGTGAGCATATGTGCCTGTATACTGGCACAAAGACAATGATAAATTACACTTTGAAATCTCATACAGATCACTTCCTCTACAGTGTGCTAGATTTGGGAGTAAATCTTACAAAGTCTCTCATGATGACTGTGAAATAGCGGCATGTCACCATTTAGTGATCTCCAAAAAAACCCAAAACTAACAAACTGAAGTTGTTTGTAAAGTATCACAAAGCCCATAGAGTCTTATCTGTTCATATCCAGTTTGCTAGAAGATTTATTAGTCTAGCCCCAGCATCTAACTGATATGAAACAGACTATAGCTATAATTGAGCAGTCTTTCACTGGTATTCAAGTTGCTCATTTGTTTTTGTCAAATGAAAGTGTTAGTTGCTGTGTCGGAATGGACTTTCATGATGATTGTTATAATAAGGTCTGCATAACAAGAAAAGGTATTTTATTATATAAAGTGTGATTACAGATGTATTGCTATATAAATTATTGCAACATTAGTGTAAAATCTAATTAGAACTTAGATTCCATTTTTGCATTTTTCCTGGACATTCAGAGTGGTCTCCATTATAAAATGATCTGAGCTCCTCCAGTTTAAAACCACAACAGTAACTAAAGGAGAATGTTCTTGCAATATCTGAGCAAAACACAGATTCTGATTTTGAGCAGTTGGCAAGGAAATTAAATTGCAAGTTGATTAGTGATAAAGCAGCACCAGTTAAGCCATTATGATTAAGAGTCTGCCAGTCAGGTCCATTATAAAAGTTTCGCTAAATACTAATGCATGATAGACCAGAACAATTTTAAAGGGGCTGCTGTGCTCTATCAGGAGTTGTGTGCATAAAATGTCCTTTTTAAAAATACGCCTGAATAGAGAGAGACTTAACAGATCACAACAGCTTTTAAAGGATCATAGACTCTCACATGTGAAGGAGTTCTAAAATACTGTCTCTAATTTCCCACATAAAGAGGAAGGACATTTAAGAGCATTGTGTGTACTTACAAAACCACAATCACTAGCTTAGCAGCTAATATGAAATTAATTTTAAAATGCTATTTTGAAACACTACATTTCAAGATCATAAAGGTAAGCTGCAAAATAAGAGGAAATTCAAGGTTTAAGTTAGAATCTTCCAATTCGTTTGACATTTTTGATGTTCTGTGTACAGTGATGTGCGTCATAGCTCATTTGGCTGTAAATTGGTTTGCAATAGGGAGAGTTAGCTTGGGAAAGTCTGAAAATGTTTCAGTATATCATATAAAGTAAATTCTCTGCAAGGTCTGATGCCCTTTTCTCACTTCCAAGTTAAACGAAACAACCTAATGAATCTCTTTGTTCAGAGCAATTTGGAATAGAGGGTGCTCTTCAATTTTTTTAATGTTTTAAGGTTGACTGCTCCTTCCTATCCCATTCAGCTGAATGTTAGGGCCTTGAAGACATAGATCGTATTGCATTTCCTCTGAAGGGGAAACTGGCCTGCATGGGATCGGGCGCTTGTAGGCAGAATTATATCGGGAGCTCATTGCCAGGGGATCTACTCACAATACAGATCCACTGGCCTAAAATTTGCTTGGGGGCGGCAGGCACAGCAGTCATTGCCTTCTACTTCAGCTAGGGATGATAGTAGCAATTGTGAGTGGCTAAATAGCTGCCCAAATGCTACCTGCTGATTGGGAGGAAAATCTTCTCCTCTCAGCTTCCACTTTGTTTCTTTGTGCAAAACCCATTTACTCAGTCCTTGTGCTACAAATGTGAATTTCATCCTTTTCACAGAAGGTCATGTGTACGCCAGATCCAATTTCACAGGACCACAGGACTTCAAATGATTCAAGCACTTCATACTGGGAAGTGCCTGAGGTGTCCTCAGTCTGTCTGGGGATGAGTAACTGAATGGCAATGAGACACTTTGCATTTCCTGACAAGCATTCTTTTTTCAGATTAGAAGCTTAACACCAACTATAACACAGTCTGCTACCTCTTCACTGTCCGCTGATAAAATTGCCCCAGCTGCTTTTTTTTAAAAATTTTATTTTAACATTTCTCTGCGAGAAAACATTTTAGTCAGGACAAAGTGAGAAAATGTATCTATTTGTATCCCCCGTCATGAAGAAAATGTACAGTAATGAAATTTTAAACTCTGTATAGATATATTGCCAAGTGTGACACTTCAGGAGAGTGTTTTGTAATGTTGTTAAATCACCACTAAACCAGATTTTTATATCGAAATTCCGTTTTTCTATCTTTTCTTTCTCAATAAGTTTTTTCTTCTCCCCTCTTTTAAAAGCCTTTTTAAAAAATAAAATAAGGAAAAATAAGATTTATATAAAAGAAAAACTAGACACCTTTAAGTACTTTTTAAATGGGCTGAATTAGGACCAAAGATAGCGTCTTATTTTCTTGCTTTAAAGTAATAAATCAAAATGGCAATTGATCACCACTTGACAGTTTCTTATTGGGGGAAAAATCACTGCCCCACAATCCTGCATAAGATTTGCACTGAGCCCTACTGAAGTCAATGGGACTTTCCATGAGAACAAAGATCTGCCCACGGGGATCCAGCTGGAGCTATGTATAGCATATGGGCCAAACGGATGTATTTATTCAAATTTGACTCAATTTACTGTCAAAACTCGTTAAATTAAGGGGAGTTTGGGCCAAATACGGACTGACTAAAAACTGAAGAAGACTTCAAGTTTTGGCTCAGTGTCAAGGGGGAAAAAATGAAGTTTCAGATAATGAATGATTGGATCACTGCTTTTCATCTGGGGAAGGTTGTAAGCAGATACGACAGCCAGCCTGCAAGCACTTTTTTTATTAAATTTCTTTCTTTAAATATGGGGTGTGAATTGATTTTCATGACACACTTTTGTCTCCTTGCCATGCATTCTGCCTGCTTTAGCATTGCACACATTTTCAGGGCACCTATATTTCCTTAAATTTGTAAACTGGGAATAATGGTTACAATTTCCAATTAATGTTAATGGGAATTAAGATGACTTTGAGAGAAGGATGTAATTTTTGAGGGCACGACACAGTTAAGAGTGAATGCATAGCAAACATTCAGGAGTGTCAAAGTCAAGGAAAGGGATTCTTTAAGAATGAGACAATCTGGAACTTGGCCAAACCACATGATGCACTGAGCCAAATCCTGGTTCTAAAAGAGTCAATGGCAAAATGCCTGAAGCCAGGATTTTGGTTCATTATGTTCTGCAATGTCTGGTGGCCCCTACCTCATTGTTACCTCAAAGTAATTCATCCTCCTTATGAACAAGCTGAAAAATCAAAAACCACAGCCCTGTAGCTAACCAATAGCTCTATAGGGATTTGTTCATAGGTAGGGGAGATGGTACATACCTTTAGCCTTCCCAGTGGTCCTGGAGATTTTTCCAAAACATCCTTCTAATATATTAGAATCTACCTGAAGGGTAGGGATTTTGAAAAGCCGTCAGTGTTGGCCTAACTCTGCTTCTGCTCAAGTCAACGGGAGTTTCATTTTTGATTGCAGTGGGAACAGAGTGAGGCTGATGTTGAGTGCTTTTGAAAATCCCTCTCACTATGCATAGGGATCCTGCGCCCATTTTAGGCTGGTTTTTAATGATGGAATCAACTGGGAGTAAGGTCTTGGTTGTAATAAACTATCAAGCAATATATCCATATAGACAGTACCTTTTTGAACATTGTAAAGTTAATCAACTCTGAAAGCACTATTTGTACAAATAAGAAATGCTGTCTTTTATACAGTTTAATGGTTTATACTATTGATCAAAGATTGTTTGTATATTGAGTGATAAAAATAAGATGTATATTATTCTGTTTAATTGTTTTTAATTTTTAGATAACATTTATTGTAATATACTGTATTATTGTGTTTGGGGGAAATAATTCCTGTTGGCTGGCATGTAGGGTTAATAGCCATGGAAAAGGCAATGTTAACTTTTTTGATAGATTTTGATTTTTAAAAAGGTATCCCTATGGGGATTTAGCCAGAGCTTATTGATCTTAATAACAAGGCACCTTTCCTCTCTCTAGCACATTTATGCTGCCCTCATGCCCAGTGTTCACTATTGGAGTTTCATAGTGCAATAAGATGCAATTAACCATTTTGGCCATTGCAGCTGCTGTTTACCAAGGTGCTAGTGAAATGCACTCTTTGACATGCACGGCAATGTCTCTCCTTAATTTTACCACAAATACAGAAAGCTAAACCTTCAAGCTCAAATCCCCAGGATATTTTGCTTTTGGGGCCCATGCTATTGTTCATTTATAAACTGGCTGCGAAAGTCCTCTTCTTAAGCTTCTCTCCCCACCAGCATCAACAGAGCAAGATTCCATGGTAAGGGGATATAAATTTAAAAAAACACAAACACACACAAAAGACTTCAGTACTTGGGGGTTGGGGGAAATGACTCCACAAAAATGCCAGGAAACAATAAATAAAACGTAAAACCTCCCACTCCAAGCAACAGGATAAATAATCCTACTTGGGGGGGGGGAAGCAAACAATGAAATCTAGTTTTAATACATTATAGGAAAGAGAAGTTTCTCAGAATAACAAGATGGAAGCATAAATGAGTAAGGTGGCAGAAGAGAGGAAAGCATAGCAGTGAGGCTGATACCATAGGCAGGGTCTTAAACAATCCAAGTGGTGGAACTCCCCATTGAATTAAGTGGGGGTATGAATTAAGTGGAGGATCCCATACAAGGATCAAGAGAAGCACATAGTCCTACATGTAATGGAGATTCCAATGGGATAGGTGGAAGGGAGGGAAAAGTTATCCTATTGGGTTGATGGGATGGTAAAAGGTCATGAACTAGATACATGGTGTGCAAGATCAGCCTGGATAAGTCCCCATTATACCGATTTGTAAATTAGTAATTATTTCTTTATCGATTAACTTTGTACACAGAGAAAAAGTCACTACAGCACCTTTCATCCAGTCCCTTCCAACACGTAAACTGCATGATGAACCACCTGGGCTTATTTTATGCAGAAAATTATGTAGTCTTAAAACTCATATAACTGGTTCTTAGAAATGTCTAGTGTGTGTTAATGCATGATATTTTTATTTTAATAAAAGTAATGAAATATGACTTATTTTGCAGTATTTTTTTCTGGCTGGAGAGTAGCAGGTCCGGCTTGGGGGTTATGATAATACTTTGCACTTCTATAGCATCTTTCACAGGAGGACCACCACACAATTTACAAATGCTAATCGGCAGTGCTGTAATAGGTGTGTTGGTCCCAGGATATCAGTGAGATCAGGTGGGTAAGGTCATGTCTTTTATTAGACCATTTTCTGTTGGTGAAGAGGCAAGTTTCTGAGCATACACCAGGAACTTTGATAGTTATCAGAATCCTGAAGAAAAACTGTAGCTCAAAAGTGTGTCTCTCTCAGCAACAGATGTTTGTCCAATCTAAGATAGTACCTCTACCCACCTTGTCTCTCTAATACCCTGGGACTGACAGTGCTACAACACTTCCTCAGTCCCCAAAAAATCATGGAGCAGGTCCTCAAAAAATCCATTTTGAGGCACTTGGAAGAGAGGAAGATGATCAGAAACAGTCAGCAAGGATTCAACAAGAATAAGTCATGTATGACCAACCTTCTATGATGAGATGACTGACTCTATGGATATGAGGAAATCAGTGGACATGATATACCTTGACTTTAGGAAAGCTTTTGATACTGTCTCCCACAGTGTTCTTATCAGCGAGTTAAAGAAGTATGGGTTGGATGAACAGACTATAAGGTGGACAGAAAGCTGGCCAGATCGCCAGGCTCCATGGACATTGATCAACGACTTGATGTCTAGTTGGCAGCTGGTAATAAGCAGAGTGCCCCAGGGGTCAGTTTTGTTCAGCATCTTCATTAATGATCTGGAGGATGTGGTAGACAGGTGTGTACTGCTTCTTAAAATGAAACATAAAGGGGCAGGCAGGCAACTCTTACAATTGGGTTATTAGGCTTTGAGATGATTAAAGGCCTGTTTTATTAATATAAGGCATTGTGGCGGTAGTCATGCTAAAAGCTGATTTTAGCTAAAAGGATTTCAGGCCCAAAAGAGTTAACCCTAGGTCAGGGGTCGGCAAACCGCAGCTCCCGAGCCGCATGCGGCTCTTCAGCCGCGGCTATGCGGCTCTTCATCCGCGGCGAGCCGCGTCCCCGGAGCCGCAAGCGGCTCTTCATCCGCGGTAAGGCGCGGCTCCCCTGGTGACTAGGGGACCAGATAAAAAATTCTTCCCCCAGTGTGAGCCTCCATGCTGTAGCTCCGCCGCCGAAATTGACCAGATGACTCAATGTCAGGGCGGAGACTGCACCCAGTGATTCCAGGTCTGCCGCCGAAATTGACCAGGACGAGTCAATTTCACGGCGGAGACTGGTCTGAAGTGCTGGCTGCTGGGGTGCAGTGTGTTCGGTGCTCCATTCATCCGATCCTAGCCCGGCTCCTCTGTCAGATTTTAGAACGCACTGTGGCGCATTGTGGCCCCGGGAGTAAAAAAGTTTGCCCACCCCTGCCCTAGGTCATAAATTCTGCTCTTTCAGTCAGACACAAATGAGGGACCACAAAGGATACAGTACATTGCAGGATTCTGTGGGATGTAATGGGGATGGCTTTAGCAATCTGGTTACTGAGTGATAGACCACAATAAAATATAGGAATTCAGCCATAAGTGATGTAGGTTATTAATATTATAAGTACAGGCATGATTATGGAGATCTGGAGTGCCACATATGGAAGATAGGCAGGTAGCAATTTTGGTCATAGAACCTGGTTAAAAATGGCTGGGTATCCAATAAGTTACATAAAAGTGGGGTATGAATATTCTCAGCATTGGTCTATTCTTGTGTGCTCTTAGCTTCCTGAAGTAGTATCAGCAGGGTCTGTGGCTTTCCACTAACATTTTAGTAATCTCTTTATTTCTTTTAAGTGTTGTGCTTATGTTCTGATACCTGATTGGCTTAAAGCTCTAGCTGAATTGATATCTTGGGTCGGTGTTATAAGTAGAATTATATGTGGTTTTTTAATGTAAGGGTATAACTGAACATATCTGGCTTATTCACAAATCACACCAACCCCATAATGACAGAATTAGTCATAGGAGAAACTGCCATGTAGCCCACTTTGGGAAAGAACCTGCATCAAGTTGATAGAGAGCATCGGTGTGTGAAATGTGTATAGTTCCATTACTGACCAAACTACACTATAGAATTTGGCTCTTCTGATCTTGATGTTTCCAAAATGTGGAGGTGTCTATGTCAGAAAGTTTGGTCTGACCCATCTCTTTTAGCCAATTGTACAATTACATTAGCACTGTTAGCAACCACATAGACATGATGTAATAGCGTCCATTTAGGTACTTGCTTTTGATAATGACTTTCCCACCAAATATATATAAGTACACAGAATTTAGAGGCTATATGTCTCAATATTTGGACCTTAATGCATGTTCCTCTGCTGCCCTTTCCTTGCTCCTACTTCCTGACATAGTATGGAAGTCATTAATTCCTCACAGGTGATGCTGCACAATCCCCACAATAAGGGCAAGCAACTATGGATCCTTCCTAGCCAAACCACCCCCATCACAAAGAGCTTTTTAAAAGTAAATATACAATTGTATGTGAGGAAAGGCTTTCAGATGTGGTTCCAAACTTTTGAGATGACTCTAGTAATGAACTGGGGCCTTGGCCCTGTATTCATGTAGGAATACATGACTATACACTCGCTACTTCAGCAATTGCTCATTGTATCTGATGAAAGGAAACCTTGTTGCATGACGTGGTGCTGTGTGTCACATTCTTTGCACTGATTTCATTAGCGACTTCTCATTCACATCACAAGACAACAAAAATCATAAAGCAAAGCGGCAAAAGAGTTAAACTAGCAGGGTAATGGCAAGGCATGCAGGAGGGAGAGAATTCAGTGAAGCTTTTTTGGCACTGAAAATCCTGCTGGGATGCAGTGTCTGGGTCAGCAAGATGGTCAGGCCATTAATATTCTAGTGTGATGTTAGACCTGGATTCAGTCAACGCCATCTGAGTATGCTGAATTGGAGCTAGTTTGTTCATGGTTTTTATAATGTCATCAACCTGTCAGGAGGGAGAGGAAAGTATTTGGGAGCAAGAAGGGTTCTTACCTCACTGAGCTTGCAAAGGCAGGGCATTCTGCTCCTTGGGGATTCAATCCCGCAACGGGGCTGAGCATCAGCACTTACGTGCATGCTTAACTATGAGTTTAACTACTTTGCTGGCTCAGGACCAAAGTGGTCAGCACCTTGTGGGATTGAGCCCATAACGGCCAACTGTTGCTAATGCATCAATCTGGCTGCAAAGCAAGCTTATGGACCAAAAAAATCACTGTGTACCTAACCTTCATTGACCACGAAAGATGTGTTTGGTTTGGTTTTTAAACTGTGTCGGGGAAAATATGTTGCAAACAAAGTATGATGTTGATCAGTTACACTGCTCCAGAATAAATGAAGGGCCTAATCCTGTTTATGATGAGACAAAGCCCATGTTTGAGGCAAACGTCTCTATTAAGAACAGCATGTTGTTAACTTCAAGCATGAGCTTAAGTGCTGCACTGAATAGGGAAAGACTTCAGCACATGCTTCCCTGAATTGGGGCCATAGCGCTTACATGCGCGAATCGTTCCATTGATTTAACGGAACCACTCACAGGTCTAAACCGTTCACTAAACACTTCAGTGGTGTTTGCACGCTCAGGACCTAATGGTTGAGCTGGGTTACAAAGCAAGGCCTGAGTCCAGCAGCTGCACTTGTGAGGGTGGGCTGAAGTGGGGCGCCACGAAGGGAGTCCACTGAAGTCCATCCACAAATATACAGTTGCAGGATTGATGCCATTGGCCCCAGGTGTGGATCTGACCTCTCCCAATTTTTGGAGGCCAAGGCATGGATCTTGGTTTAGACCAGTCTTCAGGGTACTGGAACCCAGCCTTAAAGATGCACCTGATGCGGAGCTTAGCTCACCAGCGCTCCATGCAGAAAGCCTGGTGTGTTGAAACTAATTTTTTATGGGAGCGTAAAGTATTATTTAGTGCTCAAAGAAGGTTAGCTAGTTTTACAAATGAAGGCAAGCTGTAGGATTTTAGTACCACTCAACACAGTATGATTTTTTTTTTAAATCCAGTTTTGCACACTGATGGCCCATAACACAGATCTGGGTCTTTGCTCATGTTCTGCACAATAGGTGAACTAAAGGCTTTAAAAACAGTTTCTGTAGACACAGGAACCTGTAATTCCTGACAGCCTTTAGGACCTGATTTCCCCACTGTTTGTCTCTGGTTTAATGCTGCTGTATTTCTATAATTCAAGTAAGTGTCTATGACTCGCGCTCCTAGGTGCTGCGGTAATACAAATAACAACTAAGTGTAACGCCATTGACTTTTAACCTCAGTGGAATTACACCAATGTGAACATGGAGCAATGCAGTGATGACTGTCCCATAAGTTGCACTTCTACTACGTTTGCTGGGTATAGTAAGCAGGCCATATTATTTTTAATGCTGTGATTTTTTTGGAGTAATTTTGTCAGTGATCCCTGCATTCAGTGTCATTGGAACAAGTTTTATAGTGGCGTGGGAGGTGCTGAAAACCACTGAACAAAACTATAAACCCTGTACATGATGGAAACTACTTTGCTACCGCACCCCCACCTTGCCCCTTGGTTCCAGCACCCCTGCATTAAAGTTTCACAACAGTAAGAATGGATTCATTTGTCTCTGGCACCCTTACATGGGAGCTAACCGTTATATGGATGACTTTCATTCTTGTTTCACAGATAACTTTTTTTTTTAGAAACTGATGTTTGAACTAAAATATCACCATGTAAACACAAACTACATGTACAATAGGGACTAAGGGCCAGACCTTCAGCTGCAAACTAGCCTGGTGCCATTGATGTCTTCAATGCTACACCAATTTATGCCAAGTGGAGAGCTAGCCCTATGGGTCTATTAAACTGTCAAAGGCAGTGGCGTTCAGAGTTCTCTCATGCCCCTGTGGCTGACAGCAAAATAGCCAATGGTGTCGAGCAAATTGAGGCCAGAGGACATAACCAGCAAACCGTTCTTACCAATGTGACTGACAACATCTTTGAGACAAACGGTTCTCCTGCAGGCAGAACCTAAATGGAAAGAGGAGTAGCAATTAGAAAGATCCAGCCAAGTGATTCATCACAAAGAGCTGGACAACCTATAGAATTCCAAATAAGAGCTCGTGTGTTTATATATATATATATATATAACAATACTCAGTGGTAATATAGCTGGTAAAATTATCATAAATATATGTGTTTGTAGGAGCGTCTTAGAGAATGCTAATAGAAAGGCTCACAGTGCCCTCTCTTGGAGGAAAATATATATAATTAGTATGTTCAAAAGAGACCCTTTGACTATGTTCATATAGATATAAAGGATGAGATCCTGATCCCATTGAAATCAAGGACAAAGCTTGCATTGATTTAAATGGGGCCTGGATTTCAATCAGAGTACAGAGGTAAGAAGGATGGTGTGTAGATATAATTTGCTTTCCAGCCTACTCAGAACTAGTTGTAGTGCATTGGTATGAAATATTGTAAATTGCTTAAAAATACTTCCCTATAATAATATTTGTTGTTTTTCTTCATTGCTTGCAAGAAAAGTGTGTGTGTGTGTGTGTGTGTGTGTGTGTGTATAAATGCAGTGAGGCACTTAAAATAATGCAACGAACTTCATTACCAATGTTAGGATAAAGGGCTATACATATTGTAGGCCTTGCTGGAGCCCTAGGCATGACTGTGACCGTATGGCCTTGTCAAAATATCAGCTAATCAAGTAAGCATATTCCTGACCAGAGAGGATGGCACAAAACCACATAGCTCTCTTAAGAAACTACGTAAATGCTTTCCCGAGAGGGGGGCACAAGAAAGATAAGGATAGAACAAGAGGATAATGGATGAGGATGTTTTGTTCAAACTAGCAGATGCAAGGTACAGGGATGGCAATGCGAAGCATCTGGAATGTAACATGTAACTTTTTTGTCCATGTATAAAAGAGTGGAAGAGGGGCGTCTTTGTATTGGCCTTGAGGATGGCATCATGCTGATGGAGCCGATACCTTCTCGTGAGCACATGCATGTTAGTGCACCTGTAACCGTTGAGCCGGGGCACTGATACCATGCCTTGTCAAAATAAACCTGGACAAGCACCTTCATCACCGAACCTGTGGTCTTCCTTTATGATTAACTTTGAGGTCTGCTGAATCAACAAGCTGCAAGCTACTCTAGTGCTGCTAACACCAGAATGCCACAAACCGCATAGGAGCAATGCACAGACAGCACTACTGACCCTGACTGCTGATTTGGTAAGTGGCGTGCTGCCTGCTTGTCGGGTCACAACCCTAGATGGCAGAAAACGTGGAGCTAGGGAATCCCCTCATTCCCCCCCCCCATAAATCCCCACAGAGTTTAGGATATGGATGCATGGGGTAATAAGTAAGTGTGGTCCATATGAGATCAAAAAGAAAGCGGGGACACATGGATTGGAAGCTGTGAGGGTATGGCAGAGACTGTCCTTAAAGAGGAAGAATAAGTGTAAGCAATGCAGAATATTGCAAACTATGGCGGTGGCTGTTAGATGGCTAAGACAACATGCCACAAAATGGGTGGGGCTAGTAACAGAAACAAAAAAAGAGTCAGAAGAAGCAACAGAGCACTGGAAAACGTAAGTTCTGCTAGCAGGTCAGCAAGCAGTCCAGACGCCTGACATGTTACGGCAGGCACAGGAACAGAATAGAAAACTGGAAACAGCTGTAGAGAATCTGCAACAAAGGGAGGTGCCGTCCCCTACTATAAATCTGGGTGGGCAACCACAGGCTTTGGATATTTATATAATGCATGAAGGATGGGGACAGAAATGGAAACAGACGCCCTGGCAAAAAGGAATGATCCAGAGCAAGAGTCATCAGGCAGTCGATGGGCAGGGCCACCACACCACAGCCACCACAGGATGAGAACCAGCTTCTTGCAAAATGTAAGCCGAAACCTAGGGTAGTGTAACAACAGGGAAAGTGTGGAGGGAGAAGCGTTATCCAATGATTTGACTAGATCAGTAGATAAGATGGATGAGGAAATGATACGATGAACAGAGCACCTTAAAAAACAGCCGTGACTTATTCGCGGAGGGTTGGATGAAAGACTGTTGAAAAACTAAACCAAAGGTGAGTGGCCTGACGCCTAGACTTGAGGCATTAACGCATGGAGTTACCCAGAAACAACTAACTGCAGCAGGGAAGGGCACCCCTGTAATCTGTTTGGCATGCAGACAAAAGCAACAGACACTAGGGGAACAAATTCAGGTGTTGCAACAGCAGATAGCATCCCCCACTCTCCTACCAGAGCTAGGATAAAAACCAGAAGTCTGGGTTTCCAGACCCCCCTGTTCTAACCTATCGACCCCCACCTCCCTCTCAGAGCTAATAATATAACTTTTCTCAAATATTTGCTGTACAAGTCCAGTTTTTCCTTTATAGCCCCTCTGTTTGCTAAACTTGCTGCTGCTGCCCTGACTTTAAAATGAACTCACAGAGTTAATTAATCTCTCTTGGCTCATGGCTCCCGCGCTACATTGTTTTCCCCACACTTCTCTTGTTTTAAAAGTCAGAAGAGAGAGCTGTGACGGAAACCCCTGTCACAGGACGCAATGGAGAAACAGAAATCAACAAAAATGCTTGAGGTGGTAACTTTATTTTAAACAAATAAGCGAATTAATTATTTTAACCCTTCAGGAATGCAATGACTAACAGTACTTTCTTGAAGATATGGTTGCCAAGCAACAGAAGTGTTAAATCTGCTTCTAATCCTAGTCACTAATATGTGAAACATTGGGTTTCCTTACAGTAGTAGTCTTAAAAGTAAATGTAACATAAAAGAATGGAAACTGCTTTAAGTTAAATAACTTAATAAAATAAAGTGGGCAAATAACCAAACAAGCAATTTTAATCAACTCATTACAAATTTTAAACAAAAAGGTAATATTTTGCTTAACTCGCTGTTTAACCCTTTGCTTTACCTTTTTAATTTGCTAAAATGCAGTGCCTTTATGCCTTATCTTGTACAATTAGAAGTACAATTCTGGTACCATTTGTCTTTAAATGTGTCATGTATGTTGGCGTTTGTTCTCTGTGTCATGGGACTCGCTTTTTATTTTGTTGCAGAAAAAACCAATTTAGGAGTCATAATAATAAAAAAATACTTTTCTGATGCAAGTGATATCACATGATTTTAATATTATTGTTGGGCTAGAGCCATCATAATACCAATTCTTTTTTTTTTTTGCAAAGCCCCAAAAGACCCCAGTTATAAATATATGAACATATATTTCTGCCTCAACAAGTAATGCAATTGCAAACAAAAAGCTTGTTCTTTTAATAATCAAAGGCTTTTTTGGGGGGAAAAAAACGTGCAGGGGGAAAACCTCAACATTAATGCAAAGGTCATATTAACAAAATGTCATAATTTCTTTTGGGGGATTTGGATGAATTCATTTGTGTCTTTATTAAATTTTAAAATATAGTTAAGAGTGTTGTAGCAAGAAATGTCAAAAATATAACAATATATACTATGTCTGGTTATGCTGTAAAATGTTAAAGCTCACCAAACAATTACAATAGGTTTCCACCTTTGTCTCCCAAACACAACCAAGTGTCATGAGAGTTAATAGTCGCAAAGTGTTTGCATAGACCTATACATATATTTTGTTTTATATTTTTAACCTGCTGGATTTTTTGGTTTTCTTTTAGAAAATATCCAGGTCTGTCTTTTTTCACAGAAGAAAGATCCAGCTCAGGATCATGGTATCACTCTAAACAGAAGTTAATGAAAAATAATGACTGCTTGTATACAAGATATATGGTGTCGCCTACTGCAGTGGTTCCCAACTTTTTTGAATGAAAGCCCCATTAGGTAAAACCACACACACACATCCTAGCCCCTCACTGCCATAAACACATATAATGATAATAACACTAAATTACATAAATAATAATTAATAATAAATTACTCTTACCTAAGTAAGAAGCTAAGCCTTCCCCGGCGCAGCGACCACCGCATGCCTCGGGTGGCCCTGCCTCTTCCCATCCCTCACGGACAGAGGGTAATGGAGGTGGGCTATGGTGGGTTGGCCGGGGCTGCTCCAGGCACCCACCTGTGCAGAGCTGCTCCTCTCCGGCCGGGCACCTGTCTGGTGAGGGCCTTGGGGTGGGGTGGAGCTGCTCCTCCACTCCAGCTGGAGTGGAGCTCAGGACTGCTGCTGCTTCGGGGGGCTGCTCCTCTGCTCCAGCTGGCACAGAGGTCGAGGTTGCTGTGCCTGGCACAGAGCTTGGGGGAGCTAAATTACCCCAATATTACCGAAGCCTCATGGATCCTCTTTAATGTCTGGTGCCCCCTCAAGGAAACCGTTGTCCTATTGCAAACAATGCATGTGTTTTGTTTTTCCCACTGGTTGCCTATATAAAGTTATTTTCCCCCTCAAAACTGTGTTTGGCCATTATTACGATGAAGATGTGCTAAGATTTTGAATGTTTCATATTTTGTTCCTGACCAAAAACCTCAACATCTGTTCATTGTGGGTTCCTGAATGCGGCAAGGTACTCAAACTCATGCCTAACTTTAAGCATGTGTGAATAGTTCCATTGAGTACAATTTTGAAAAGTGCCTAAGTACTTACTGCCTAAGTTCTTTGGGATAGAGACATCCAATAAACAAAAAACAATCAACTCCAACACACAATTTCTCATAGAGGAATAAAACACCCTAAGAAAATAGAGCTTGTTATCAAAATATTATTTGTGACCATTGCTGAGGCGGGTAGTAAAATGGGGGATGAGCACTCTCTTTTTACAGACTGATGGGAGGAAAAGACACACATGTGATGAAGACTGGGGGACAGCACTGCAGCAGATGAGGAGATTTCTGTACTCCTGGGAATGGGGGCAGAATGCAGCAATAGCCCCTCTAAATTACCTTATGCAATCAGGGCTCGGCAAGTTTGGAAAGGGTCTAATGGGGCAAAGCTAGAAAGCAGTTGCCATTTGCAAGGAGATTTTCAAGCAGAAATCCATATGATGGTTTGTGATGCTAAACACAGTTCTAACTATTTCCATAAGTCTACCTAATGCATAATCACAAGGAAAGTAGACAGTGTCAGCACTGCTCCTAAGGGCAACCAAGAATAGTTTACAGAAAGCAGCATGGTAAGGAAGGATATCACCTAAGATTTACTGGGATCTGTGCGATTTGCTGCACCCTACCCATGTAACAGCTGCCATCTTGGCCAGCACATGGGGATTGACCTCAGAGCTGCTACAGTTTGAGTTTGAGCCAAGCCTCTCTGGTTGCGGGCTGTAATAATTCATATCCTCTGTGGATCAGGACAGGAAGGGCACCTGTAACATGCACTCACCATAGGATTACATGAACTCTTCCTCTTTAAGGAAACCATCAGACAGAGCCTCTGAAAAAGTCTCTTCACGGATTATTTCCGCACTACACCATGGGATTTTGCAATGGAGGGGAATATTTGGACCTATAATAACAGGAGTTTTATAAGCCATGTAGCCATACTATATCAAACTATATCCACTAAAATGAACCCAGAGCTTCTCATCCCATCAAAAAACCTGTGGGAGTTGTGAGAGAGGAAATCTCCATTTTAGGAAGGGGGGGCCTATCTTTAAACCTGGTAGATTCTCCAGGATCAGCGTGGATCCCTTCAGATCCATGGGGCAAGTTTGTGACAGCCAGTATCCCCATGTTCATCCTTATAGTATAATTGCGTATTAGCTAATGCAGGGTATGTCACATTAGCTGTCTTTGGAATGCTCATGATGTACATTATTATTATAGTGGTATGTTGGTTGCAATTTCATGTGTATAGTTATGAGGCTGCACTATTCCCAGAAATGTGTCCTCATGACTTAAATTATATCCAGGCAAAACTCTCCAGGAGCAGAGGGGCAGTTCACACCTCATCAAGGCATGTATAGAACAAACCCAGCTCAAGCATCCAGGACCAAAGGACAGGCCTGGGCATCAACGGAGGATCAATTGGACTCTCGAGTAAGTTACCGCCCTTCCCTTGGTCAGTTTGGACCCATGATGAGGTAATGGTCACTGATTCCAGACATGGATGAGTCCATATAAGGACATTGTAATCTGACCTTGGTGAGGGAGGGCAAAGCCCCAGAGGGATATGACTCCAAGTCCACTTACCATAAGCAGAATTGGGCTTCTTTTACAAGCAGGCTGCTTGTTGCCCATCTGAGTTGCAAGTTGCGGATTTTGGGCTGCTTTTGGCTTTCCATGACCACTTGTTTTGTGCTTGTTGCTTCTATATCCACTTTTGTTTGAGCCTGTCATTTCCACCTACTTCCGGATCCTGGAGAGGCTCCACCCAGATCTGGAAATGCAAAATCCACAATGCAAAAATCCACCTTCTTTGTTCAGGGAATCAGAAATGCAAAATTGGCCATCTTTGTTCAGGTCACCAAATTGGGCTTGTTTTGTTACGTTTCTATTGGTTTGGGGCTTGATTTCTGCTTATGTTTGCCACATGAAGGGGAACCAGCCAGCCTGTGGTGAGAATTGCCTATGTTTGTAAAGTTGCTGAAAGTGTTAAGCTTAGAATGCGTTTTGCTTTTATGTCTTTTGACCAAATCTGACTTGTTATGCTTTGATTTATAATCGCTTAAAATCCTTCCATAGTTAATAACTTTGTTTGTTTACTCTACCTAAATCAGTGCATTTGTTTTGAAGTGTGTTGGAGACTCCACTTGGAGTAAAAAGGCTGGTGCATATCAATTTCTTTGTTAACGTGACAAATTTATATGAATGTATATTGTTTAGTCGGCAAGGTTGAACAGCATACAACAAAAGTTCCTAGGGTTGCATCTGGAACTGGGGGTTGTGCCTAGTGTCATTCTGTTGTATAATCCAAGGAGTGGCTGGCTAGATGCACCCACTCACTCACTCATTTGGGAGCAATTTACATGCTGGAGTTTGAGTGTGAACAGCCCAGGACTGTTGGGGATTCTCAAAGCAGAGCAGTATAAAACAGGTTCCAGGAGTGGAGGATTTAGGTGACACAGTGATTCACCAGCCCAGATTGCACCAGGGGAATGTCCCCAGTCATGATAATGGGGTGAATACTAGGAAAACTAAATAAAGGATGGATCTGTATTATATCTGTGGTGCTAGAAAAAAGACGATGTGAATCCTCCTGCCCCATCCAGCTCACTCCTCCAAGCCCCACCCCAGCCAGTCTCCACCTACTTCTCCATTATGGCCCTCCCACTACAATATGGAGAATCATCTGCAAGGGTTGGATAGGGGATGGTAGCATGGAGACAGATGAACCCCCCAATCTGAGTAGGTAAGGGCCCTTCTGTGTGTGGGAAGCACATAGCCCCATATGAGTATGCTCCAGCGCCATCTAGTCTCCTTATGAAGTCACTCACATCAGTCTTCAGTCTCTGCTTTAAAATGTATGTTGTAAATTAATTCCATTTAAAGGTATATTTTAAAACTATTGCCTTGTTTTCAGTGGTCGGTCTGCAATTGGTCACTAATATTCTGAACATTCAAACGATTTGTATTTTATTTCCTAAATTCTGTTTCGAGCCATTGTTGCACAATGTTGGGGTTTTTTTTAATCCTGGCGAAGATAGGCACTTTGTGAGGTGATTTTGAAGGGGCTATGAGAAATGGACTGCCTTTTGGCCCTTTCTTGCTCCCTTTGATGGTGGAGGAGAGGGAGTGGGAAGGAATAGCCTTGTCTAAAGCGGCTAAAATTTTTGAATGGTGCCTGTAGCAACCTCCATGGAACTGGAGGGAGGACCACAAGCTTCAGGAGGGAGGATTTTGGAGGAGGAACTAGGAAGTCAATCTGTGTGCACGTGGCTAGATTGTTAGTTGCAGCATCTCTGGAATTAGTATTTTTGAATAAAGAACCTGTATATTTTCAAGCATAGAGTCCTTTCTTGTTATTAACCATCAAGTGAAACCTGAAACACTGCCCATGTCCCCTTAAAAGTAAATTTAAAAGTCTTAAGTGCCTAAGTCCATTATATACTTTTCAAAATCCCACCTGCTATGTTTTGGGTGAATAATATGGCCCATTCTCCACTGTTCAACATCTAACATAATTTTTCAATGCTTATGATGGGAAACCTCTGACTATCTGGGCTACCCAGACATTGTAAGGAGCCTATTTAGAATTAGGAAGAGGGCACAAATTGCCATTTTGTATGCCTATCCATTCTGCTTCTGTCTGCACAGTGCTTTGTGTACGGCAGCAGCAAAACACATGCAACTGATTTTTTAAATTTATCTTAACAATTTCCATCACAAAATCTTCCCTATTTAATTAACCTAGGAGGAGATCCAAAAGCTGTCCCTGCTCCCCCCCATTCCAGCCCCTTTATACTACATAAAAGTGCTTAGCAGTGTAAAGAGGCTCTAAAAGCCCCATTACCAACCAGGGGAGGATTCCTTGGTGCAAGTACTGCAGAAGACACCTGTAAAGTTGCCTTTCAAGGACATTTCCACAAGCCCTGGAATTCCAAGAACAAGACAACTGCAATGCAGCTCTTTCGAGACTCTTGGCAGTGCTGAGGCCCATTGGGCAGCCCAAGGGGGCTCCCATAATTTAGGCACATCTCCCCAGCTGCCTAAATTATGTTTGGGACTTCACCAGCCCCAGAGCAGGCCAGGATTGGGAAGGCAGAAAGGAAGTTTAAATATGTCTTAGCCCCTCCATACTCATTAGGGTAAATATTGACTGACTGTCTGACTTCTCTTCAGTTTCATTTTGGGAATGTTGCTCTCTGTTGGCAATGATATGCACTCAATTACTCACAGAGAGCATCATTCAGCCTTGAGCAAAGGACCAGCCCAAAACCTGTGCACAACTTATGTACAATTTAAAATCTCCATCTATTGCTTAAATGAGATTTAAGTGGAGCACAGCCCTTTGTGTTGGATCTCTGCATAGGGTGAGTTTAACATTGAGTGGGGCCCAAATTATAAAAAATTTAAAAAGCCCTGTTCCAAAAACAGGTTTTGGAAAGGAGGTTGTCCAGCTAATATATCAATTTGGTATACTTTACTTAAGACCTAATTATCAAATTTTAAATTGCAAGATTAAATTAGTGCTTTCTCTCATACACAAAAATCAGGACATCAAGAAATAAATATATTGGTTTGTTGCAAACTGTAAACACTAGTCTTACTGTGTGAAATTCACTGTCATACAGAGGGCCAGCAACAAGGCTTGGGCACCCATTTAAACCCGTAAAACAGTTCCCTCCTTTCACCAACCAGGAGAGCTATTAGTATTGATATTGTATCAGATCTTCAGCTGGTGTAAGTTCAGGGGAATTCTACTGGAGCCACACTGACTTATACACTCTTATTACATCAATTTGGCTAGTTTAAAGTGTGTTTTTAAATTTTTAATGTAACTTTGCCTACAGACGTGATAGGACACTTGCTATTGAAAAAATAAATAGTATGTCAAAAGTTGAGTGCTTACCTACAGACTGTGAAAAGTTAGTGTGAAATGTACAGTACTATTTTATAATATACTTCAGAAGAAGCAGTGAGAATTATTTATGTGGAACAAATGCTTTCCCTCCAAGCCTACATTATTCTGCGATTAATATTTAAACGCTGGTTGAATTTAAAAAGGAGTCTCAGCTGTGAGCTTGCTCTGCATCAGGAAATGAAACATTGATTCTTTGCCATTGTGACACACTGTACCCTCCATAGTCATCATTCATATTTGGTTGTGATATTTCATACAAAGCATGCCATGTAAAATATCATGAAAGGTCATGATCTGCTGGAACGCACTGTTTTTCAAAATATGTATATTGTTAGTGTGCATGAAGTTATGAGATTTTGGCTACACGGCGGTAATTGAAATATGTTGTGAGTTTGGGAGCTGCCCACTGCTAGTTCTCTAGTGACAGTAACAAACGAGGTGACCAAGACCCAGGCGATGTTCATCACTAGTCATTGACAAGCAAAGGAATCGTAAACAAGGGATTTACAATACAATTACAATAGCGCGAGCACCACACAATGGGGATTGTTCAATTCTGGCCTTGTCTACACTACCACTTATGCCGGCAAAACTTTTGTTGCTGAGGGGTATGAAAAAAAAACACCCTGAGAGACATAAGTTTTGCCGGCATAAGTGCTTGTGTGGACAGTGACACTCATTTAGGTGGTTTTATTATGTCAGCAGGAGAGCGCTCTCCCGTCAACATAATGTGGCTACACAAATGCTTATGCCAACAAAACTTATGTTGCTTGGGTGGGCTCACGCTCCTGAGTGACAGAAGTTTTGCCAGCCTAAGTGCTAGCGTAGTCAAGGCCTCAGTTGCACAAGTCCTTACCAGGAGGATTGCTCAACTCTGGGACTCAACAAAGCCCACTGGGACATGTCTGAGCTAATATTTTCCAGACACATGGACTGATGGTATAAAATAAGGGACAGTAGGATCGTGCATTTACCTTTCTCTTCCCCCACCTACGCTGAAGGCAGCAAGATCACTGGGAAGACAAAGACTTGAATGAGGAGATTGGTCCCAAGCTTAAAGAGAGAGCCTGTGTATTTAGGGTTGTAACCTAGCAGCAACATCCAGGTGGGTGAGAAAAACTGCTTGGTCCAAATACTGCTTTGTCTAATAAGGTTTAGACTTGGACTGCATGCTTACTTTTTATTTTCTTTGGTAACTATTTCTGACCTTTTCAAGCCTACCACTTATAAGCTATCTTTCTGTAGTTAATAAACTTATTTCAATGTTTTATCTTAACAGTGAGTTTGTCTGAAGTGCTTGGGGTACCTGTTCAGGTTGCAAAGGTTGCTGCATGTCCACTTTCCTTTTAGGAAGTGGTGAACTAATTGATAAACTTGCATTGCTCAAGAGAAAGTCTTGAGCAGTGCAAGACAATATATTCCTGGGGTGCAAGGCTGGGGACTTGAGAGATTTGCTGGCATTTCGCAGTGTATGATTCACGAGGGGCTCAGTAAGACTTCATGCAACTTATCTGGGTGTGTCTCTACATACTGCTGACTGAGTGATAACAGCACTTGGAGGGTGTCACGCGGGCTGCATTAGGAGGGGGGGGCATTTGTGCAATTAGACATTAATATGTCAAAAACATAGTGATTCATGTGAGACATACCATGTCAGGTACTGTTAGAAAGGTTATAATATGCTGAATAAGATGATAATATTTGTGTTCATGGGTAATATGTATAAGGAAAGTTATGGAGATCTTTGATATCCCTGTATTTCAAACTGTGCTGTGGAAGACACACCCCAGACAGAGAGGCGGCAGGACAATAGCTTGCTTAATAGCCCAATCAAGGCCTTATCAGAAGCCAGAGGCCCGGGAAGAAACTAAAGGCATACCTGAAGAGTTACCAGGATTGGCCCATGTGACTATGGACTTCATTTTGGTTCCAGTAAAGTTCCACAAGCCACATGGCCAGTAACAGAGGGTATATAAGATCAAACCACAGGAACCATTTTGTCTTCGTCTTGGTCTTTGCCTTGTGTCCTTGTTCCTGTCCAGCTGCGGACACACCTCTGGATTAACACACTTTGCAACTGAACTAAAGGACTTAGACCCATCCAGGTACTGGATGTACACCAGAGGAACTATACAAGCCTGCAACTCCACAATTGTTCTAGAAACCTGATGTATATGGACTTTTAAATCATCTGTATGTATCTGATTGCTTTAAGCCTTTAACACTTCTCTTATTGTTTGTTTTTCTTTTACTAATAAACCTTTAGTTTTAGTTACTAAAGGATTGGCTGGCAGCGTGGTATTTTGGGTAAGATCCAAACTTATAGTGAACTGGTACTGTGGCTGGTCCTTTGGGATCAGAGGGAATCTTTTAGTAAAGAGCATAGAGTTAAAGCAACTGATCTCTTTACTGGACCTAGTGTCAGTTTGGGAGCCAGAGACTGAAATGCAGTAAAGGGGGCTGTGTGTGTTTGCACAGTGGCTTCTTGATAACCAGTGTGGGGGAATCAGAAGCACTGTTTGTGGCTGGTTGGGAAGTCTGACTGCAGTGTCACCCACCAGTGTTGGGAGAATTTGCTCTCCTTTTGCAGCCTGCCCTGACCCTGGCATTATCAGTGGGCTACCCTGGGCACGGACGGGTTACAGAGGGGTTTGCTCCTTGTTGCTGGGAAAGCATTATTAGAGAGAGTCCATGCTGGAAAGTTAAGGGGGCACATCAGTTCCACGGTCCCAGGTTGTACCCCGGGGATCCCGTGACATCCGTGTTACGGTGCACATATAAAACACTACAGTGCAACATAAAATGGACCTGCATCTAGTGAATAGCTGAATAAATAAAACCCAAACCCGACATAATGGGTTTACATAACACTTCTGGTTTCACAGAGGGGTGAATGCAGTGAAACATTATATTGTTATATAATAATAAATATAATGATATAATATTATATCAGTATAGCAAAATCACAAGTGCATCTAGGACAGCATTTCTATACTGGAAAACAGTACTTGTATCAAAATAATATTATTTAAAAATATACTATACTCTCTGGGAAAAAATTCTCAAGCTGAATGAGCACATTAATAGAACAATAACTAGGATGGAAAAAAGTGCATCTCACCTCACTATACATTGAAAATTTCAGAAATCACATAAAATTGACGTCTTTCTTTCTGAGACAGCTCCCCTGCTATATATGTGTGTGTGTGTGTATGTGTGTGTGTGTATATCTATATATACACACAGATACACATATATACACAAAATGTACTGATATAATCAATTTTAACCTTTTTTCTGTGAGGCTAAGGATTTTCCAATATTGTACACATACAATTACCTATATTAATAAATGTAAATATCTACAAGGAATGTTCTAGCTTAATTTTGAGCTTGGTTTTTAATTTTAATTCTTTTACATTGATTAAAGTTCCTAAAATTTAGCTCAAGATATTTTACCTGGATATACCCCTGTATAGGCCCTGGACCTGTAAAAGGTAAACGCTCCATGTGAAGTGCTGAGTACACGCAAGCTCCTTACAGAGATTACATAAACTTCTCTGGTTGACAGTTTATGCACTATTAACGATCCCAGTCCAAGTCTAAAGAAAGGTTTTACTTTTAATTCCCTGAAGACGGATCAGGACACAACACCCTCCAACTTGTTCCATTTCTCAGCTGCTTCAGAGTTTCCTCATTACCTCTTTTACTTTCAGTCTGTCACACAGGCATTTTCCATTTCCTTTACTGCTTCTCTTAGACCGATACTTGGCATAATTTGTAGCATCTTGTGAGATTTTCAAATGCACTCGGCATTGTCTTATCTTTGCTCCCACTAAAGATAATTGAGCATGTGTGTATGTTAACTGAATTCAGTGGGTGAAGAGAGAGGCAAATGCTGAGTGCTTTTGAAAATCCTACCCGTAGCCCATAAGTGAAGTGATACTAGGGTGATTCTGATTGACTGATGAACAGTCCTCATTCAAGTCCTCTTATCCAGTTCACGATGTGTTTCTTTCACCTTCAAATGACACAGAAATTCTTTCTAGTTCATTTGGGTTTGCAATACATTCTCACATATGACCTTTATGTTCTGCAGTGTCTATGAGCTCTAAAAGTCCATTATACAGGCAATTGTGATTTAAAATAGATTTGTTAGAATTTTGCTAATTGAGGAGGATAAACAATCAGTAGAACTCAACTATTAAAGTGTTTGTTTCATACTCACGGTACCCAGTCTTCAGAGGAGTAGCTATGCTAGATACAGCTGGTATACGCAATCAACTACAAATCACATCTAATCAAAATGTAACCAAAGCAGAAATTTACAAAATATATCTATATATATACAAATATAGGAATGAGATTTTCAAAGGTGCTCAGCAATAGTCTCCCCCTGCTCCCATTGAAGTGAATAGGCATTGCGCATATGTTAATTTGTATCTATTTAGGAGATGATCCTGCACTTAACTTTATACACAGTACATACTGCTATTGGCCTTCACGGGATTACCCACACCACATAAAGTTACACATGTGTAAAAGTCTTTGCAAGATCAGGGCCTTATGGTGAAATTCACCCCTGTGTAAAAGGCCTCTGTACCGCTTAAGTCCTATTTTGAGGGCTTCAGTAGGCCATAAATGATGTAAAAGTCTTGTGCTAGCCATCTGCACAGAGGTAAATTTCATTCCTGTTTGTTAATAAGTGCCATCTAAAGTATTTACAGCAATGTTTTAACACTCAGTGGTGAGTAGAGAGGATTGCATTCTTTCCTTTGCCCTATATTTTAATGGGATGAGCTAGAAACTTTACTACAGTATTCCCCTAGGCTCTTATGGAGAAAGCAGGAATGTTCAAACACAAGAGGTTAATTAGGTAATGCTTGTAAAGGACTTTGAGGATGAAAGCTCAATCCTGTATAAGTGCTAAGTGTTGTTATTTTTAATTAATATGAAGGTGGAATTTCTGACAGTTGCTTGGCAATGCATGTGTGATCTCTTTGTAGGCTAAATGCTCTCTGGTGGAATTGCACAGACACAAGTACACTGCAATACAAGAGGAGTCTGAGTCCACTGCACAACCAAGCCAAATGTCACCCGCAAAAAACCACACTGGGGAAGATTGTGGCTAGGTCTATACTAGTTAGGTTTACGTCAACTTAACTATGCCAGTGTCTACACTACAGCCTTGCTCCCACTGATGTAAGTGCCCTACTACATTAAAAAACAAAAACAAAACAAAAACTCCACCTCTAAGAGAAGCATGGAGCTTATGTTGGTGTAGTTAGGGTGAAGCAGTGTCTACTTTCCTTACAACGGCTGTTGACCGTCTTGTCAATTTCAGCCGTGAAAGTGGCTCCCAGTTCCCCAGCTGAGGTGTTGTCAGGTCTCCCGCTCCAAGCCAGGCTGCCACTCAGACTTCTGGCTTTGGCTGTTGCCCAGGCTCCTTGGAGGGAGCTCAGCTTCCTGCTGGGGTTCTGGCTCCTTGCTGAGAGCACACAGTTGACAGGACTCTGGGTGCAGATCTCCTCGCTGGAGGCGAGAAGCCCCGGGCGGCTGCCCCCCTGCTTCTGGCTGCACAGGGATTGGTTCGTAGAAAATAACCAAGCCAATCCAAAAACATGTGATGCAGTGTAATGTGTAAATGTATATAAAGGAAGAGGTTTTCTGTGTAACTGTGGATTTATGGTATTACCTGTACCCACCCCCATGCTTGAGTATGATCCACTCAGAATAGCTTTGCTGTATGCCAAATAAAGGAACCTAAGCGATGAAATCTAGAGTTGAAATAAGTTTTTTGGATGAGCTGGATGAAGTGTTTTCCCAGAACTGGGCAAGGTGCTCTGGATAAGCCAAGTGGCAAAGAGCTTGGAGAGAATTCTAACAACCAGCACTAGAAGGGGATGAAACACACACTTTGGCAGTGGGTTTCTCAGATATTTGCTGATAGCGGAGGAGTGCTGAGATTGAAGAACCTTGGGTTCCATTTCAAGCTCTTGAGGGGAATATTATCTTGTGAGCACAGATCTTCCTGTTTTTTCCCCACATGCATGATCTCTCCTTCCCCATTCCCTCCTATCCCTGTCCAAGTCCCATCTCTTCCCCACCCCTGGTTCCTCATTCCCGTCTCTTTGCCCAGCCACTCCTAACCTCCCTGTTGGGACTGCCCATCCAAACACCCATCTCTCTGCCCACACCCTGAATCTTTTCTCAGTGTTTGCCTCCCCTGCTGGCTCCATGTCTTCTTGGCCAACCAATCCCAGCCCCCTCTTTCCAATGGGAGCTAGGTGCCAAGGCATTTTTTGCAAATCCCATTAGATGCCTACCTGCATCTTTAGGTTCCTAAATACCTTTAAAAATCTGTCCCTTAAGCACTTTTGAAAATGTTATCCATCATCTTATAGGACTTATCAAATGGGATCAGAGCAGTGGTCCATCTAGTCTAGTTTCCTATCTCTTGCAAACTTGACGTTCAATGGATACTGTGGTGGACTATTGTGGATCAATCTGCCCATAGGGAAAGTTTCTTTCTATCCCATTTTAGTTATGGTTGGTTTGTGACTTTTTAAAATGACATATCCCATTTAGTATAACTGTGGATGTCCTCAGTGACCCTGGAGTCATGCAGTTCTGCAGTGGCTCAAAAGTGTGAGTATCAACCTCAGGGTAGACTGTTAAGCAGGGCACAAACCCCAAACTGGCTATGAATTCTATTCTTAGATTTCACTAATCAAGTGTAAACTCTTCAGGCATAATAAAAGCCAAACTATGGAATCACAGACAGTTCTTTTGGGTATTCCAGTCTATCTTGCAACCTAGGCAAGTTTACCTTTGTGACAGATTGTCCCTTACACCAAGAATCACAACAATATTCAGGTTACTCCCAATCCCAAAGGACCAGTCACTTACCCCAGGTCAATTGCACCTTAGATCTCACACCAGAGAGAACACTTGAAGCAAAACCTATAATAAACCTTCTAAAGATTTATTAAATAGGAAAAGAAAAGAAGAGAATTATTTACAATCTGAAAACAGGTAAACATACACACACAAATGAGTTACAGTCTTAGGTTCCAAAAGGTAAAGATTCTATAATAAGAAAAACTCCCTAGTTCTTTAGGACTAACCCAGGCTAAGAAGCTGGGGATCCCTTGCTCATGCACAGAAATTTTGTCCTCCCAAAGTCCAGATAACACAGTGTTTCTTCTTGTTAGGGATTTTTATTCTCTTTTCACCAGAGTTCAAATGGATGGGATGAGTTCACGCACACATCCCCTCTCCATTGCAAGGGGAGGAATGCAATTAATAAAACTGTTGTTTTCTGATTTTCACAATAGCTCAGTTGGTTTCAATGGGCCTTCTTGGTGGGCAAGACCTAACACCTCTCGTCGGAAGCCAGCATTTTACATATATTAATGCTTCTTTCCTGTTTGATGACTTAACAGATAGAAACTTCTATTAAACTATAATGGGCTGCTGATGCTGCTGGGATCAAAGTAGTGTTATCGGTATGGGAAATCTTTCTTTTCTTATTTTGATGCACAAGAGAAACAGAGATGAGGCCTGTTGCAAGGCAAGATAAGAAAATAAAGCATTAGGAGGGTTATCACCACTGGAATTTCACCTCTCACCTTCCCATGCAAGAAGAGAGAAAGTGTTGGCACAGGAGAACGTTTCAGTGAAGGAACCTCAGTCCTCATTATCTTTGCTCTCCACTGAGCCTTCCTTCTCAAATTCTAGCAGTGCTGCTTTCACATTGTTTATCTCTGTCAGTGAGATCGCTTTCCTGAATCATACAAAAGGTTTCCTTACCTTTAAGGGAAACTTTAATGCAGGAAAATTTAAAGAGAGAGTGAAATCACCCACTAACCTTCTTGTGTGCTTATTGTGGCCGTTTCTTCCAGGTCCTAGAACCAGCCATTTGGGGACAGAGCCTCAGGGGATGTAAATCAGCACAGTGCCATTAAACCATCCAAAATGCTCTGTTTCAACCTTCTTGTGATACAGCTTTTCCATAATGATGAGGAAACCTTATGTATGAGTTGAAGGTTCACTGTAGGAGCCAATATTTAGATAGACTGAGAAAGATCCTCATGGGAGCATTAACAGTTTACATGTGGGGTTCTGGGAATATCTAAATATTAACTCCTATAGTAAATGTACTTTGCCCAGTAGTCTTGACAGATTGAGTCCGTATACTGGTAGATCAACGGATTGATTTTTTTTTTTTGTACTGGCCTTTCAACTCTTATGGCAGAAAGTCAGCATATATAGTATAATAGATGACATCAATTTCTACATACAGAGAAAACTACAAAAGTTATATAATTTTAAAAGTCCTACATTCTCAGCCGAAGTATAAAAAGAAATGTTTTTTAAATCCAGCGCCACACACACTCTGATTTAACACAACACCCAGAGTGTGGTACTAAGACAGATCATCTCATATGTCCCATCGGAAAGTGTCTGCCACAAATGTTGCTTAGAATTATGATGTTCCCAAAAATCTTTCTCATTGTCCTGTTTATTTCCCCTCTCTCCACTTGCTATAATGTGCCTCTGATATATTAAGTAGAATCGAAACTTTAAGCTATTAGCAGTTTCACATTTTGCCAGCCAAAGTAAAACATGAGGAAAATAGCTGTCGGTGCCTGTGGCAGACTTGCATTACATAGCTACAATGCATGTAAGATTGCAACGACAACAAAAGAAAGAAGAACAACCCACTCCTGTCAAGTTAATTTGCATTTCCACACTGTGAGCTGACACATACATGTGTCTCAATTTTTATTACAGATATTTCTGAATTGACTGATTTGTATTAAACTTTGTCAGGAAAAATAAATTCATGGAAAATTTCAATTTTTCCACAAAAAATCAAACACAAACATTTTCAGTCATAATCCAAATTTTTCTATTATGATATACCTTATGGGAGTCGCAGTTCAGGTACCTCATGTCTCCATTTTCTATTGGTTAAGCACCTCTCTGTGTGGACTACATCTCCTATAATGCACCACTATCTCCCCTTTTATGAAGCCACTACAGCGCACCATGGGAATTCTTGGCTGTGGTATATCTTGAACTCTTAATTTTTTGTCAATAGACAGACATTTTTTGACAAGCCCTTGCCTGTATGTTCCCCTTGTTTGTAAGTAAAAGGTATGGTCCACTAATTTCCTTTACAAATCAGTAAAGATGGACTTAAAGTGCCAAATTTGGCTCCAGCGTTCAATAATGCAAATTTCGAGTCAATCACTCTAAAGAGGTGATTTTTATTTCCTAGCATTTTATTAAGTCAGTGACATGTGGGCATAAGACTCTCACATTTCCTGCATTGCCTGTGTCATACATACAATCAGGACTGAGCTTTATCAGTTTTGACACTTATTTTTTTCTTTTTGAACAATCACCGCTTGACTTTTTAACCTTTTCACTTTTAGTGTGGGGTTGTTTTTTTTGTGAACATGAATTGTATAGTTCTCAGAAGGCTTCATTTCCTGCTACCAATCCTATGAGTCATCCAGACGCCTTCAGTTGCATTTTAAAGTCCCTCTCTGTTGATGTTTCTATTAATTTGTTTTGTGAATGTTAACAGATGGGCTTTAAAAAGTAAAATTCCAAGGGAATGCCATGTGATTGTATCCTGTTGGTAACTGTGCTACCCTAGTAAACTAACCTTAGAGGATTACAAAAACTAAGCTTTTAAGAGGCTTATCTATCCTTGTCTCCCCCAAATGAATCCTTATTTTTCAGAATTAGCATGAGTTGTTTTTTCTAATATTCTTTGATTCATAAGCAGGCTACCTTTGAATTGTATTTCTAGATGCAACTGTGGGCTACATGTATTCCACCATATGTTGTAGTTATATAGTTTAGTATTTCACCTCCTGATCATTGGTACCAGTGTGCCTTGAATCAGTAACTGCTGAAAGTTGTTACCATCTGATGACTGATGTTTAACCTGTGTGAAACTAGTTGGTGGTTTCAGTCCAGATCTCAGTGTGCAGCGTTGACCCGGCAGTCCCAGCAGAGGACAAGGATTTAACTGGCATGGAGACGGATCTATCCTTTCGTCTTCGGAAGTGGTCCCTTTACACCAGGGTGGAGGAGGTTTTCCAGAGCAGTGTATCACTGAGAAGCTTCTACTATAGATGAAGGATTTCAGTCTCCAGAACTGCCTGCCTAACACCTTAGATGAGCACCAAATTCAGCCTTCCCCAACCTAGACCCTGACAAATCTCCTCCCTAAAAGCAAGGGAGAAAAGACTGGATTTTCAGTGAACCCTGAAAGTCAGCAAACTCAGGCTATTTCAAACCAATGGTGCCGGGGCATGAGGGAGTCAATTTCAAAGACAAGACGTTTAATGGAGAATGCCCTTCCAGCAGCCTTCCAACCCCCTTTTATACCAACATGACTCTCGCTCAGGCACTTCCACTGATCTCTATTGTGGCTGCATCTCATAAGGAAAGAGGAAGTTACAGTGATTGTGAGGCTTGGTGATGGGGAGGGTTAAATAACTAAAAGCTGGACCTGCATCCAGCTATTGTTGATAACTCTGATTATGTTCTCCCTACAGGGGTTTGTTCAGAAGATATTTTATCTATTGAAATTGGCTAGTCTATTTCCTTAATGAGGCAGTCTGCAGCCTGAAGACTGTGATTTATTCTACCTCCCAAATAGTTTAATTCTACACTGGTTACTCGTGTCTGAAATAGCGATCTTTCGAAGAGTAATGCTAATTAGAGTAAGAGCCGCAGTGACCGCTATAGTTAAGGTTACATGACTATTACCTCCTGTGTTCAGTTGTTGCGCATACATTTCTCAATTGTCCCCTTTCTGGATGAAATTTTCCATTCTTGGTCTCTGGCAGAAATGCATTATGTTAGAAAGTCTGAGCCAAACTGATTCATCTGTTTGGAGCATGAAGACTACCTGGTGAGGAATGGGGCTGTAAAGAGTGGGATGCACTCTTCTGGTTATAAAAAATGTCAGCACTTTTTTTTAACAGCCCTGAAACTAAGGTTGGTAATTCAGCATGGAAATAGGCCTCTCTGAGGAGCTTTGTTCTAGAGGAAATTGGTTTTGATGAGTCTAATTTTAAGTTTTTCAGTCTAATTTTAAGCCTCTGAAAATCATATACTGAACAATTACCGTAGATACTTTTACTAAGCTAATAAACTGTGCACCTTAGGGAAAATTCACTGCCAGGGTATGGGTGCATAGTCAGCTGAATAGCAAAGCCTAGTTGAATATTTTACAGTAGAGACACTCGGGCTGTGGGAAGGGCTCCACACCTTGGAAGCTGAGGTGGGTATCCTGGTGTTTCATAAGGTATGCAGAAGTTTAGGGAAGACTACAGCATACATTGCAAATGCAGAGCCCAAAACAAGGCTTCAGTGATGCCATACATGGGTTCTCTGCAGAGAGAAGAATTTCGCCCTAAGAATCAATACTTTTGTTTGCCAGATTCTGGAGGCACTGGATTAATTTCTAGTGGGATGGCACTTGGGTAACTTAAAGCAGAAATTGGAATAGCAGGCCCCAATTCAGCAAAGCCCCTAAACTCATGCTTAAGTGCTTTGTGGCATGGGTGCCCTAACCCTAGTGAGTTATATACTCACAAAATGGTACATGTCTGAGTTGATGCGAGGGCAGTTTGCAGCTTTCAGAATGGCCTGAAATGCAAAGGGACAATGTGGGTTAGCATGTTTCTGGTAAAGAGGTATCATTTTAAATTGAGAGGGCTTCTGAAAGCAGATGCAGAATGGTCTTCTGGGAGATTTTATGGGGGTCCTTATTCAGTGGATTGCAATAGGCTACATTGTACCTGACTCTTGCGTGAGTGCCCCAGGGAGGGGAGGAAGGATGAAAGGAGCATTTCATCTCCCCCACCCCAGTGCCCCACTTGGAAGGACGAGGCACATGGAGATGGTGCCATGATGGTTTGTAGCAGTATAAAAATTTTATTGGCCTGAGCATGAGGTCCTATTATTAACAAGCGGTAAAGCCATCAGTTTATTATCAGGGTCACACCAAATGTGTTATGCAGATCCCTCCAAAAACCACTTCCTGATGCTCTGACAGGCCCCTGCTCTCCATATCACCCAACCCTGTCTCTGACACCTGTAAACCTTCCTACCACATGCCTTAGCATCCTTATTCACAACCGTTGATTAGAAGATGAATGTGTGAACAGTGACAATTACTTCCATTCCAAGTCACAAATCAGACATTAAAAAATGGTAACATCCCTAGACCAGTAGGAGAGCACTTCAATCTCCCAGGACACTCTGTAACTGACTTTAAAGTTGCCATACTTCTACAAAAAAACTTCAAAAACAGATTTCAGTGAGAAACTGCAAAGCTGGAACTCATATGCAAACTTGACCCAATCAGATTGGGTCTGACTAGGGACTTGGAATGGTTATCTCATCACAAGATTCACACTTTCTCACCTTCTAATCAATGGTTGTGAATAGGCCTCATCTACACTAACTGAATTGACTTTGTTAGCACTTGCCCTCCCCCATTGTTGTTTCTTACCCCTGGATGTAGATATATACCTCCAATCTGTGATTTCCATTTCATGCATCTGACAAAGTGGGTTACAGCCCATGAAAGCTTGTGCCCAGAGAAATTTGTTAGTCTTTAAGGTGCTATAGGACTCTCATTGTTTTTGCTGTATACAGACTAGCACGGCTACCCCTCTGGTACTAATCTATGTAACTCCCTTGTATCTACATAATCAATTCAGTCTGCTTTTGAGCATTAAATCTATTCCCAGCTGACATGCCTGTGATCCTTTTGCACCCTGAGGATCTTGGCAAAAATCCTGACAAACAAGGTTAAATTCAGAAAAGATTCAAAATATCCAAGGCAGTGGGTTTAGCAGGCTTGATCTGTTAGAAAAGGGAGAACCGTTGCTTTATCAAGCAAAGACAAAGCAAAGTCGTTTTAGCAATGCTAACTAAACACTCACTAGAGTAAAAAGCAAAACTGACAAACTGGGAGACAGCATGCAGAAATGATGCAACTTTGACAGGCTGCTTTTTGCTAGTAAATTCCAAATAAGATAAGGAAGACTCTGAGCTTGAATGAAAGAGGGGTGCTGTGCCATTTATTGTAACTACTTGTAGCAATCAGCCACCTCTGGTTAGTAGGCCTGGATATCTCTTAGCTATTGTTGTGAAATCATAATTTCTCTAAGCTTAATGCAATATATTCAGTCAGAAACTCCTACAATTTATTTCAAACTTTACTGATATCACTAAAAAGATGGGAGATCAACTATCAGTGTTCGTATTTCAAAGCTAATTTTGTGCTTATGAGAGGCATAGAATTCACAGCACTTGAAAAGTAAGTTTTCTATCTGCAGATCAAATGATAAAGGGGCATCCTTTATTATGGGGAAAAGAGGGCAGTTGCCCTCCAGATCTTGCACATGGTCTACACTAACCTTCCGGATTTGGCAGCAGTCGATGGGAGATACGCAAGTGATGTAAAAAACTTGTGTATCTCCCATCAACTTCGCTGCATCTGTTCCATGCGCCATCCACACTGCGCTGCGCCACATACGGAGGTGGTTTTCCTACATCAATTTCTGGATCGACTGAGCGGGTCTACACAGGCTGCTCAGTCGATCCAGAGACATCGCTCTGATGGCAGCGAATTTGCCGCCGTCAGTATAGACATAGCCTTGGTTTGCTCCCCATTGACTTTTCATATGTCTATATGCCCCGCTGTCTGCTCTGCCAGGCTTTACAGAATATAATATAATCACATACAATAGTCTATATACTGACACAACATTGCCTGGCCAATGTGCCTCAACTCTGGTCTAGGACAAGAGGGTAGGTCATGTCTTTGTTCCCAGTCAGTTTATTTGCCGAAAGTGCTGTCATGTGACAGCTAGTCTAGTGTCTTGAGACACCATATGCAAATTACAAGGGTGACTCACTATAGTGCAAACAGACCCTTTGATCTTGCAGCGGAATAGTAACTATATTATAACATATAATTTATACAGTGAAACATTTACAGTTATTAAAATCACACAAACTAACATATAACTGAATTGATGCAATATTAACTACTACAGTTTTCTCCCCTCCCCAACCTCCAACACTGCAAAGAACATTAATTAGCATGAGCCATGTTTAAAACAGTTCCCCTAAACCAGTGAATGGGACATAGGCTGACCATCTTTCCACTTACTAAGTATCTGCTTGATTTCTGTTATACATCCATTCATATCTTGCTTGCAAGCATCTGAGTCCTTGTCCCAACACCCTTGCACACAGAAACTTTAAGAATGAACAGCTAAGCATGTTGGCCAAACGAGCAAAATGTCATGAGCCTGCAGCCTCAAGGAAACAATCATTTAAAACAAGGTTGGCTATAACAGAGTCACCTTTTTTCATTCATCTCCAAAAGGAACCTCGACTGAAAATATATTCCATGGTCCCAGTTCTGCAATTGTGTCTGCACAGACAAACCTTTGTGTCCATCAATGGAATTTCACAAAAGTGCAAGGATCTGTCTCTTTGGATCTGACTGTAGGATTATATTTGTGAATATGTTTGAACATTATGAAGAATTGCTGTAGGCCCAGATTCAGCAGTATACACGAGTCAACAAAGCAGTTATGCACATACTTAACTTTATGCATGTATTTAAGAACCATTTATTTTGGTGGTTAAGTACCACAGACTTTATATGCTTAAGTGGTTTGTTGAATAAGGAGGACTTTAAGAATTTGCCTAAATATTTTCCTGAACCGGGACCATAATGAAGTTGATAAAGTTTTAAAAACAATTAAAATTGTATGGCTAAATCCCCCCATATCACTTTGGAAAGGTAGGACTGAAATCAGAAGCACTTTCTTTTAATATCCTAGGACAATTCCTCATTCTTTGGAAAAAAAAGTGATGATAAGTGTGTGTTACAGAATGCAATATTTTTGTAATGAATTTTTTTTATTGGAATGCTTAAAGTTGTAGATTGTAAAACACAGGAGACCCTTATAAAATGTTGTTCTCATTAAATATTTATTGATGGTTAAAGGCCAATGGAGGAACTCTGAATTTGTTAACAATACACTAGGAAATTACTCCAAACTTTCATGTAGAAACTGTGAACATTCCTTAAAAGAAGGGTACAATGTATTGTATGCTCTGGGCACCATCTCTTTTATTGTAATGTAAGGCAGAATAAGGTTTGATCCAAACATTTCACCATTGGTTTAGTCTGAGAATGCAGTCCCATGTGCAACCTCAAGGGTCAAGTGCAAAAATATCAGTGCTGTGTGTAAAACGTTTAAGGGTCGTGTGCACCTGAGATACAGTAATGGCAGCAAAGAACCAAAGAGTGGGGTGAAATGCTTGGAACAGGAAGATTGAAAGCTTCCCATTGGAGGAGACATGCCATACTTAAGCTTGTAAGTGATATTCTCTGGACATTGTTTGTCCCAGTGACAGCAGTCTAGCAGCATGTGCACAAAGCTTGCTGGACCAAGAATAGAAGACCAAAGGTTAATTAGAGACTTACTTTGTTCCTGATTCCCTGATTTCCTGGTTCCAGCTGGTGTGTTCCTGATTCTGCCATTCCACTTCATCCTGGATGGATTTGTCCACTGGTCCTGTCTGAGAAGAAGAGGCGGCAGTGTTGATGTGTTAATTCTCTTGTCTTTATACTCACAATTTTTGTTCATAGAAGTAACGGGACATGACTTCAGGCCTCCTCACTCCAGAGCTACATATGTATAGGAGTATCTTTCCCATTCAATGTTAATTAATTAATTATAATAAATTGTGATTGTTTATACCCTTTGCATTTGTGATTTTAACTCTACCCAGTGATAGATATGAGATAGGGTGTGCAAAGGATCTGCAGAAGGAAGGGGTCCTATTTTAGAATCACTCTTTTCTTAACTACAGCAGGGAGATTGCCTCAGCCTGCCAAGAGTAGAGAGTAATTCAGATCATCTGATATATTAAATGCAATCTGAACAGAGAAACCTATGCTCAATTTTCTCGTCCCTTACAGATACCAAGTTTTGCTGTTATTTTTTCTAAGCAATAGAAAATACCATGCTATTAAAATCACTAATATATGTAAAAGGTAAACCATTGTTTTAGAAAATACTTTCAAGCCTAAGGCATCAGAAGGTAAAAATGATTCTAAGGCGCTTCTGTCTCTTTACATAACTCAAGTGGAGACATTTAAGACTTAAAGGTCACGGTTACTCAGGGTCTGGCTTTATTTCATACATGGCCAGACAGCATCTGGGATTCTTGAATGATTGTAAACTACACAGTGAATATATTACAAATCAAAGGGGATGGAATTCTGCAGGGTTGATCTAGAAAAAAGTGCAGAAGGTCATGACATGTTTGCCTCAGTATCATTAATAGAGAGGAATTGTTAGAGAACACAGCTAGTATTAAAAACCTCCATCTGGTGAGGATTAAAAAAAAATCCCCACAATAACCCTGCAATCTAATGACTCGGATGTCTTGTGTGTGTGTGTGCATGTGTGTGCATACACCCTCGCTAGAAAGATACTTATAACCTTTGGTGCCCCAGGACAGTGTCTCCAGATGTAACCAAGAGATTAAGTTGGAAGAAAATCAGAATAATTCAAAGACTATTTTCATTACTTCTGAAGTTATCCAAGAGGAAACACAGCCATGTGTAGACAGAAAACATAATTTCAAGATGTTTGAGTAGATTCTCCCTGACAAGTGTTATACTCCAGCTTTCTTCAGCAACAGGAGTTTTGCTGAAGCCAAGAGACCTTATCATTATAAGCTTTTGCCATTAGCCATCAAGATTCTGCATGGAGCTAAAGGCCATATATTGGTGGTCAAATGCCTAATGGAAGCTGAGAGTTTTAGTGTTACTCAGAAAAATGAGTGCTGAGTCATATTCATGCAACAAATCAAATGAAGTTATAACTATATCCTGTTCTGAATAAACACTGAAGTAAAAGGCTGAAATATTTATAGCAAGTAAACTCTGAGACTGAAGGTTAAGAAGTTTATTAGCCCAGGAAATGGTTATTATTGTATTAACAGGAAACAAGTTGTTGCTGTTCTACTCAGAAGTATTTATTTTCTCAGTCCTCTCACTCAGGGTCTAGTTCTGCACTGAGGGTTCAATTCATGATTTTGATTGAGCTGTGCTCAGCAATGGATCAGAGACAGGAACAAATGTGGCTTTATGGTTTGACCCTTGATACAATTTAGAGTTGCCTCCTTGTGTAAAGCTGCCTGTGCCCCAAGGGATAGTCTAGCAGCTGGGGATAACCACATAGTGGTGATGTAGGGGCCACACAGATCTTGCAATTACACTAAGGTCTGGGAGCTAGAGTGGTATAGAGGTGACAGGAAGGACCAAGAATCTGGCCCAATTTGTATACATTTTTCTGCTCTGACTGACGACTCCCCTCAGCATTCCGTTTGCATACGCAATACTAAACATGGTCACTTCTGCAGCTTCTGATCCACTCTGCACCCTAGCCCCGGTCTTAGCAATATGAGATCTCCCTTCTCCGGCCCCTTCTGATTCTTTCCCTTGCTCAGATCCATTCTTGTAACATTAGTAAGGCCACATCTTAAATCAACTCACAAACTGAAGTTTGTGTAGACTATAGAAGCCCGATTGTTAAGCAACCTAGCTCAATGTGAGTATATGACACCAGTACTCCAGAGTCTGCAATGGCTGCCTGTTGATTTCAAGGTGTAGTTTAATGTGCCGATTCTGACCTAAGAAGCCTTAAATGGTTTGAGACCTGGAAACTTGAGTGCCTGCCTCTCTTCCTGGCTGCGTTATACAGCTGTGGTTAGCAGAGACACTCAAGACACCTTTGTTTAAAAGAGAGGTGATTATTGGGCAGACAAACTCCATGAGAGCCTCTTAACTGTAGAATCCACTTCCACTCTAAGGCCATGTCTACACTTCCAACCTTACAGTGGCAAATCTGTACCAATACAGCCATTCCACAGTAAGATCGTTTGTGTAGCCATGTTATGTCGATGGGCGAGAGCTCTCCAGTCGACATAATAAAACCAGCTGAACGAGTACCTTGGTCAAGGGTGGGTTTTTTTCACACCTCTGAGCAACAAAAGTTTTGCCAAAATAAGTGCTAATTTAGACATGGCCTAAGGCTAAAATAACCTGAATTTGTTGATCTTCCAGGTCCTCCCCTCGTGAAACCTATATCTTTGGGCAAGCATTTCAGAAGAGTTAAGCTTTGACCAACGAGATGATAAAAATGTCTGTGGCTCATCTATGCTAGCACTCATACCCTTGCTAGCAGAGATGAGTTTGACTGATCCTTATGTTTTATAAAGTCCTATTATTATTAATTACGGTTATTGAAGTCTATTTCCAACTAAACATTTTGAAATAGCTTCCCCTGCCAGGCTGGCTGTAAAGCTGTTGGAAAAAAGGTGGCAAAAACAATTTATAGGAAATAGGAGACTTTTTTCCCCTGCCACCTTTCTCATACCCAAAAAATGCAGAACTCTTTCTGCTCATACTTTCCTTAAAAAGAAAAGTGCCAATGGTCAAAGAGGAAGACTTGGAAATTTCAGCCTGGAAGTCTCAAGTTTCAGAAAGTGAAGACTAATTGAAAACAGTGGCAATATGTTAATTTGTTGATTTACTTTTAACACCACTGCAGTGCCTTGATCCAACTTCCCCTGAAATACGGTGGGAGAACTTCATAGAAATTGGGTCAGGTACTTATTATGAATAAAAGTTGACATTACTCCTGAAATTTGCAATGATGACTTATGTAGCTCCAATACAAAATGGAGATTGAACTGCAGTACACACAGAGAAGGTATTCTGAGTCATTTGTCCGCTGCAAGTACAAGTAAAACAGGGTTTGATTTGTTAATGGCAACAGTTTTATATTAGTATGTTTATAGTCTTTAATGTCTGATAGAGGGTGAACCTGGTTTCCCCAGTGGAAACCATGGCATAAATGTGAATCTTTTATTGTGTGAGTTATTGACTTGGCTTCATAGATAAGGGAATCCAAGTCCATCAATCAATGGAGTGACCCCAGCAGAGATTTGGCCCAGTTTCTTTAACATATGAGTAATATCTGTTAATAGTGTCCCAAGTATACATTCATTAAATATATTATGTGTTCCCAGAGCTTCTATTATCCCTTCAGCAACACCACGTGTATAATGCATAGCTACCCTGTTCATACTGACATTGTGCAACCCTATATGGTTTAGGAAAACTATTTTAAATCTGAAATAATTTAAATGGTTTCCAACAGAGCACTGCTTTTAAATTTCTGTTATATATTTTCTCCTTCGTTGTTCAGACCTGGGTAATCAAGAATGACTGAAGCATTTGTACAAGTCAAATACCAGGAAAGAAGATAGAGGAATAAAACTTCAATCAAGAGGCTGTCTGAATGGGAAATTCACTTCAAATAGCTATCTACCTGCCAGTTATAAAATGAAAAGATTCTTATAAACATCCTTTTTCTACTTCACACTGCATTATCTATCACCCCCTATAGTTTGGCTTGTTGTTCCAGCGTCAAAATTTTAAGCAGGTTTAAAAGTCTGTTCTCCATCCCTGAATAAACACCACACGTACCCTTGATCTTGCATCACTGAAATCAGTGAGTTTTGCCACTGCCTTGAATAGGAACAGGATGGCTCTGTGATCTCTCATGGTTGCTTCCCTCCATACCTTTTTGTTTTCCCTCAACTCTTCCCAGTTCAACTTCTGAACCTTCCCATTTTCTCTCACAATGTGTTCTCTCTCTCTCTCTCACACACACTCACACATCCTACTGCTACCTTTGTTTGCAAATCATGTTAAACTTCTTTGCTTAAGACTGCTTACATTTTACTTGTCTATCATATTAAAAACTCTTCTCATCCCCATTCTGTTCCTGTGGGAGAAAAAGTGACTGAACAATGGGCACAATTCTGTGAGGCAGTGAACACCTCTTGCAAAATGCAGAGCACACTCAACTCCTGTCAAAGGGTGTTGAGAATGTTCTGTACCTCCCAAGATAAAATCTATTATTTCTGATGCTCAAGGCAGTGACTGAGGTTCTTAAGCCACATTAACATTATTTCATTCAAGGGATGGAAAAGGAAATGAGACAATGGAAACCATGGTAACACTAGAAGTTTGAAAGCCCTACTCCCAGGTAGATTCTTGACACAAAGAAAATACCTCTGTAATCCTGAGATTGTTTTTAGATATTGTGCAGTAAGTAGATGTGCATAAATATATAGAAGACTGCCCTTTCCATCAGCTACATGGCACTCAGAGACTGATATTTACTTTCTATTAGTTGATTTGTACTTTAAACTTCCTTAAAAAACTCGATGTGGCTGGAAATAACCCTCCTGAAAAATATATTGCTAAACTAACGATAGTCATTTTAATAACACTGAGTAATTGTTTCATTTTCAACATAGATACAACTAACAAGACAACAGGAGAATATTTAAGGGTATCTTCAGATTACTTCATAATTAATTGTGTTCCTCAGGATGTGAAATCAAGAACCATAAAGGGTAAGATGACAAGGAAATGAAATGGGGGGAGGAGTTATGACAAAAAGCCATTCTTTAAAAATAGACTGAAATGCAACAACTGCTGCTTCATCTTATCATTTCATTTAGTGTACACTCATCAAAGCAACACAGTACCAGCATTTGAATACACTACTCTTATTCTTATAAGCCCAAAGATGAGCAAAAAAATTGTTTCTGGGTTCCCAAGCAACAGCATGTTAAATGGAATTACTATTAAAAGCATCTGTACAGTGATTGAATACCACAGTGATTTACAAGCCATTCAATGAGACATTCAAGCTCTCAAGTAGTGAGATCCAACAATAATAGAAACCAATTACTCATAGCAGCCAAAGAAGTGAATTGTTTATGACACCGCAACACAGTATATTATAGGGGACAGATTCACTCTTGCATAAGTGGGCTCAACACCAGCTGAAGCTGAGCCCACTTACAAAGGCTGGCTTTGGTCCAAAGTCTGTAAGTACAATATAATGAAAATGTAGGACCTGACCCTGCAAATGCTTTCTACAGAGCACAGGTGCTTACTGCCACAAGTAAGGGTAAGACGTTGTCACGGTTATTTTTAGTGAAAGTCAGATAGGTCACGGGCAATAAACAAAAATTGATGGAAGCCCATAACCTTTCTGTGACTTTTAGTAAAAATAATGGGGATGGGGAGGAGAGGGGACTGACGGGGGCTGACTGAAGCCCAAGGGGGTGATCAGAGCCTGACCTCCACTGTGGGAGGAAGGACCCAGCACCCGCCCCCCACATCCCACGGCAGCTCAGAGCTCCGTGTCCCACACCCACCATGGTGACTTGGAGCTCCTCGCCTGGTGTGGAGAGCTCTGGGATCCACCCGCAACCCATGGTCTGAGTTCCGGGCCCCCCATACCTTCTTCCCCCAGTGACGGCTCAGAGTTGAGGGGCTGGCAACTGGGAGGTGCAGTTATCCGCCCATTGCCCGAAGTGACTGGGAGCTGTAGGACCCCGCCACCAATGCCCTCAGCAGCTGGAAGCTGTGGGGTTCTCCCTGCCACCGGTGGTGGCTCAGGAGTCTGCTCTCCCCACTGCCCATGGCTGCTCAGAGCTCTGGGGCCAGCTGTTGGAAGATGGGGGGTCCCGCCACTCCCAGTGGCTGCTGCTGGCTTTAGGGTTGCCCCCACCGCCCGCCATGGCTGGTGGTTTCTGGGTCCCCAGACGGTGGCTTGGAGCTCTGAGGCTGGTGGCTGGGAGCTGTGGGTGCCTCTCCAACACCTGTGGCAGCTGAGAGCTCCAGGGCCCCCACTGACTGACAGCTCCAGCCTGCTGCCCCAGGGCTGAGGCAGAAAATGGCACTGAGTTCTCTGGAAGTCACGGAGTGCATGCCCTCCATGACATAATCTTAACCTTATCCATGAGTAGACCCATTGTCTTCAGGCCCTTATTTGGTATGACGGCTTTCAGACAAACTACATTTCTTTCAAATATTTGAGAATATCAGAGGGAAGGTTAAGGCCTTGTCAGCATGCCCAGTCCCCTCTATGTATTCCGCTTCCTGGGACTGGCACAGTACTCTTGGTATTTCATACTCAACTTTGACACAGTAACTGCACCCTTCACAGACCTAGTAAAGGATGCTTCACCTAGGAACACCTGGTAGACTGAGGCCTGCGACAAGGCCTTCCAGGCTTTAAAAAATGTCTGGTCCAGAAACCTGTATTATTTCAACCTAACATTTCAAAACCTTTTATTTTACAAATGGATGCATCAGACATTGGTCTTGGAGCCATATTATTGCAAGATGTAGTGGGAGAGGAGCATCTTGTTCTATGTCTGAGCAGGAACCTGTTTCCGAGAAAAGCTGCCTATTCAGTCACAGAGAAGGAGGCTCTAGCAGTAAAGTTTGCAATGGAGGCCTTATGTTACACCTGGGAGTCCAACCATTCCAGCCAGTGATGGATCCCATGTCCTGCAATGGCTACAATCCATGAAAGATTGCAAACCAAGTCATGTAGTAGTATTTGTTCTCCCTGCAACCATATCGCTTTGAAGTATTGCATCGAACTTTAAAGATCATAAAAATGCAGTTTTCTCTTCACAAAGATGGGGGGGATAATCAACATAAGTAGAGCCAGTGACTCTCAAACTGAAGGGAGGTATTGTTTGAAGGGGTCTATAAGCCCCATACTGAACCAGGGCTGAAAGTAAAGCAATAATGAGCTAGGTTTTGCTCAATTCAATTTTCTTCCAGGGAACAAGATACCATCAAGCAACATTAACTCTGTCTTAATATAGTTTTTTGCCATTGAGTTTACATAGTGCTTCAGCAGGGTCGATCATGAAACCCCCACCACTCCCAACCACTTTCAGATGAGGCTCATCAAGATATATTTAGAGCTAAAATGAGATTAATGCCAGCTTCTACATTAGTTTCCCAAGCTGTGCAAAGTAATTTACTTTGGATGCTGAAGGCCACATACTCATCATCCTGTTCCTGCTGAAGAAAACACAGAGAAGATTGTTGCTGGTAAATCTCAGAGGATGTCACACAAAAATTTGGTAAAAATATGGACCAATAAGCATGAAAAATAGAAATATTGCCGCCAGTGCTTTGAGAAGCTAATGATGGTGGTTCATATTGATTACAAAAGCTGCATTGAATTTCAGTATGATGAAACGTTCGTGGACTGAGCACAATTGTGTACTACCTATGAGGGTGAACTGTACACTGCAAAAGGCCCTTTACATCCCTGTCAGTTATGATCATTTGTTAAACAAGCAAAATATATGGGAAACTAGTGTCATTACTGATTTATTCATTTACTATTATTATTATTCATATATTATCCAAAACATATGAGACACTATTATATATTTTGAAAGGTGTGACCCTGGGCCAGAAAAAACTAAGCAAGTTTGCAAGTTGCATGGCTCAAATCTGACCTTTAAAGACATATAGGAAAATACAATGGTAGTGAGTGTCATTCCTTATAAGTAGACTAGAGCGTGGATATGCACATGTATTGTTGGTATTTGATGCTGTTTACATATATCTTGTTAAGAGGTTAGCAATGTAGATAAACTGCTTTCCTGTCTATCAGTGTTCTATTGATTAAGAATTCAAAAGGAACATATTAACATTTAGATGGAACTTGACTGTGACAATATTATTGTTTTTATTTTTTTTTGAATTTTAAGTAGTAATACCTGTGAATGGTTGTAAGTGGCCAATTACTTTGTGCTAATGTAAGTAGTTGCCAGTGTGCACAGGGCATAGGAGATGATACCTCAGAGCCACAAGTAATCACCTATTAATTGTTCAAGGCGGTACCTGCTTTCAAGAAGATATCGGTCAGCCTGGACGGATCTATAAAAGACTCTAGTGGACTGATCCTTTTAATCTCAAATCTGTCCAAGCTTGTCTGGGAAAGTTTGGATCACAAGATTGGGATCCCAGCATGACCAGCCTGGAATCACCCTGCTAATTCTTATGGGAAAATCTGAACAAACTCTGCACACGGACTATTTAGTCTTCATTTCTCTGGACTGGATTTCTAATAAAGAAGCTCTAAACAAGGACTGATGGCCCCCAAGCTGTTTGGGTAATTTCAGAGACCTTGCAATTTAAGAATTTTGCAATTCAGTTATCATCTCTGTTTTGAAACTGACCTAAGAGATTTATTTTCATCTGTGTACGGATACTGATCTTTTACCCATTACACTCTTTCCTTTTTAAAATAAATATTAATTTAGTTAATAAGCATTGGCTTTAAGCATGTATTTAGGTAAGATCTGAACTACTCATTGACCTGTTTGGTAGTGTGTCCAATTCTTTGAGATTGGTAGAACTTTTTTACATATGATGGATAAAGATTCTCAGTCATCCCCATCATATTTGACTTGACTGTCTAGGTGCTAGCGAGAGGGCTGGATAGCTTAAGGAAACTGTGTTTTTGTCTACTGAATGACCAGTGAGGTCTTTGAATCTGTTTGCTGCTGGCTTGGTATATCTTACAGAAGAAAAACCACCAGTATTTAGCCTAGAGCTTTGCTTGCCCCATTCTTTGCAGTTTGTCCTGTTTAAGCATGGCTCCCCTGGCCAGGTCACAAAAAGATATGGTACTTACCCTAAAAAGCTAGATCAGACAATACAGCAAGGAAGACAAAAACAAAAGTAGTAGATGCAAGGCTACTGGAAGGAAGTGTGAAGACTTTATGTATTAATCATTTGACAAGAATGATTAGACAATGATTAACTCATTATCATCCCATTGATTTTTTTCCTTTTTTAAGCAGAATTCCTCATTGAGTTATGTAATGCAACTAATTTTTAAGTAAAATTCACTGGGAAGTTCTGATTTTAAAAAATTATATGAAATGACCATGTGTGTGTGTGAGAGAGAGAGAGAGAGAGAGAGTTGCTATTTCTTCACAGACCCTGTCAACATTACAATGAAAAATGCTTGCAACATTTTTGTCTATAATACCTTGCCAACAGCTGTCCCACGTGTTTTACAAACATTGGTTCTATCAGTTCATAGCAGAAAATAAGTCTTTAGCTCAGTTCAGGCTGAGCTGGTGTACCGTAGAATGATTTCTCCCCAGTATGGCCAGGAAGTCGCAAGCATGGAAGTTGTACAAATGTACTCTCTCAGATTTAAGGATTACCCCAAATTCTGTTTCCAACAAAAGTGTTGAGCGTTATGGAAAAAGTGCTTCAGAAGTTCCAGAATGCACAGGTACAACAGTGATGGCAAGAGAAGGTGTGTGAGAATAATCACTTTTTGTGTGAAAAGGGGATTTTGGATTGAAAAAAAAAATTTCCACACTAGCAGGTGTTGAATAAATTTCCAAGAACATTGTGCACGTGCAAAGATCTGTTTTAGCCTACTCAAGCTATTATAAGATTTAAATACTTAGACCTTTGTTACATAACACTTGCTAAATAAATGAAAAACAGGCCTTTCTGTAAATGAACTAGGTCTTTGTTCCCGATTTTGTTCTCTGAATATAGACTAGCGTATTCAGTTGTATAATTTACAGATTTTGTTGTCTATTTTCTTTTCCAGAGATCACGTGGTGACATTGTATTTTCTTAAGACACACAGTATGTTTGTAATTCCACTTTGTCATAAATTCAACTTTTAAAAATAAAGAGGAAAATGTTTTCTAAAATCTATTATACCAGAAGATAATAGCTGTGTGCACAAATATACCTATGTATGTATGTGCATGCATGTGGTATGTGTACACATGCATATAAACTAGCACCCTTAGCCTGGATAGACTTACATTCATGTTTAATTTTACACACTCTGAATATTCCCACTGAGGGCAGTAAATCTATGCGGGATCAGGGTCAAAGACTAGGAACTTGATAAACTGCATACTTCATAATTACTACCAAAACTGGTGGTTTATCCACCTACTAGTAAATATTTAATAGGAGGTTGCTGTAATGAGATCTCCTATTAAGAGACATCCATATTTTTCCAAGATATTCTACAGTATATTTACTTAGAGTGTAAGCTCTTCAGGGCAAGGACTGTCTTTTCACGATATGTTTGTTCAATATTGGTACATTTGGAAGTGTTACAAAATCAACAAAAATAAATACGGAGTACTCATCTTTAATTTTTTTTTATTGTTTGTTCATTTACACTTAATTTTAAGCATGTAAGTGCTTGTCTGAAGAGAAACTGATTTAATCACATGCTTAAGTATATCAGGGCCTTTGGGCTTAAACCTGCTGTGAAGTGGTGAACTCTTCAGAAGCGCTGTGTACTCATTTTCCATGCACTTCAATGGGATTTGAGAGCACGCTTCACCTTGCAGGGTCAAGCCATTATTGCTTATTTGCAAAATTCAATCAGTTATTCATAAGTGACATCCCTGTCCTTATTTAAAATTGTTGATGATCTATTATCTGTGTATGTGCATAAATCTATTCACACACAAGTAGAATCTTGCTGATCAGCAGCACTATTTTATACATTTAAGCTGACACTGTCTCCAAGGTAAGATCGTGTTTTCCATTTCCAATAGTAAGCAGTTGGGATTTGGCAGGCAGTCACTTCTTCCACACAAATCTGTAACAGAGTTTGAACATAATAAATAAATAAACTAGAATATATTATCTGAAACCTGTTATGGGCTGATGCTGCTCCTGTCTGTCTATAAACAAGCATATATGTGAAACTAAGCCAAGAGGAACAAAATATGAATGGACATTGGAAAATCAGCCAAGACTATTAAACTAAGAATTGAATTAGGAAAATGCCAGTATCACCATCTGTTAATACATGTGACTATTTTACGTGTGTATATGTGTATGTGCTGTGGGTGATGTTTGTGTGTGCCCATGTGATAGCCTGGTGAAAGCTGGCTGCTCAGTATGATTGTTAGAAATAGTTGAGTGTGTAAGTAGCCCTCCCTTCTGAATTGTCATGCAAAATTTGTTCCTTCATCCAAGGCAAGGGGGACACAAATTTCCCAGCACCAAAGGAAGAACAAACTGCAAGGAGGAAATTTTACAAACCGAAGGGGGGAAAGATTAGTGGGTGCTTTTCCTCATCCCCCTGTCCATCCAGTTCTTCATACAATTCATTAGACAAGCAGGGATTTGTGACTATGGATGGGGAAAGGCTAGTGCTGTCATCATTCTGGTGGATGGACTATGAATGAAAGCTGAATATCAATGCATTGGGGAGCAAAGGAAGGGTAGAGCCTTTCGTATTTACATACATGTTTATCAGAGTCAGGGACTAAAAGCCTTTTTTTCATTCTCGCCTGCTGGTTCCAGGAAGATTCGGATGACACTGGTGAAGGACTTGATCATTTCCTGCCTACACTTTGGATTTTCTTTCCCCTTGGTGGTTCTGGTTATCATCTAAAATGATTAGGGAGACGATTCCTCCCTACTGCGGAGAGCCAGAGGCAGCAGGAAGGAGCTGAGTTTTGCAGCTTTGGGTGTTGGTGGCAGCAACAGCCTGATTTATTTTTTGGAGGGGTTGGGGAAGACGGGGAGATGAACTCGGGTGGGTTTTTCTGCGGCGCGCTCAAGGCTCTGTGGATTTAAAGTGGCTCTCTCCAAAGAGGTGCCCGGCTTTCCTGGCAAGGATTGATCGGGGGGGGACTTTTTTTTTGCTGCTTTCTTCCTCTCGATCGGGGCGTTTCGTGCAAACGCGGGGAGGAAAGGCTGCCCCCATCGTCTTCATGTTCAGCGGGGCGGGGCGCGCCTCTTCTCCCGAGCTCTGTGGGCCGCTGGCAGGCGGCGGCGGCCGACTTCGTTATTTTTAAAGTTGGCCTCTTCTGCTGTCAGAGCCGGGGGCGCAGCCGCGGTAAGGAAAGGCGAGGCTGGCCCCCGGCGGCTCATTACCGAGGCCGGGCGCGTTTCGCCCCAGCCCTTTGGCGTGCGGCGGGCGCTGCCGCAGGGCGGGAACGCGCGGCTGCTCCCGGGGCGGGCGCGTGTCCCCGGCGGCTCGCCGTGCAGGGGGCGGGCCGGGGGCCGGCTGCCATGGGAGAGAGCATGTCCAAGCGGCTGAAGCTGCAGCTGGGCGGCGAGGCGGAGATGGAGGAGCGGGCGTTCGGCAACCCCTACCCGGACCGCCAGCCCCACGGAGCCGCCGCCCCGCGGAGCCCCAGCGGGGCCGCGGAGCCCCAGCGGGACCCGGCGCCCTCCCCCGTGGAGGAGGAGTCCCTCCCCTTCGGCCCGGACGGGAAGGTGAGCGAGCGAGCGAGCGCGCGCGCTGGGCCCGGGGGTGGGGCGCCGGCCGCCCCCCGACGTTCTGGAACCTGGGGCCGCCCGCCGGCTTCTGGAACGTTCAGGCTCCCGCCTCGGGGGTCGTTGCTGCTGCTCGGGTGGAGCTTGCCGCCCGTCACGGCGGCGGTCGGGCTGGGACTGGGCGGGACACGGGGCCGGAAGCGCCCGGGGAGGCCGCGCTTCCAAGAAAGGCGCGTAGCCAGCGCCACGCACGCGGGTGGGTGGCCGGGGGGGGATATTGACAAAGGCTAGCGGCTCGGCTATTGTCCCGCCACGCCACGCCCCCCGCCATAGCGCCCGTCATCGGCTTCTTGGCCCGGCCTCCCTCCCGCAGCACTAGCTGCTCCCCCTCTTCTGCTCCATTGCGTGCCGCCTTTGCCCCCCTCGATGCATCCCCACGCACCCCCATGCCACCTCCCTCCAGCGTGCCCTGCGCTCAACCGCCTGCCACGCGGCACACCAGTTCCTCTCCCCCCCGCACAGCACATTGCACCCTGCCTGGCCTGGATATATGGAGCAGTGCAGACAGCGAGGCATTGGTTAGGCGATTAAAGACACATCCGAGCCGTAGGGTATATCCGACACTGCTCCCTACCTGCCCAAGCAGCATCTGCCCCGTCTACACTGCTGTGTTCAGCGGTGTAGTGCCCTGCTGCCGCTCCCACTGCTGGATGCTTTCCCTGCCACAGGGAGCTGCCAGTTCTTTTCTCCACTGCAGGGAGAAGGTGGCAGAAAAGGCTCCAGGAGCTCCTTGCTGCCAGAGCCTTTCCCCATTTTCTCCCCCCACCAGAGGTTTTCACTGCCGTATGTAGCTGTACGCCACATTGCGAACATGCAACCTGCTTTTCCACTGACACGTAGGGTCACACACCCTACATGCCACTGTCACTGTAGATAAGGCCTTGGATTTTAGTTTAAACCCACAAAAATAAGAATACTCAGTTCTTATCTTCACTGAAGGAAAAAAAGGGGTGCCCTTAACTCGAGTTAGGAACATGCTTTTATTTACAGTCAAGACAAGGCCTCAGAGTGAGGCTGGAAATACTGGCCTTATCTGCAGCCCTCAACGTATGTGTATGTTACAGCTCAGAAAGGATCAAACTTTCATTAATAAAATGATACAGAGAATGAAAGAGACAGAGATCCTTTTTTGGGTCACCTCCCTTCCAAATGCCAGCGTTCCCCACGGTATTCTCAGGGCTTGTCTGCACAAAGACTGACTGTGCGGCAAGCCAGAGCGTGACTCTACAGCACACTAACTTGCTGCGTAGTAACGTCCTGTATGGGCACTGCTACAGTGCAGTGGGACTTTCTCCGTGCTCTGGCAGTGTCCCTGGCTTGCCGCGCACAGTGTACCGAAGCGCTCAGTCTGTGCCATTTTCAGAAGAGAGAGATTTCTCTGCCTTTGGTGGAGTTCACCTTCTCTCTTTGGATAGTGCTGAGCCATTCCTATCTCTTTTTAATCTAGGCTATTTAAATACACACATGAAGGACAATTTCTTTTTGAAATTTTTTACTGGTTTCGTATGAGTCTCTTGCTTTGTGATTACATCCCATGACGTGCATTTGCCAGACAGTTTAATCAGGAAAAGATCTCTCTCTAGGTACTTTTATGGCCACCCTCACATTAGTATCTGAGCACCTCACCATCTTCTATGTACTAATCCCTCCAGCACCCCTGTGAGATAGGGAAGTACATTATCCTCATTTTTTACAGAAGAAACAGAAAAGCCGAATGACTGTCCAGGATCACACAGGAAGTCTGTATTGGGCAAAGTACTGAGCTTTTGAAGGAATGCTTAGGCTCCCACTCTAACCACTGAACACTTTCTTCTCAATACCAGTGGATGGCTCTTGCTGCAAATTACTTAATTTTAACACTGGTCACTGCTGATGTGGGATGGAAGAAAGAGTAACTGCTTGCCATGCTGAGAACCATGCAGAACCTGCTTGGGTGACCAAAGGACAGCATGGTAACCTTACTCTGAATTTCCGTGATATTAAATAATCATCCTGACACTTGAATGTAGCTTTATTTTAAACGTAGGTCACATAGTGGTGCAATAGACACTCATTAGTAGCATCACATCGGTGCTCTTTGCTATGTTGCTTGTAAGCAGCTGTTGCTGTTATGGGGAGCATCGTCTGACCTAAGGTGTATAAAGAGTTAAGGGTGTTTAGGAAGGGGTGAGGGAGTTAGGGTGTGTGGGAAGGTTAGAGGACCCTGGGTTTGGCAGGGGAGCCCTCACTAGGTAAAACGACTGAGCAAACCAGGGTGCCAGGGACATGCTGAGGATGCTGCTGCTGGCAGCTCCATGCTCCACCCTGGCAAGGGATGGATGGCTGGGGAGGGCACCGTGTGCAGCCTGCAATGGAGGAGGGGTGGCTCCTAGCACAGGCAGCGGAGACCAGAGGATGGAAGGGGACAGGACAGTGCTCTGGAGGGTGGGGTCACCCGATTCCCACACTGCAAAACAGCACATCCACATCCTGCCACTAGCAACCAAGTTGGAAGGGACAGCTCAGTGCATGTGGGGCAGGGGCACTGCAAAATAGCACGCGCACACACACAGCCGCTGCCTGCAAGCCAGATGCTGAAGAAGGGAAGAGGAAACCTTCCAGCTGTGCCTTTGCTGCTCCTGTGATCCCTGCTTCACCGCATGAAAAATCCCTCTGCTGTAGACCCTTGCCCCCCTACACATGCTTTCCACCCAGGCTGTGTCAGACAGGGCAAGTGGATGGGGCTGGGTGCCCTCAAGCTGCGCTGAAGGACCAGGATTGAGAGGGGAGTGGAAAGGTGCATTCTGGGGTGGCAACGCCCCTACATGTCCCCCCCCATCTCCACCCCTTGATGTGATGTCAGAACATCCCAAATGTTACTCTTACGCGGTGGGGAAATGTTGCTTGTAAGCAATGGTTGCTCTTACAAGGTGTTTTTGCAAACAGGCATCTGCTATAGTGCTCTTATAGCCAGGATTCCTCCTCTTTAAGCAAAAAAGAATCCTGGAGCATCACAACACCTGCCAAAACAATTGAGTGCTAATTGGCATCTGTGGCTGATGAGAATAGGCTCACAGACCGGACTACTCTCTCATCTCTAGTAATAGTACCTCCAGGTCAGGCTTGAACACATGCTGAAAGGAAGCTTGCACTGTGGCTGCACACGCAGTATCTGTAGATAAGTAGAGCTCTCTATTCTTCTGTCTGTCATCTTTTTTAATCACTAGAACCAAAATCTATTAGGTCCCAATTCTGCAAACTGCTCCCATACCCCTGCATCCACATGGAGTACCACAATAGGGCTGTGTGCACAGAGTGATTTGCAAGATTAGTGCCTTAGGCCTTGTCTACACTATGGAGTTTTGTCGACACAAGTTATGCTGGCGTATAGCCACCGCTATGATTAAACTTCTGTTGCATGTCCTCACTATGCTGCTTGTGTCAGTAGAATGCATTCACACTACCAGCTCTTGCATTGACAAAGGGAGCAGTGCACTGTGGGTAACCTCCCACTGTGCAACTGCACACGGTGCTTTGGGAAGAGTCCGCAATGCTCCATGAGGCAGGCACAGCATCACCTCAGGAAAGGTTCTGAATCCCATTGTTCCATGGGCATCCTGCTAAGTTGCTTTTCAACTGCCCTCTCAGCCAAACTGACATTGCTGAACGTGAACACAAGAAGCCCACAGCAGTGTGTGGGGTGGGGAGAGTGTGTGACAGGGAGTGTGTGTGAGAGACAGCCCTTTTGGGGACAGTGAGTGTGTCCCCACGCTGTCTCTTTAAGTTCAGACAGCACCAAGAAGCAACCAGTTCTGAGGCAGAAGCTGGTGCATAGGCAGTTGGTGTTCCCCTGTCCCCCTACTCCAGCTCAATGGAAACCTGTACACCGGCAGGAGGAGGGAAACACCTGACATTAGCCCCTACTCCCTCCTTGGCTCTGCAGAGCACATCAGGAGTCTCTCTCCCCTTCTCTCCCAGCAGCAGCCTATGCTGCCTGCATGCCTGCCATAGGAGAGCAGGATTGATTCCCTCTGAGTTTTCCCACGGACCCAGGAGAATGATCCACCCATTCCCCTGCAGTCCAGGCAGGAGCCCATTTACTGACAGGAGCCGGCGTGCTCAGCTGGGCACTAGCTGTGCATGAGAGCTCTCCATGCTGAGCAATTTCAAAACTTCCTGGGGCTTTGAAAGAGGAGGGGCGCATGCCTGTGTAGCTGGAGTGCAGGGAGTGCAGCAGAGTTCAAAACAGTGAGCAGGGTGGGCATTGTGGGGAGCTCCCGGAGCCCAGTTATGGCACTCAGTGTCTACACTGACGCTTTGTGCCTCTGATTTTGCTCCAAAAAGCTCTACGCTTTTCAGCAAAGTGGTTTTATTTTGTCGCCAAAGCAGGGGAGTTTTGTTGGCGGGGGGAGCATTGCAGTGTGCTCACCACCACTGTTTTGTTGCCACAAGCTGACTTGTTGACACAACTTTGTATGTGTAGACCGGCCCTTAACATTAATGGCCAAATTCTGATCTGTCTCTGAGTCCCTATTGCGAGTGGGATTTGTGCGTGCATATTCAAAGGCAGAATTTCTTCTTTGAAAAGAGAAGGAAAAAGTGTCTATTGAGTATGTAATTTTGAGATTAAAAATAAGACTTGATCTATGTTTACAAAAGGCTCTGGGGACAGCCAAAGTCTTCATAAAAGTAGGGTTACAAATTATAATTTATTTATGAATTTTGCAAGTAGGGCCACATACTAAAGATATTCAAAAAGGGGGAGGGGAATTGGTTTTTCTCTATAATTTATTTTGTTAGGGAAAACTTTCTAAGAGTTGCCGTGTTAAGTGGATGATCTGCAGGAAATCCAGTTTTTCACACCTGCTTTAGATTCTACACATTCTGTCCATGTTTTTAGAGAAAATGTGCCTTCATAACTGCTTATTCAGTTTCTGATGCTCTCAAACCGTGAAAAGTGAGAACAGGGCTTGGATAATGCGATGGAGAAGGAATATTTTTGGATAATGTGATGGAGAAGGAATATTTTTGCTCTCAAACTGTCAAAAGTGAGAACAGGGCTTGGATAATGTGATGGAGAAGGAATATTTTTGGTTCTGTTTGGTTTTGTTTTAAAATATCTGCATTTATAAAATGCATGTGGGAAGAAAATATTAACTTTATTGCAGAACATTTCAGATTTTGATTCATTTGAGAACATTATGATTCCTGAACTCAGTGAAATTCTCTCATTGCAGATTCAAGTTGTAGAATTTTTGCTATTTATTGGGTTCAGCTATTCCTAGCTCTAGTTTTACACTAGGAAATTTGTTCATTTTGCCAGTCTCACTGTAATGGAGCCTGCTAATTTGTAGTGCATGTATATTTTCATGGTGTCACACATGGGTGCATTCACTGCTAATAAGTGAGGCAGCTGGTAGCCAACTGTGCAGCTTTATTCTTAAGTATCATTATTCAACAAACACCTGTGTACCTTGCTATTTACTGCAAAGCAAGTGTTCCATTTTTAAAATATTAAAAGTAGGAAATCTCTTATTTTCCCCCTTTTTTGAAAAAGACTGAGTCAGAGTTTACAGTCCATTAAAGCAGCTTAAATCCGTTTTTAGGCAATGGCGTTATTCCCCACTCCTCCCCGCGCACCTCCCATGACTGTTTCTGTTTTTCATTAGTGAAGTGATTTTGTCAAGAGGTTATGTGAATACACTTTTTCTCATGAGATTTTGCTGGTGTGAAATTGGAAGTGTGCGTGAGAGTGAAAGAGATTGATTTCTCACATCCCCAAATCCTAAGGCTGTCTTTCACTTTATTGGGCCCTTCTGACATTTCATTTGGCCTCAGCATTCTGTCTGGGATCTCGTGTCATTATTTTTCAGGGTGACACAAGTCGAATTGACATAGTCTTCAATCCTGTAACATAGACAGACCCCATTTTTAAGACAGTGAGTCTTTACACGGGTGCAGGGGTCTGCTTGTATAGAGCAACTTGCAGGAGGAGTACAACCATAAGCCTTGTAAAAATCAAAATATGTTAAGAAATCCCCCAGCACTTTGTATGATCCCATCTGTTACAACACAGATGGAATGTTGAGTAAGAGCTATGTGACTCACATAATGACAGCTGCAATATTATGGGGTACGTCAGTTGCCATAGAAGTCATTATTAATCAATCCATTTGATTTCATAAGTTGTCAAGTTAGCCATATAAAATCCATCCACTTTTGGAGAAGGGCCTGCTCGTCAAATGATAATGTTAAATTTGAGACAGTTGGGGCTAACTGCTGTATGCAAACTTTGTTTTATAAATCTACACATTGCAATTCTAAATGTGTGATGTGAAAACAAAGCTATTATCAAATTAATAATCACTTAAACCCTTTCAAATGTCATAGGTTTCCAGTTCAGTCATATTCACATAGCTGAACTGTCTTGTTAACATGAAAGTTGTTTGGCTTTAAACTATATATGTAATTTCTTTTAGAAGAGTGATGATAAACTTAATCTATACTTGTATTGATGGTGGGGGTGAGGAGTTAATGCGTGTATGTGTATGTATATATAATTAAAACTTTTGTTTAAAAGATCATTAACTCATCTTTGAATTTAATAAAGCAGACACTTTTTTCCCCTTTATGCCAGAGTTAGGGTGGATAAAAATTGATGAGTTAAAAGAAAATCTAATTTTTTATATTTAAATTGGAATTTTTTTTACTTAAATACATTTTTCTTTTTTTTAAAAAAAGGAAACCTATTTAATATTACATTTGAGAGTTAGGCCTAAACTTAGTATAATCCATTAAAAGCATTTAAATTAAATTTAAAAAAATTAATCATTACATGTTTGCTGCTGAAGTTTTAAAGAAAGTCACACCAGTGAACTGGTGGAAGTCACTGGCTAAGCACCTGGAACCAGAGTTTGCTGAAGTGCTAAATCAGCTTTTGACAGCTTCTGCAGGTGCAGAGAGAATATTTTCTTCATTCAGTTTGTTCAGCTAGTTCAGTTCAATGACTCGTTCGTTCAAAGCTAAGAAATCAGTTGGGAGTTGAAAAAGCAGGAAAGCTTGTATTCCTCTTCCAGTCTATGAAAAACAAGGCATGAGAGGATAAAATCTACCAGTTCTAAAACTTTGAAGAATGTATGACCAGAAGCAATTGGTTCAGTTCCCTAACTGTAATTCATATTTCCTTTGGTTAGTAAATGTTAGTTTTTATTTATTTATTTATTCTGGGCATTTAACGGGTTAACAAATCATTACCAGGTAATTATTAGAGACAACATAATAATAATTACAAATCCGTTAGCTTTAAATATGAAACTTATTTTGATAAATAGTTGTTCTTGTGTATCCAACACATTTATTTTTGTAGTAGTTTGATTTAACAAATACAGAATTTAAAATGGTGGGTTTTGTGTATGTTTTATTGAATTTGAATTCCATCCAAACAGAGCCTGACCCAAACAAAAATTTAAAAAATTAATCATCTAGTAAAGAAGAAATGCATCATTCATGATTTTTTAACATAATGAAAAAGTAAAAATTAAGAATCTGCATGTAGGTTAAGCCATGTAATTGCTTGAGTAAACATACATAGATATAGTGTGAATATCCTTCTGATTAGCAAATAAAAGTACCAGATTTAGTGTGTAAAGGCTATATATGGCTGCAAATCAGTGTTTGAATGGTTACCAACTAATCAGCCTTTCTTTAACTAAAAACTACAAATGCAAAACTAGATTAAAACTGATTATTTAAATTAAAGTTTCCCATTTGCTGATTTAAATCAGTCCATCCTGCATAGGGCTGTCTTAACATTCAAAGGAATTTACAGCTATTATTTCAACTCTCAAAGAGGTCCAAAAGTATTGGAAGTGGAAACATATTGGAAGTTATGAGGGGCACAGGGAAGTGAATCAAAGGGCTATAAAGTCTAGACAACATCTTCCAATTCATAGCAAAATGCATCTGCTACTTCTGCTGCAATTCTAATAGCTTGGGACCAACATGTAGTATTTCATTCATTTAATTTTCATTCATTTCACTTACTGTCTCCTTATCGACAAAGTACTAGAAGTTGAACTCTGAGTTTCTACATTATTCTAGCTATAAATGTATCTATTTTTAGGTTCACCTATTACTATTTTTGCCTGTATGTTAGTGATAAGGTCTCTGAAGGAGCACACTAAGGCCTTGCTTACATTTTGCAGCAATGTGCAGGGTAAATGTAGCTACTCGCCACAGTGAAAGACTGGCAAGGAAAGGCTCCAACAGCTCTCCCCTGCTGGAATCTTTCCCCACTGCCAGAGTCTGTCCCCACTTCTGGAACCTTTCCCTGCCACCTCCCTTCTGCCTGAGCCTTTCTTTGCAACAAGAAAAGGCTCTGCCAGCTCCCCCTATCAAAGCCTTTTACTGCAGTGGGGAAAAGCTGCTGCAGCAGAGAGCTCTTGGGGCAATACACTGCTAAAAATAGCAGAGTAAACTGGGGAGGTACTTCTTGGGTGTGTAGAGAGTCACGTAGGATTCATACCTTATGGTTCAGGAGTGTAGGACACCCTTCTGTATTCTACTTGTCTAAGCTGTCACTCACTCTCTGCACTGCTGTTGATATCCATGCTAGCTGGGGTGTGCTGTCTGTACTCTGCATGCCGCCGAGAGGGTAGACCTACAGTTTCAATAATATTTTGACAGTGCTGAACTGAGTACAAAAGTTATGACAAGTGAGTAGGGAGCATATGCAGTAGCTGCTTTTTAAAAACCGCTCTGTACCTAAGAATTGGTTTAGCCGATCTATGTCATTAGATTTTAAAATATCTTAATAAAATGTTGCATGTGTCCTGGCAAGCCATATGTTACACACTGTACTTAATTAGGATGGCTTTTAAGTAGGACTTTAGTGATACTTAACTACAAAGATTGCTGTTCAATGTGGACATCTCCATTTGGTTTTTAGTGGTGGTTCATTCCTTGGTTGTGTCTCAATATCATACTAGTTCTGTTTGTTCCTTTAAATGAGTTTTCAGTCCTTCCTTGACTGTCAGACATGCAGAAAGATTATGAAGTGCTTCACCATCATTCGCTGGTTTGATCCTTCTGTGTCAGTTAGCTATACTTGCTGGGCTACCATGTTGGGCATCTCACAGCTGTCTCTTTTAGGGCAGCGAGGTCAGTCTTTTCCTAGGGCTCCTTCTCCCATTGAAACCAAAGAATCTTATCACTGACTTTACTGAGGCTACTCTAGAGTACGTGTGTGCCTCTTCCTAACTTTGTATGGGACGGTCCAGGAGTGTGATGGGATTGTATTATTGCTTAATCAGGACAAAAGGCCATTTACTGGGCTGACCTGATTAAACAGTTCTCTGATACTACATTCAAGCCCCATGCGGTTTTAATATAGTCAAGTAATGTACAACATGTATTTGCTCGCTGTGACTGTTCCAGATAATGTTAACTAAAAGCAAAAAATGTGACTATAAAGCGCAGCAGCCTTAGAAGAACAACTGTTGTGTTCGTTTCTTCCCTGTTCTTCATCACAAGTCAGTTAAGGCTTCTAATTCAGGAAAACGTGTATACTTGTGTTTCAGCCCATGTTTAAGTCCCCTTTTTGGGACTTAAAAAATGAGCTTAAAGACAAGACAGTGTACCTGTCCTAAACCAAATCCTAATTTTTGATTTCAGAATTTTTACTGGTAGTAATTGTTAAAGATAGAGCATGGCTTGATTTCCACCCGCCCTTCATCAGATCCCATTTTTAATTTACAGAACTGTGATAGGGCCCTTTCCTCAGTTCTTGGTTTGCTGACAGAAACACAAGTCCAGAGTCTAGCAGCAGGCAATACTATGGGTTTATTGGGGTAACCAAGCAAGTATCCCAGTTCTTCACACCAGAAATTTTCCTTCTTCCCACCTTACTTCCTGTTTGACCTCAGTTTTTATAGTGTTTCTTAATGAATTGTTTTCTTAAAAATATAACAAGATAATTCTTTAACCAATCCTAACTTATTGGATTCTAACATAACATAATTCTAACGTAACATAATTCTATAACCAATCATACCCCACCACCTTAACTGATTGTCTCTCAGTTGCATAACTAATTGTAATCAAAGAATCAGACAGAAATTTTCCGAAAAGTGGGTACCATAATGACCAAACAATGCATAGAGTCTACAACCACAACTGTTGATGAGTGTTTAAAAACCAGACAGAATGCTATCAGTTTACTTTAAGCATTCTAGGGTCTTTTCTTTATCTGGAGGCATTAGACTGTATTGCCTTCTAAACAGCCTGGTATTACCTTGTTTTAATGTAATTAGTTTGGAATGTGTGGATGTGACCATACGCTTTCCAGTTTATGGCTGCCTCTGCTGTTTAGTCGAAGCCCAAGGCCTCAGACTATCACAGTGAGAGAAGGCCCATAGACAGGCGGCCTGTGATTTTGATTCTTTGGTTTTATACCCCTATAACTAGCTAAGTGATAAGAATATACTTTAAAATCTTAGGCCTTTGCAAGCAAACCTAAATGTCTATATTCTAACAAGCTGATAGTCAGAAAAATCATGTTCTGACAGGTTTGGTTCAATGAATATATTTATGTGATATATTGAGGGTGACAATAAATGGATTACCAAAATGCATATATATTTTTGGCTGTGTGCATACTGTATGTATGTATGTATGTATGTATGTATATGCTCACTGTGTTTAAAAATAGTGTGTAACCTCAGTTATCTCAACCTCTGTTTTAAAAATATTGGGGTTATGTCCCCCTCATCAATTCGTTACATTTATAATTCCCTCAAATTTCTGTAAATTTGAGCCTTTCAAATTATTCAGTATCCCCTATGATATTTGTATAATCTAGGTTGAATTGTAAATACGCATGCTAACCAAAATATACAATGAGGCAAGTGACCATTTTGGATACCCAAGTACCTTAGATTTATTCCTCATACTTCAGCACATTCTTAGAAGTTGTTGATGTTTTATACCGTACTTAAAACCTTGAGAATTTAAACGAGTAGTGGCTTTTTGGTACCCAACTTGAGGCACTTTGGAGACCTGATTTACAGAAATTGCTGAGCACCCACTCCTTGAAAATCAGGTCCTTTTAAGACCCCTTAAGTTTGCCATCCAAAATAACTAGACCCTTTTGAAAATCCTGGCCTACAGCTTTTAAATAAGGAGAAAATTATTTTTAAATGGAATTTGCTGCCAAGCAGGTCCCCTTCCTTTTGTGAGTTCTTGGTTTTATTTTTAACTGTTTTTCCCAAAGGTAGGATAATTTATGAATGTAAGAGCTTGTTCTAAAAATAGCATGTGGAGTTGTTTTTCTTCCAGCCATTGATGTTTAGGAGAGTTCTAACTGTGCTGCTTGCATGAAAATGAATGTTAGATCAATGAAAACAGGATAAGGTGTTCGGCAGTCAGTGTTTCGGAACGTGCAACAAGGACCTGCTTTTGCAGAACAGGCATTTGATTCCATAGGGATTGGACAGACTTGCAGCAGAGTTGTTAGGTCTCTTTTAAACTTCATTTGCTGCATGGTGACAATTCCAAATGTCTGTCATTTTCAGAAAAGCATCTGGAGTCAAAGATGCAAAAATGAATTATAAAGTTAATACGGAACAGAAAAACAAAATCAAAAAACAATCTTTTGCTGAATTCTGAGCCCTGATACCTCTGTGACTCATCAGCGATGCATCACTTTGTACCTGGCTTCTGCAGCTGCAGAGACCGGCTTGTACTCAGAGCTCCCTGCCTTCCAAGCCAGGTGTATGGCACCTGTGGCCTGAGAAAAACAAAGTGTGTTTAATAAATGCGTTAGCTAGTGTAACCCTTCTGCCAGGTGGTGTTGGCATCAACAAGGGCCAGGTTCAGTGTCTGGGGGTTACTCTTCGCATTACAAAAGAGGACAGCTCCAGCCCCACCCAGAAACCTGGGGAAACCGAATACAGCGCAGGGCACATCCAGTAAGGCAACACAGCCCATTCACAAGCATTGAGTCTGTAAACAAACTAAAACATTTAAGGGGAGAGGGAACACAGCATTAATTTGGCAAAATACAGCAACAGTGACTCAGAAGAATGCAACCGTTGAGCATATTAGACATGGGTATATTAGATGACCTCCTGAGGTCCCTTCCAACCCTAATATTCTGTGCAGCAAGAAACAGAACAGCCCACAGTATCTTGGCTGTTTCTTTGCTGCAGTTTCCCAACTTGCAGAATGAAAGGCCAATGGCAAAGGGTCATTTAAGTCCCCCTTTCCTGAGCCATACCCTGCTCACAACTTCTCGGCTGAGATCATCAAGCCTGAGTGTCCAGAGGTTTATTCAGATGGGCTCACCTTCACTCCCTGAGTGGAGAGGGATGAATGATGCTTCCACCACCACTGCTCTGTCCTTAGTCTGATCCTACAGCACCATGACCACTTAGACCAGCTATTAGTATAATCACAGTCCTAAGATTTGCTAGGTAGGGGTGGCTGCTGCTGCTGCTGCTGCGTCTCGTACCACACTGTGTTCAGCTGCAATTTTATGTTCTGAGGGTCCACCTCTTAGTGATTTCAGCTCTGAGTGATTATTGCAAAGAAACAGGGACTCACAATTGAGTTTTAATTAGCTCTGTCTGTTAAAACTGGAGAGGGAGGGTCAAATGGCTTTTAGGACCTTTAAACAGAGTCCTCACCCCCAGATAAAAACACCTACCCATCTTCCCCTTATCCTTCGCTTCAATTTTGCTCACTATCCACTAGCCAATGAGGGCAACCCCTGGAATAGGGCATATTAACTAGTTCTGCTGCCCTTTAATTATACAATAAGGATAACATTTCATAACCCCTGCACCCAAGGCTTAAGAGAATTTGAACCCAAAACAGGCAAAGTTGATTGACTTGGCAAAGCAGGTGTCTATGCCAATAAAGTTTGTTTCCGAGGCCTTTTCTCCTGTTAAAAACTTCTTGGCAACTCATTGTGATCAACACTGCAAGTGGTGTAGTGTTAATTAGCGCATGTTAGCAAACATATCACCCTTTCCTAGCCTAGACAGGGCCTCTTCTCCCTGCCCATATCTTCTCCATGCCCAGAACCAGAGTCCAAGTGTTTATCTAAACACAAAAATTTCACCAAGGTGCTCAAACTGTGTGTAGACAAACCCTCACTCTGCCCCACAAATGTATTGTTGGGCATGGAAGGATTAGTTTTTTGTTAGTAAACGTCAATATCATTGTAAACATTAAAAAAAAATTAAAAACTTTTTTACATCAGGAATAATCAAAATTTACAGACAGGCAAAGTAAGAAAAAGGCTACTTGAGGACTGCGGTTTGATTTAAGGATATTTTATTTTATATATTTTAACACGTGGTGTTGACAATTTGTGTTTAACAGTTTTACAGCTTTAATTTTTTTAATCTCAATGTTTACTGTCATTAAATAATTATTGCCCTAAACACCCATAACTTCCTGTAACTGTGAAAATGTAAAGTGAATAAAAATGGAAAAAGTTGCTTAAAAATAAGCATCAATACTATCCGCCAAAATTATTTAAAATTAAAAAAAAAAAAAATCGAATGCTGCCACGCCTGTGTATAGTTTTCATTTAGACTGCACACAGGCATGGAGATCCACACAGGACAGGGTAAATTAAGCAGACCTTTTATTTTCCGGTACACACTCTACTGTCAGCAGCACAGCTTAGTGCACACACACAGAGGCGGTCTTTGAGTCACTTCCGGTGCCTGTCTCATAGGGACAGTGTGCCAGTTATCTAACAGGGATGCTGGGGGAGGCAGTGCACATAAGACTTCTCTGAATGAAGTGGCTATAACATGACTGCATAGCCCATTGAGACTGATCGTGGCTGACTGTTCAAAAAGAAAACTAATCTGCCCAGATGAGACTAAGGCCCACTGGGGCGAAGATATCCCCGTCTCTGTTGATTGCTGGGTTAGTATTGCAGGCGAGCAGTGCCCCCCTCAAATCCTTCAGAACCCTTGGGAGTCCTGCTTTCCTTCCCCTCTCCCCCCCCCCTTTCTGCTCCTGCAGGAGCTCTATGGAGGTGTGAAGAGGAGGCTCCAAAAAAAAGCTGCATGAGGCTGAACAATACCAGGGATCTCATTGTTCTAATAGCCCTATGGGTCTGAGCATACCCCAGTGACGTCAGTGGTATAGCTGTCATTGACATCCGTGATAAGAATTTCATCCAGAGTCTGCATGTTCTCTATTCTAGTATTGCGCCCCTTCCTTCTCTTATTTTTCTCCCTTTCTTAGTTGTTGCTCTGATCAGGTAGGTACTTACTGGAAATTCAGTTTTCCAAAGTGATCTTTTGAGGGGTAACCTGGTGCTAGCCAGATAGTGTTTGTGTGTTTAAAAGGACATCGTCAACTTAAAAATCACACCTCGGACTGAAATCTTGTTTGTACAATGGCTGGGTGAGTGAGATGAGAAGGAAATACATTTTTCTGTTTGTTCACTTGACAGAACCTTGTGTGTAGTCAGTTTCATTGTTTCCCTCTGTGCAGTCAGTCAGATTCTCCTTTTGTTTGTGAGGGTGTACTTTTGTCACCATCATCAGGGGAGAGAAAAACATAAGAGATGAAGTGTGATTGTAAAACCACAAAAGTTGGTGAAGAGCTTGAGGGGCTGGTGGTCCAGAGGAAGGATGGTTCTGTGGTTAAAGAACTAGCCGGCAACTTTGGAGACCTGGGTTGAGTTCCCTGCTCTGTCGCACACTTCCTGTGTAACCTTGGGAAGTCACTTAGGGCCAAGTTTATAAAGGTATATATGTGCCTAAATATGGAGATAGGCAGCAAGTGGGATTTTCAGAAGCAGCTAGGCCGTGGATTTCTCAGTGGGAATTGGGTGCCTAGTGGATTTTTCAAAAGTACCTGGGCATTTAAATACCTTTTTAATGATCTTGTCCCAGTCTCTCTGTGTCTCCATTCCCCGTCCGTAAAAGAATAGTACTTCACTTCCACAAAGGGGCATTGTGAGGATAAAAATACTCAGATACTGTAGTGATGGGGTTAAATGAGCACCTAAAATAGACATTGTGGCACTTAAAGCTACAATCCTCCCCTCTGTACCTAAACTTTTAAAATAAGATTTTTTGCTGAACTTGACCTTAGATTGACTTTGAAGTCTTCAGGCTAGCCAAAGGAGATGTGGAAATAACCGCTACAGACATGAAAGGACATACAAGCTATGGTTGCTATATGTGCCAAAATTCAGTGAAGTTGTGTACTGTCTATGGACCTGAGCTTTGAATTGACTTCAGAGAGTTTGGATTAGATCCTGTGTGCGTGCACAAGATTTATGAGAAATCCATTATGGGCATTTATTCAGCAAAATTATATTTTTACGTTTCTGGGTCTTCTATAGTTTCAGGCTGAAAAGAACTTTTTCATTTCCCACATAATTGAAAGTAAAAATCACTGGTCAGTGTTGGGCTTGGTTTGTTTTTTCTATATACAGAGAACAGCGTAGCAGTTGAGAAGATAGCGCTGGTTCACTGGAGGCGTAATACAGCAATTGTATTTCTGAAGAGAGCCATTTCTGCACTGAGAGTTTGTCATCCCCTTTTGCAGCACACACCAGTGGAAACCAGGAGTAAAGTTACTACCTTGCTATCAGGAGTCAGATTTTTTTTCTTCTTGTGCGTTCTATTGCCAGAAATAGGCATAGTAGGAAGCACCAGCATGAAAGAATGACTACCAACTGGAATAATCCTCATAAAAATGAATGTGCTATTCATACTATACACAAAATTGTACACATTATTCTGAACCATAAAGCTGCCAAGAGAATTTTGTTTTTTCACATATTTTGTAAATTATATTTACATAAAATCCATTATTCCACACTCATGCCCATCCCAGTATCTTTTATTAACCAGATTAAGCTCATTCACTTTTGCACTAATGTGGCCATAGGCTAAACTGCATGGATCAGATTGCAGAATTGGAGCCTGTGAGTGTTTCTCCAGGTTGGGGGTCTTTAAAGGCAGGTGAGTGAAACAAAAATAATAGATTTTTAAGCAGGATTATTTCTAAACAAAGTTAAAAAAAATTTGCAGAAAATCAGCTCAGTTTTAAATTCAGTCACGTGTATCAAAATAAATTATTGGGTTTGAAGGAATGGAATTTTTAAAATAATGTGTTCCTAAAATCTATGGTCAAATATTATCAAACAAATAACATACCTGCTCAGCTGTTAAACCTTTAGCAAACCAAAAAAGGAAAATGGAGTAAGTATTTGGGCGGGGCTTTGATTAGTACTTGCAATGGCTACTCATTCTGTTCTCACTTAGGCTGGTGTAAATCTGCAGTAGCACCATGGGGGCCAATGATGTTATGCTGGTGTAAACCCAGTTAAAGTGAAATTGGAGTGAAGCCCGTAGTGCCTTTTCATCTTCATTTCTCAGTGTTTTATCAAGGTGTGTGGTAAGAATTATCCTCATTTTACAGACAGGGGAAACTGAATTATTTCCTAACACCAGGGTGTCCTGACTTCCTAGTCCCTCCTCTAAACAATTTGAGCTCCCCTGGAGGGACCTGCCATTCAAGACATCGTGATTTGGTAATATATGAGTGGAATATACTTATTTTTGTTTGTAGTGTTGTTGAAGCCATGTTGGTCCCAGGATATTAGAGAGAATAGGAGCTCTGGGTAACTTGAAAGCTTGTGTCTTTCACCAACAGAAGTTGGTCCAATAAAAGATATTACCTCACCCACCTTGTCTCTGGAACATTCTCAGTAATTTAAAGACAATTTAAATTCTCTTATTTTTATTTATTTAGTTTAATGTCTGTTTAATAGCCTGGAGGACTGATGTCCTCCATTCCACTCTGCTTATTCCACAGAAGAATTACTGAGCATTGCATCAGTACCACATTTCCTCATTCTTTCCATGGTATGCTTCGGTCCGTGGTGCAACCAGCTCGAGGGTGGCGGGGGGAGAGAGAAAACAGTTTAGTCTCCATATATCATTGTATATCATTGTATTGGTTTAATCCTTGCCTACCCTTTGGGTTGAAACTGCCATTGACTGCCAGTTGCTGCATTCCTGTTACCTAGTGGCAAATGGCTGTGATCACTAAACCTAGATCACTGAACAAGCTGTCAGTTGCGAACAGCTTTGGGACATTACCAGTCTGGGCTGGATTTGAACCCTCTCCCTGAATGTGCACATCTGAATGTCTGATAGGAAATTATTGGAGTCATCTAGAAAAGAAAAAATGTCACCATAAACCATCTATCCGTACTAGGCCATCTGTTCTGTACCTGTAAAATGAATGCTTGAAATCCACTGAACATAAGAGACAGTGTGAACAGCGATACTAAATGCAGGTGATTACACACACACCTCTTTTTTACTAATTTTACTGCAGGCGTCCTTCATCCTCATTTTTCATGTATTGTAGTTGAGCAAAAACCTGTCTTCATAATGAACTAATTGCCTGTTGCAAAGGAGAATCACAAAGAGCATCCTGTGGACATGTTAATATTAACTAAGCCTCCAACCATCTGTTTTATTTCAGTTTCCAATGAAAAAAACTAGAGACAATAGGGAGACCAAGAATTGTTAAAAAGGTTAAGCATTTTAACAACTTGCTTCACTAACAACTAGTTGATTTAGTTATGTACCTCTTCTAGATGCTCGAAGCTAACTTGTCTGCTGGGTTTAGTAAGTGTGAAAGCTCTACTAGTTTTCATGTTCTTTCCCCTAATTTGCTAGGGTAGTGTGGAGTGAAGAAATGTACACACCATATCATGTTAGATATTTTTTTCTTTTTAGGGAAGTTAAACTGAAAGCCTTTTTTCCAATTTTTTTGCATGGCATACTGTCTGAACCATTGCAGTCAAGTTTTGCATGGCTCCCTGGTGTGCGATTAATGGTGGGTTGTTTTTTTTTAAATGTTAATTTGTTGTGGGTTAATCACGTGTGTTCACCGCGATCAGTTGAGGGCCCTAATAATTATTTTTTATTACAGCTATTTGCACTTAAAAAAGAATTGAAAAAAAGATGGTGCAATCTACAAGTCGAAGCATGAAAGGGCGAACAAACGTTTAGCATATCTGGCACGTGCAGACCTTGTACCTTCAGTTACCCCAGTGCCATGCAAACGCCTGCTCTGACTTTCAGGTGACCTTGTAAATCAGAAGCGGGCAGCGTTATTTCCTGTAAACGTAAATAAGCTCGTTTGCCTTAGAGATTGGATGAACAAGAAGTAGGACTGAGTGAACTCCAAGGCTCTAAAGTTTTACGTGGTTTTGTTTTTGAATGAAGTTATGTCTGCATTTGTAAGTTGCACTTTCATGATAGAGATTGCACTACAGTACTTGTGAACTGAAAAATACCATTTCTTTGATCCCTTCTACAGTGCAAATGTTTGTAAGAAAACTCATATAAAGTGAGCGCGGTACACTGTATTCCGAGTTGTAATTGAAGTCAATATATTTAAAAACCGTAGAAAAACATACAAAAATATTTCTAATAAATTTAAATTGGTGTTCTGTTATTGTTTAGCGGTGTGATTAAAACTGTGACTAATTGTTTTAATCTAGTTAATTTGTTTTGCATTCATCTTTTGAGTTAACTGTGATTAATTGACAGCCCTAATTCAAGCGTAGGTACTATTTGTAACATTTGTGGAAGGTTTTAATGTTTGGATGGGGAAGTAATCACTGAAAGAATTGTATTATAAAAGTACATCTTTTATAGGATGCTTACTTAGTGTTTACATTTTCAATGTGGAAAGTATGAGTAACTTTACTTACACAAGTAGTCCCCATGGAAGTCAGTAGGGCAATACATTATAGTTAATTGATTATTCCATTAACCCTGAACTATGGCAGTAGTCTGTAATGTATCTTCTCACATACAATTAGTGGCAGAGTAAATGCGGTACCCCAGATTATACTGCATCACATCTGCATGCAGCTCCGCGAGTCAAAAATAAAAACAATGAATGGTTGAAGCAATGATAAAGCAATTGCAAAGAACATGTTGCAGAGTGATTCCTACAGCAGGCTGTGCCCCTCATAGGAAAACTAGCGCGCTTTGTACACACACGATTTGGTTTTGCAAACACATGAGCAGCTGTACTCACATGAGCAGTTGTGTTACGTTTAATGATCGGCAATCTGCCTAAAAATAAACCCTGGAAACTGAGAATCCTGTATATTGATCTTGCACCTAGCCATGCTACGGTAAACTGAGTTGTCGTGACTGCTTTCTCCCAACTTCTTTGCTTTTGTTAGTTAGTTTCAAACTTTTCATATTTTAATGAAATTGTCTTCAGCGACACCCCCCCACACGATATATATAACATCACTTTTTGTGGGGGTAGGAGTGAAGAGGAGAGTGGACTGCAGTTCCAACAGATTGTCTTTTAATCAGGATTTCAGAACAGGAGAGGAGTTTTATTATTATTAACAGGAATGTGAATGGGGACAATATGGGAGCTACTTGAGCATTTCATTAAAATTGACTTAACTGAAGTCTCCACCCACATCTCTTCCATTATGCACCTTTATTTTTTCCAGTCAACCATTTCTGGCACACTAGTCAATCCATGAAAGCAGTATTACCTAATGATTAGAGTAGGGACGTGATAATCAGGGCTTCTGCTTCTGTTCATGTTTGGGTTCGTTCTGCTACACTAGCAAGTGATGGGCATAGGATGAGTATCTTGAATAGAGTAGTGGCTCTTTGAGTGACTGGGGGCAATGCTCTTAACCTCTGTTTGCTTTTGTTTACTCATTTGTAAAATGAATATACTTTTTACCTACCTCACAGAGTAGTGTTCGGTTTGCTTAGTGCTTTAAGATCTTCAGTGCCGGTCTACACTTAAAACACTGCAGCAGTGCACTGCTTCAGTGTAGATGCTACTATCCTAATGGGAGAGCTTCTCTCGTCGGCGTAGTTAATCCACCTCTGCTAGAGGCGGTAGCTATGTTGATGGGAGAAGCCCTCCTGTCAGCGTACTGCTACACCGGGGGTTAGGTTGGTATAACTGCAATGCTAGAGGGTGTGGCATTTTCACACCCCTGAGTGAAGTAGTTTTACTGAGGTAGTTTATAGTGTAGACTTGGCTTCAGATGAAAGATATCATAAATTCCTACAGCTGTTATTAAAAACAAATACTATTAATACCATAGTGCCCATATCATTCTTTACGTTTACACGAAGGGCTGCCAATAGAACTTTATTTTAATATTCATATGCAGTAGTGACTAGATCAAAATGCTTTTCCTCACAGGCTAAGGACTATAAACCGCAGCTTATGTGCTATGTACAGTCTAACTGCCTAAAGCATTAGAAATATTTCTCAAGCAGTGGGCTTGGTTTTTCCAAGTCAGTGTGAATTTTTTTCACCTCCCTCTTCTTAAATTTTTCTGTTCTGGTTTCAGATCAGTTCTCAGTTCGCAAGACGGATTCAGAGTAAAATCAGAGACTTGCTCCAGCAAATGGAAGAGGGGCTAAAGACAGCAGACCCACATGACTGCTCTACATACACTGGCTGGACGGGTGAGAAGTCTGGGATCTGAATAAAACATTTAATTAAACTGACTTATTGGGGCTCGTGGTGGCTTACACCCAGGTATGAGGATTTTATATTCTAACACCAGGGTTCCCAAACTCTATCATGTTGCGTACCACTAACATAAAACACCACCAGCTGTGGTACTGCCACCAATTTTTTTAGAAACAGACTATGTAAGTGCCAACACTCCACTTAAAAGCTACCTTGGCAACCAGTTCCAGTCATGTGGCCGGAAGCTGGAAGTTCGGGAAGCGATCGGCTGAGGAAGTAAGTTGCCCAAGTCAGTTGCCAAGGTAGCTTAAGTGGAGTGATTTTGTGATGCTTGAGTGAAAGCAGGCAATTTTCTCACTGACGTTTTAAAAGAAATCTAGCAGAGCAGTGTTCTTACATTCAGTGATTGACAAGGGAGGTGTTTTGGCTAAATAACTCAGGTGTAATAAAATGAGTCATAGAATAAAAGAAACAAAACCATCATTAGCTGGAACAACAAGATAGATAGGTAATGCGATCTAGTGGAAGGTATTTTTGCCATCCTAAAAGGGCTTATTAACTGTGATAACCCAAAATGTAGATTTCTTTTTAAAAAGCCTTTACAAAATCTAATCTGAGGAATGTCTCCATGACTTGGTTTTTAAAAACTATAGAGTGAAAAGGATTTTTCCCAAACATAACCCGTTTTCCTTTAGCACTGTACCAATGTATGAACACCAGAAAGTGACAGAAGCTCTGAAAATGACCATGCTGGTTTCTTTGCCCAAGATGAGATGAGTGCCAAGAGCAAACAAATAGCATAAACAATGAACAGTAATGCACCTTGGAAGATACTTAATAACACCTTGTGATGTGTAGGGCATGCTGTTGGTGTGATGCAAGCAACATGAAACTCATGTAAGGGTGGGCAACAAATTGAGACCTGTTCCTGCACGTTGTTATGCCTCTGTGTTAATTATGCAGGTGATCTCAGTAAAGCTATAAGGGCTAATAAACAAGTAAGGGTTTGCAGAACTGGGCCCCGTGATTTAGAATCCACTGCTTCATGTTTGAAGCCCAGGTGTTTGGGCTCTGTGTACAAAGAGCAGAGTGGTTGTGGAAATCCAGTCATTTCCCACAACACTGGACCTCAGTGCAGGGATGCAGCACAGTGGCACCCCCCGCCCCCAATGCTGCCATTCTAGCCCATGGGCTGGAATAGTAGCCATTGGCCCTCTGCACCAGCTGCATGGAGGTACTGGGGCCATTGAATCAGTGTCAGTGTGGCTCTGCAGCCCACCCTCACTGTGATCTTCTGTGCCAACCTTTCCATGGTGGGTAGGGGATGTGTACGCACCCCAGCACAGCCATTCTGCTTGTATTCCCCCAGTGCCGCCTCTGTGGGGGTTAAGTGGGCCTTGCACTGAATTTCATTCATGGTCATATTGTAGCAAGATTTATGGCACACTTAATGAGACGGACACCGACGTGAGGAAAACAGCAGTTTATTATTGTCAACAACAGACTCAGCGGAATCTTTTCCAAAGGCTGAGCCCCGATTATACTGGGGCGTCGCCTTATATACATTTTAAGATTACATGAATATTCATACATAGCATCACTATATTTTACATAGATAAGCTTGAGTGAGGATGTGCAGTGTGTATTTCTTTGTCTAAGTTTTGTGGGAGAGTATGCGCAGTTTGGTTTTCTTTGTCTGAGATTTAGGGCCTGGTTATCTCTTTAGGCATGTGTGAGAATGTACGCGGTATACAAGTTCTTATCTAAACTCCAGGCCTTTCTGAACTCCTCCTAACACTGACAGACAACTAGCCCTTTGTTAGAGACTACATACAAACTAGTGATTATATTTCTCATTACTCTACAAAACTATATGCACAGTTAAATAATTAGCCAGGTGCATTTTATCTACAGTACAGCATGTAAGCTTTATATCCAGCCAAATGAAACCAAGGAAAAAGCTATATAATTTGCCTCACTAATATAGCCTGCCTCAATATATTTTTTGGCTCGTGTACCTGGTTTTTGGCTAAGTTCAAACAGCAATTCAGCCCAACGCCTGTAATGTGCATGAATATTGCTATGACAACAGAAGACTTCCTTGGAGCAGGATGAAAAAGCTGTAGCTACATTTTAAAACACCTTAATCATAGTTCTTTTAAGTGGTCCTGCTGTGGCATATATGTAAGTCTTATATAACATTGACAGCTGGACACTTGATGTTTCATCACAGCTAAAGAGTGCACCTTAAAGAGGTCTCTCTTTAAAACAAATGAAAATGAATCCTTTACTGCATGTCTATCATATAGTGTGCGTGCATATATTGTATTTGTATATACATAGGCATGTAACCTACATTTTTAAAATGTCTCTAGTGATTTTTTGTTGCCTTAATTTTTGGGTATAGAACTTGAAATTCCACTTGCTTTAAAGGGACCTAACTTCTTCAAAATTGCTAATCATTCACTCTCTGAAAATTGGGTGACTGGATGAGTTCTAGTCAAAAAAAAAAAGTAGGCCATTGTAGTTATCTAAATTGAAACATAATCAGGATACTGGATTTGATGCCTGCTGCTCTCACCCTGGGGTCTGTATGGGACACTAGTAGTAAGTGATTTTTACAAGCCTTGATTTTTACAAGCAGCTCAAGTATATTCTATTGTTCTGGGGCACTGATTCAGAGAGAAGGAGAAAAATGTAATTGAAAGAAAAAATGGTATTTAAATGGAAGGAAAAGGAAATATCTTTTTGTTCTCTTTTTGTTTGGCTATGGTTGTTCCAGGCATAGCCCTTTTATACCTACAGCTATACCGTGTCACAAAAGACCAGACGTATTTGCAGAGATCCCTGGATTATGTGAAGAGAATACTTCGTAATCTGAATGGACGAAGGGTTACTTTTCTCTGTGGTGATGCAGGACCTTTGGCAGTAGGCGCAGTGGTGTACCACAAACTGAAAAATGACAGTGAGTCTAAGGAGTGTGTCACAAAGTAAGTATCTGTCTGGTGATAGTGGAAAAATCTGTAACTTTACTCAGGATCCTTTGGTGTATGATAAGACTCTGAAATTGGAAAATGTAACCATTGCTGATGTCACTTCTAGTTTGGGCAAGGATTAAAAATAGAGACATACCCCTGTAACCCATCCATGCCCAGGGTAGCCCACTGATAATGCCAGGGTCAGGGCAGGCTGTAAAAGGAGAGCAAATTCTCCCAGCACTGGTGGGTGACACCACAGTCAGACTTCCCAACCAGCCACAAACAATGCTTCTGATTCCCCACACTGGTTATCAAAAAGCCACTGTGCAAATACACACGGCCCCCTTTACTGCACTTCAGTCTCTGGCTCCCAAACTGACACTAGGTCCAGTAAAGAGACCAGTCATTTAAACTCAATGCTCTTTACTAAAAGATTCCCTCTGATCCCAAAGGATCAGCCACAGTACCAGTTCACTATAAGTCTGGATCTTACCCAAAATACCACGCTGCCAGCCAATCCTTTAGTAATTAAAACTAAAGGTTTATTAATAAAAGAAAAACAAACAATATGAGAAGTGTTAAAGGCTTAAATCAATCAGATATATACAAATGATTTAAAAGTCCATATACATCAGGTTTCCAGAACAATTGTGGAGTTGCAGGCTTGTATAGTCCCTCTGGCATACATCCAGTACCTGGATGGGTCTAAATCCTTCAGTTCAGTTGCAAAGTGTGTTAATCCAGAGGTGTGTCTGCAGCTGGACAGGAACAAGGAACAAGACAAAGACAAAGACAAAATGGTTTCTGTGGTTTTATCTTATATACCCTCTGTTACTGGCCATGTGGCTTGTGGAACTTTACAGGAACCAAAATAGAGTCCCTAGTCACATGGGCCAATCCTGGTAACTCTTCAGGTATGCCTTTAGTTTCTTCCTAGGCCTTTGGCTTCTGTAAAGGTCTTGATGGGCCATTAAGCGGGCTATTGTCCTGTGGCCTCTCTGTCTGGGGTGTGTCTTTTACAGCACAGTTTGAAATACAGGATATCAAAGATCTCCATAACTTTCCACACATATATCACACATGAACACAAATATTATCATCTTATTCAGCCTATCATAACCTTTCTAACAGTACCTGACATGGCATGTCTTACATGAATCATTATGATTTTGACATATTAATGTCACATAACACAAATGCCCCCCCCTCCTAATGCAGTCCGCATGATAACCCCCCCTCCCGATCCCATGCATCTTCAGGAAATTAAAATGCTTGTGTAACGTATATTGGGCCAGATCCTTAGCTGGCGTAAATTGATGTAGCGCCATGATTGGAAGGTTATCTTTGCAACCATAAAGGCTAGATGCTTAATTTTTTTTTTTTTTTTTGGTTCTGAAAGCTTAGATTCCGCAGAGGTTGATATTGCAAGGTCCTGTTGGCCTTGGGCAACTTGGGCAAGTGGATTTTTCAATCCCTGATTTCAGCCATGTTGCATGGAATCCTAGATTTAGAGTGCAGAGGGTGAGATTTTGTGCGGCACCTCGTGACCAGGTGGTGTGAAGGCTAGTGTGGTTTTAACCTACCTTTGCAACCTTCTGATCCTGGCCTGCTTCAGGCACCAGCATAATTTAGACAGCCCTGGAGTTGCTCTAGAGGCCTCAGCGCTGGGTGAAATTTCTACTTTGGGGTGTGATACACCCAGCCCCTGACACACCTCACATCCCAAGGTGGGCTTTTGGAGGATAGCTTACACCTGTTTTCTACAGTGCTTGTGCTGGGAGAATCCTCCTGTGACCCTTCCATGCCTAGGGCAGCCACCTGAAAATGCCAAGGTCAGGGCAGGCTGTAAAAGGAGAGCAGATTCTTCCAGCGCTGGTGGGTGACACTGAAGTCAGGCTTCCCAACCAGCCACAAACAGTGCTTCTGATCCCCCACACTGGTTATCAAGAAGCTACTATACAAATACACAGCCCCCTTTACTGCATTTCAGTGTTTGGCTCCCAATCAGCCACTAGGTCCAGTAAAGAGACCAGTTATTTAAACTCTATGCTCTTTACCAAAAAGGTTTCTCCTGACCCCGAAGGGCCAGCCACAGTACCAGATCAATATAGGTTTGGATCTTACCCAAAATACCAGACTGCCAGCCAATCCTTTAGTAACTAAAACTAAAGGTTTATTATAAAAAGAAAGAAACAAACTATAAGAGAAATGTTAAAGGATTAAAGCAATCAGACACATACAGATGATCTGAAAGTCCATATATATCAGGTTTCTAGTAGAACTGTGGAGTTTGCATACTTGTATAATCCCTCTGCTGTACATCCAGTACCTGGATGGGTCTCAGTCCTTTGTTTCCCAGCTTAAATTCAGTTCAGATGTAGATGAGATGATCCAGAAGCATGCTGGAGACTAAAGACAAAATGGATCCGAGGCATCTGACTCTTACGTCCTCTGGCCCTTGCCATGCTGCTTGTGGAATTTCACAGGAGCCAAAATGGAGTCCAGAGTCACATGAGCAAGTCCTGGTGACTCATCAGGAATATCCCTGGCTTCTCCCCCTGGGCCCCTTGCATCTGTGAATGTCTTAATGGGCCATTAAGCAGGCTACTGTTATAGCCAACCTGTCTGAGGTGTTACGCAGGCTCAGCACAACTTGAAATACAGATATGTCAACCATACCCATAACTTCCATTACACATATAACACATGAACATAAGCATCATCCTCTTATTCAGCACATTACAGCCTTTCTAACAGTACCTGACACGGCATAGCTCACATGGATTACAATGATTTTGACAAATTTTGATAAATGCCCCCCTAATCCAGCCAGCATGAGACCTCCTTAGCCAGCACTTTGGCTTTTAGGGTCCCTGGCCCTCTTACAGGGAAGAAAGAGGCCAGAATAAGGGTGAGGATCTTGTTGAGTGTGTTTTTATATAAATGTGTGTAAATAGAATCAGTGCAAGTATGTTTATTTCATTGTGGAGATTTGCAAATACTCATTTGTTTATGCATATATGTATGTGCATGACTGCGCTTGATTAACTTCCCAGTGAGCTAAAAAAATAAGAAGCTTTTACTTTACTGATCAATGACCAGTACAGTAGAATGTCGGAGTTACGACCACCTTGGGGATGGAGGTTGTTTGTAACTCTGAACAAAATGTTGTTTCAGAAGTTTACAACGGAACATTGGCTTAATACAGCTTTGAAACTTTACTATGCAGAAGAAAAATACTGCTTTTAACCATCTTAATTTAAATGCAACCAGCACAGAAAGTTTCTTTATCTTGTCAAATCTCTTTTGAAACTTTCCCTTTATTTTTTAGTAGTTTTATATTTAACACAGTACTGTACTGCATTTCCTTTTTTTTTTAATTTGTCTCTGCTGCTGTCTGATTGCATACTTCTGGTTCCAAATGTGGTGCGTGGTTTACCCGTCAGTTTGTGAGTCTGGTGTTCATAACTCTGAGGTTCTAGTATACTTCAATAAGTAACTGTTGGAGGTTTCATATTATAATAATGCCTCAAAATTTGAAGGCTGACTTGGAAAGCGCACCCTTCCTTTCCATCAGACAGATGTCTTATTTTTATATCTGTGTCCTGGGAAATCATATTTTGATCCAGAGCCTTTTTGGAGGCTTTCTAAATTCCTGCTCTTGTGCAGCTGACTCTGATGTCCCACTGAAGGTTATAAACACCGGTGTGCTGTGCAGCTTCCACTCTGCACTACAACTGCACCTGTTAGCATTTTGCTACCATACCTTTGGAATCCTTTGCTAGAATTTGCAAATTAACTCTTGAGGACTGGCTCCTCTTTGGCATTTCTAGTGCAGTTTTATATTTAGAAGTTTAATCAGTCTCTTTCTAATCCAGGATCCCAGTGAGATTAATCTCTGCTGCATCTTTGATATGAATATCTGGGTTTTTTAAACAGTCTGCTCTTACGTTAAAGTAAACCGTGGTGTCAGATACCCTTCTGGATGCAATTGTAGTCACATTGTTATCACAAAGCATGAAAATAAAGTTTCTGTGAAATAAGATTAAGAGCAGTAACTTTTCTAATTAGCCTTTGCTTGAAAATTATCTTCAGAAAGAAGACTGAAAATGTAATTAGGTTTAGGTGTTCGGTTTTTTTTTTTTTTTTTTTTTTTGAGGGTGTAGATACCCAAATGATTGGTACAGTATGAATAATGCAACTATCTATGGATTTTGTTTTGCCTTTCCTCTTCAGTTTTTTCCCTGTAGCTGGTCTCACTGTGATGTGAAACGAAGACATTTTCATGCTCAGATTTAATATTTGCAATTTTTTAAAAGAAAACTGTTTAATATGACTCTGAAGTCTGATAGCTTTATTCATTAAGGTATCAAAGGGTGTTAAGAATTAAAGTCTTGTTTTGCAAATGGATAGTTTGCAGTGTTCGCAGTGAGACAAAGCCAAGAGCCGTTCAAATCTCTGGTTCAGATCCACCACAGGCTAATCATTATCGAAGGTGGTTGTTGGCTATGTAAACTGAGTTTGGCCTAAATCCAGGAGACAGATGGTTATATTTAAATTAAACACACACGCGCGCGTGCACAGACACACAGAGTTTCAACTAACTGGCACCTTCTGGGCAATTCAACAGAGAAAACAGGATTGAACCAGCATGGAAACTGATCCACCCACTCCCATTTCAGGATTGAGGCATGTTGTCCTGCTGCCACCTCCCCATGCTGTATGTTTTCTGCTGGTGGATTGAGGGTTTTGCTCCCCCTGGGGCGGTTAACCTGGCCCCATGTGCAATCACTGAAGCCAAACAAAGCACTTTTGTAAAATAACAAGTCCTTGTCAAGCATTTGGTGCACCTACAAATGATGGGCCAAATCAGGCAAAATTTGCAGTGACATTTAGTAAGGATTTCATAATTTGGCCTGTCAATTGGTCGCTATTTGACATTTTAAACCAGAGGTTCCCAACCTTTTTGGCTCGAGGGCCAGAGATATCATTTTTACAATCCTGGGGGGCCACCAGTCTCCATCAGGCCACCTCCCTGCTCTCCAGCCAGACAGAAGGAGTCCTCGCTGATCTTCTGTCCCCCTGGCTACAGAAGGGAAACTGCCCGCGTCCTGTAGCTCCGTGCACTCCATCTGGATCCCTAAGAAATGGCTCCCTTCTGCAGCCAGGGGAACAGCAGGTCAGTGCTCCCCTCTCTCTGGCCAGGGCCCAAGCACAAATTTTTCAGGCCCAGTACAAACTTGTAACACGGGCCCCCTCCCACATGCATACCACAATCCTTCATTCCATATATACACTCTCATGAGCCATGACAAATTTTTTCCTCATGGTAATGGAGTTGCAACCTGGGCCGGGCCCCCCAAGGCCTCTAGGCCCCGGTGAAGTGTACCCTTCGCCACCCCCCCATGTGGGGGCCCTACTCTGGCTCCAGGAGGGATCCCAGCATCTATGGACCCAGGTGGAGAGCTTTGCCATGCTCCCTGCTACAGCTGGGGGTGGGAGGAGGGGAATGGATCTCCAGTCCCCTGGGCTGCAGCAAGTAGCCTACACTGGTTTTGTAGCCCCGCGGGAATGCGCTCTGTCTAGGTCCTTAGGCAGCAGCTGCTTTCTGCAGCCATTGGGAGGAGAGCAGTGGGCCACTCTAAAAGACTGGGAGCCTGGAGGCTTTGGGTTCTTTTTCTGACCCTGCCATTGTCTTGTGTTATGGCCTTGGGCAAGTCACTTAATGGTTCTGAGCCTCAATTTCTCAGTCTGCAACGAGGATATAATATTTCCCCACCTTCAGTTTGGGATCTGTAGATAAAAAAATGCTGTGATTGTACAAAGCATTGTTACTAAGTCATCAACTGCCATAGGAGAAAGGCTAAAAAAGTCTGTTCTAATTATGTTCCCTGAGCCAAAAACAAAATCTGTGAGGCATTTTTAGCAAGCTCTCATTACCTTTAATTGGATTGGATAGCATACCGTACGCAGAAGGCAAATTCAGTATGTCCTAATGAGAAGGTACCATTTTCCTTTTCTTCTTGTTTTCTTGACTCAGGCTGTTGCAGCTCCAGAGAACAGTCGTAAGCACAGACTCGGAACTGCCAGATGAGCTTCTTTATGGCAGAGCAGGTTACCTGTATGCTTTGCTCTATTTGAATACAGAAATTGGTCCAGACACTGTACCACAATCTGTTATCAAAGAGGTAGGAAACTTCATATTCCCAGGTACTGTGATGTCTTTGAGGCTGAATCAGATCTGGTTCTTCACTTAAAACGTAAGAGAGAAAATATGAAGTAGACATCCACCTGACCTGCAAAATAGAGTTCACAGGGTAGTTTAGTGAGGAGAAACACTTGCGACCTGATTCTGCTTTTATTTACTCTGTTCTAACTTCGGTAGAGTTGCTCCTAACTTATACCAGCGTGAGGTCAGAAACAGGACCTCTTTGTTTAGGTCTTACCTGTGAAGAACTTGACTTGTCAGTCTAACTTGCTTCTTTAGTAATCCACGTAAGCTAGTAAAGCTCGATGCAATAAAAGGAAAGAGGATATAGAATTTGTGAATTCTTCTATAGCAAGAGCACTACATAAGTTTTGAACTCAACTTTCAAAATGTTATACTTTTAAACAAACTTCAATTGTATGGGGGCCGGAAGCACTGCCTATTAAGATTCCCTGACATTTCCCATTGTAAGACTGTTTTCAGTTGCTTATAACTCTTCCAAAACTTTAATTAATTGGGCTGAAACTTTGCATGCCAGGTGTCTGCTTCAGGTTGAAGTTTCAGTTCAGCCTTTTCTGAGAACAAGACTAGAGAGAAACAGGTTCTGTCCATGTTAAAAATATTCTGGTGACCTTTTCTTTGAAAAGCTCTAGTGCCTCCATGCTTTCGAGCTGGGACTTGAAATTTGGCAGGTGGAGTGGCCTTGATATCAGGGATGTGCCTTCTGCAGTTCCTGTGAAAATTTGGTGGCCAGTATGTATGAGAGAGACTGAGATTGGGGTAGGGGCTTAGAACCAGTGGGAAAGAAGGGGAGGGAAGACATCTGCCAAGAAAATAGTGTGTGAAGGGAGAACTGGGACTGGCTGGCAATCACCTGGGGGGAGGTGGTAAGACACTGAAATTGGATCAGAAGCCTAGGGAGGGAGCTTGGGACTGGAAGCCAGTGGTAGGAGCGGGGAGGACTAGAGGCCACACTGGGGGAGAGAGACAGATCAGATAAGGAAACAGGAGGGAGGAACTGGGACTGGCTGACAAGGAATTTGAGGCTGGATAAGGAGCCAAGGGTATGGAAGAGACAAGATTGGGACTGGTTGGAGGGAATAGAGGAGAAGGGGATATGCTGGGGTGTTGGGGGTGGGGAATTGCCAGAAAAGTTTGTGCCCACTAGAGAACACATCCTCCAAAGTTTGGAGTGGTACTGAGTATTCTTGAGTCTCACCATTCCTGTGTTGTCAGCAAATGTGTCTGAAACCCACCGGCAAAGAGTCTCTCACCTTCTGTCCCTCCCTCCCCCCATCTAGTGCTGTGGTCCATGTAGAGTATGACAACCTACTGCTGCTATCAGTTACTCCCTTGGCTCAAGTGGCAGAGGTCTGTGTGTTGGATCTAAGGATTCCAACCCTGTTGATGAGCCCATGTGGGTATCAGTAGGATGCCACATGATGGAATTTTTTTTGGTTTGATAAAAAAAAAAAAAAGTGGCCCTAGAAAATTACACACACACAAGCCATGTTAAAAGAACATCATTAAGGTTGCAAAGTGAAGCACTCAAAGTTAGGAAATGCCAGAATTAAGGTTGTCTTAGTTAAGGGTGAGAAGGTAATTCTTCAGGACAGCAGTCAACTGTCTTAACCTTGAGCCCATCCTTTTTGCTCCTGCCATCCCCCGTCTTGTGCACTACACACCTTCCAACATCTGCAACAAATGAGGCAGGTGACTTACACACAATAGCTTCCTTCGTTACACAGCCCTGATTCATTGCAAAGCAGGTTCGTCTTGTGCACTGAATGAGGCAGGGGTCCTGTGGAAAAAATAGTATGTGATCATGTAATTAAAGACGACATTATAATGCACATGCACGGGGGGGGGAGGGGGGCATGAATTAAGGTTAGAGTTTTTTACTGTACAGAAAAACTGCCGGTTTTCCGACATTTAAATGTCTCAATGGGATAAAGAAATATGCCATTCTGTAGTGCAGAGGTATACTTGGATATCACATCATATTTTTAATACATACTCTCTAGTTTTGTGTCTTACAGTTCTTTGTAAAAAGAGCCCTCTATGAATAAATGAAAGTGCTGATATTAAATGACACACGTTTGTTGTTCTGTGCCAACATTAGGTGGTAGATGCCATTATTGAGTCGGGTAAAAACTTTTCAAAGGAGGAACATAAGACTGATCGCTGTCCTCTGCTGTATCAGTGGCACAGGAAGCAGTACATTGGTGCAGCCCACGGTGTGGCTGGGATCTATTATATACTAATGCAGGTAGGTAAACTAGCCTTCCAAGGTAAGGTTCCTTTGTATTGAATAGCAGTTCAAGTGTCATTCACTTAACGTAATGGTCCCTAAAACATAATAATGTATGAACCTTACTGAGGGCTTCATTGTTCATGTTCGAGGTCCCTCTTGACCATCACTCTTCCTACTTAGCTCTTGGCTCTTAATCTTCTGAGATCATTTCTCTCATCTGTCTGCCTGTTTGCAGCATTGATCTTGCCATCAGAAATGCTCCCCTTTCCCTTTTTCCCTGTTCTGTCTGTGATCTCGCCTACACCAACCATCAGTTTGTATATGTTCCACTATCTCAAAACTCCAGAAAACTACACTGTCTCAGGCACCTTTATCCCATTGATCTTTAGCCTGATTTATTCTTTTGATCCCCCCTGAACTTGTGGTGTTTCCCCACTCCTTTTGGTTGTTGCCCACGACTCTGCCCTGCCTGTTGCTCTTAACCAATTTGCTGTCCTCTGTACTACTGCTCTTTCCTGTACCTCAAATGCCATCCCTCCCAGTGACTCTCAAATGCAAAGCTGACATTTGAAGACAAACAGCACATGCCTCATCTTCATATTAGTGATGAGAGCTGGAAATATTTTAATCAAAATTGGTTGGTTGTACAAAAGTTGTAGGGCTGTGATGTCTAACATATGCCCCTTTCTCATTTCCAAAGGTGCCGGCAGTGTTTGCCTCCAGCAGTATTAAGTTTCTTATATACTTATGCAGAACATCTTTTCCCCAGCCAAGTGTGTGGAATTTGCTGCTTTTCAGTCCGGGTGCCCTAATTTACTGTGTCCTCTCCTTGACCTCCCACTTTTTCTCCTCAAGAAAACACTCTTTCTCAACAAGTTTCCTCATCTTTTCTTGTTCCCCTTTTCTTCCCCCATCTCCCATTGGTCCTCCTGATAGCATCCTGTCTCTTAGGAAAACCATCACCCCTGTCTTCTTTCTTTGCTATTTTGTGTGGTTAATTTACAGAAGTAATTCTGCCAAATACTGCTGGTTGTAAGTGGCAACTACTCTGATAATAAATTTAGGGAGAATTTTAATTTTTTTCCTCTATGTAAAATTGTTGCTTTTGACAATTACCACAAAACTGTTATTTATACAATATTAGATTAATGCCTTTTCATTGTCCATTAAAATGTTGTGACTCACACAGAGTTGAGTCACTTCCTGTTAAAGGAACAAGATGATACGTGGGATTTTCCCAATGCTAGGAGAATTTTTTGGCAAAGAATTTAGGAGGGTTTTTTTTCTCCAGTTATTATCCCACTTTGTATGTACATACTGTCTTTGATCTGAGGAGCTCTAGGCACTCTATTACAAACAGTTCCTCACAACACTCTGCAAGGTTAGTAAAGTCTTATTGTACCTACTTACAGCTGGATGAACTAAGGCACGATAGTGTTAAGTAATTTGCCCAGCGAGTCAGTGGTAAGATTTTAAATCAGTCATCTCAAGGCCCAGTCCCCTCCTCTGATCAGCAGATAAAACTCTTTCCCTCCATCTAATAGTTCTTAGCTAATTATTAAGTATGTATCTTTAATAACTACTCTATGTATTACTTGTATAGGCTCATTTTGCGTGATCCTGTCCAAATATAGAACAAAAAGACAGTCCCTCTCCCAGAGAGCTTCTTGTCTAAGGCCAGGTGTATACTACAAAGTTCTTTCAGCATAGCTATGTCATTCAGGGGTGTGGAAAGAACATCCTTTAGCTGACATAGCCATGCCAGCAAAGACCCCAGTATAGACACAAATGTGCCAACAGAAGAGTGATTCTGTCTGCATCGCACATGGTGTTCGGTGAGGTGGTACTGTGCTGACGGAAAAACTCCTATCGGCGTCTGCTGTGTCCATATTAGGGGGTTCTGCTGGTACTGTTTTGTTCCTGCTGTAGCCATGCTAAGGACAGTAGTTCTCTCCTGTTACTAGCTCGCTGCCATTATTGTGGTCTGAGTGAAATCATTCTATAGAAACACGTGTCCCTATCACTAGCTTTTATCTTTCAAAGAAATGTCAACTTAAATTAAAGGACTTGATTGCACCTGGACCTAAATGAGAGCAGAAGGTAGGAAAGAAAGATGTAAAAAGTCTCACTCCTCAGCTGTATCCCTGCATGAGGACTGAACACAACTGCACTCAGGTGGCACAAGGACTACACACGACTGGTTCTAGACGCCCCAGTCAAAAGGTGGCTCAGGGGCCACATTCCCCCTGTGCACAGCCTGAGGCTGTGTGTCTGTCTGTCTAAGGCCATGTCTGCACTAGAAACTTATGTCAACTGAAGTTACATCAGTGTACAGCTGCCACAAGAAGCACGCCACTTGTGCGTGTGCATGCTTGGCTCCTTGTGTGTGTACTTACCAGTGTACTTTCCAATTTGCAAGTGTCTCCATCCCATAATGTCATCTCTGTCTCATAATCTTTTGCACCTTTTTTTTTTCCTTCAAAATCCCACATATCTGTGGGGCCCTCCTCGATGTCTGTCATCTCTGACACAAACGTGGAGCCTGAACAGTTCTGCACTGTTGTCATGAGCATTGCAAGCACAGGGCATTTGATTCTGCAGTATTTGTAGAGTTGTGGGGCACCTGATGATTCCTTGGAGGACAGATTGCTGTGGGAAATAGCAAGAACCAATTGAAGGTTTTTGGTGACATACATGGAACGGCTGCAAGTGGTGGAGCTCTGGTTCTGGGCTTCAGAAACAAGTGGGATTGCATCATAATGCAGGTTTGGGATGACAAGCAGTGGCGCAGAATTTTTCAGATGAGCAAGGCCATATTCCTGGATCTGTGTATCAAGCTTGCCCCAGCACAGCAACACCAAAATGAGAGCCGCACTGACAGTGGAGAAATGGGTGGTGATTGCACTGTGGAAGCTTGCAACACCAGATTGCTACCAGTCAGTCAGGAATTAATTTGGAGTTGGGAAGTCCACTGTGGAAGCCATTGTCATAGCCACATGTCAGGTGCAAGGCCATTAATTGTCTGCTGCTACACAGGACTCTGACTCTTGGGAATGTGCCAGGACATAGTGGATGGATATGCAGCAGTGGGGTTCCCGAACTGCGGTAGAGCAATAAACAGCATACATATCACTGTTTAGCACCGGACCACCTTGCCACAAAGTACATCAACAGAAAGGGGTACTTTTCTGGGTTTATGCAAGTGTTGGTGGATCACCAGGATGTTTCTCTGACATCATTGGATGGTCAAGGAAGGTGCGCAATGCTCACCTTGTTAAGAACACAGGACTGTTCAGAAAACTACAAACAGAGTCTCTTTCCCAACTGGTGGATTGAAATGCCAATAATGATCCCAGGTAACCTAGCCTATCCCTTGCTTTATTTTGCATTGCTGCACCGTCTACGCATCCGGTGGCAAACCCCAGAGGGACTGACCAGCCCAGCCTATATGTGTTGGTAGCAGAGACTGGTTACATGGAGACACACCCACTCTGGACACTGGCATTAGCTTACATCATCCTGATCCATCGAAGAAACATGCACGATGTACTGCATGCTCGATCAATGTGTAGCGCTGAGTGTGACGCTGACCATGCCCTTGTCAGGGCCAAGCTCCAATTGCATCTTTAAAAGATCCATCATGCAAAGCCAAACAGCGAAGTTCACCTCGACATCACTAACAGGAAGGACTCTGACACTTGTGCAAAGTTTCAGCATGCGCTTGAGTGTGTTTCTGAAAATGATCAACTTGATGCTGCTGATTCTGACACCTTGTGGGACAATTTTAAGAATACGACACTGGCTACTGCCAAGGATGTCTTTGGAATAACAAAGAGAAAACAACCTGACTGGTTCTCAGCGTCTGAACTTCTGCTGCTCCCGCACATAGAAAAGAAAAAGCAAACTTGCCTAAATTGACTTCAGCAAACTAGGTCCAGAACTCTTAAGTTCCAAGAGGCTAAGGCTGTAGTCCAGAAAGCCACTAGAGAATGGGATCAGAAATGCTGGCAAGACCCGGGGAAGAAGATTCACAGCTGCTTTGAAAGGGGGGACCTTGGTGGTACCTATGATGGAATCAAAGAGGCACTTGGTCCAATTTGTAAATAGACGGCAAACCTGAAAGCGAAAGATGGGACCATCCTGACTGACAGACAAGAACAACTTGACCGATGGACAGAGCATTACAAAGAACTCTACTCAAAGGATGCCATTATCTGCGATGCTGCCTTCGCCGCCATTCGCCAGCTTCCAACAATGCAGGAGCTGGACTCAAAGGCCCGGTCTGCACTTACCTTTGCGATTCGGCAGCAGTCGACAGGAGATACGCAGGTGACGTAAATCACTTGCGTATCTCCCGTCGTCTTTGCAGCGTCTCCTCTGCACAGCGTCCACACTGTACTGCGTCAAGGGAACAGCGCTCCCTTCGATGCAGCGCTACGCCACTTACCGGGGTGGTTTTCCTGCGTCGCTTCCTGGATCGACTGAGCGCGTCTGTACAGACCGCTCAGTCGAACCAGAGCGATCGATGTGAAAGCGGCGAATTTGCCGCCATCAGTGTAGACCCAGCCAAAGACACAGAGAAAGCTATCGAAGAGATTGCTCCCCGGAAAAGCAGCAGGGAATGATCAGATACCTCCGGAGCGCTTCAAGGCAGAAGGGAGGATGCCTGCGAGCGACATCCATGCACTTTTCTGTGCCTGCTGGGAAGACAGCCACATACCTCAGTATCTGAAAGATGCAAACATAATTACTTCATACAAAATTAAAGGGGACAGAGCAGACTGCAACAACTACTGAGGGATATCTCTGCTCAGCAAGGTGCTTGCAAGGGTGTTACTGAAACGACTCCAAGTCCTTGCTGAGAGAGTTTATCCTGAGAGCTAGTGCGGGTTCAGAGCGGGACGTTCCACAGCTGACGTGCATTGTAAAGGACTAGTTGAAAGAAAAAAGCCGTGAGCAGCAGGCACCTCTGTATGTACCAGTAATTGGCACACAAAAGGCCTTCAACACAGTTAGCAGGAATGGCATATACAAGATCCTGTTGAAAACTGGCTGTCCGCAAAAAGCACTCTCCCTATTTAAGGAGTTCCATGAGGAAATGAAGGCACCTTGCCAGTGTGAAAATGAAACATCAACTGAGTTTAGCATTGATATTGGCAAGAAGCATGGCTGCATCTTAGCACCTACCAGCTTTGGCATCATTTTCTGTATTCTTCTTAAGTAGGCTTTTGGAAACGATTCATCCGGCGTCATAATTGAATCAAGGATGCACAACAGCTTGTTTAACATCAGGCGATTTCAGAGCAAAAGGCACATCACCCAACCCACTATTTAGGATCTGCTCTTTGCAGATCTGAATTCGTCTCTAATTTACCTGATGAATTGCTGATCATGATGCATAAGTTCTCTGATGCATGTATCAAGTTCGGCATGGTAATCCATATTAAAAAAACAGTTGTCATGTCACAGGATACTAACATGCTACCAAAAGTCTTCATCAGTAATGAAACTCTGGACAGCATGGATCACTTCTGCCATATTGGCTCAACTTTAACCAGATCACTTAGCCTTGATACAGAAGTTGATGCAAGAACAGCCTCCTCTGTCACCTTTGGAAAACAAGCTGCTAATCCTGCATTCAGAAGTGTCCATTTATCAGGTTTGTGTCCTCAGTGCCCTCCTTTACAGCTGTGAAAGCTGGGTCACATACTCCAAACAGGAGTGGCAATTGAACAGTGTCCACCTTTGTTGTCTCAGGAAAATCCTTGGAGTCACTTGGGGCCAGTGGATCACTAACAATGAGATCTTTAAGAGAACCAGCCTACAGTATATGCACACTATGCTGGATGCTCGCAAGCTTCGTTGGCTGGGACACGTAGAGCATGTGCTTCAAGATCATTTGCCAAAGGTTGTGTGCCATGGCCAACTCAAGACTTAATCGTGACACGGAGGAAGACTGAAGCTCTGATACAGCGACACAGTCAAGCAAGGTCTCAGGAAATTCAGCATTTCCACTGACAACTGAGAGAGCCTTGCCCACAACCGCTCAGTCTGGAGAAGCTGGGTTAAGGCTGGTGCAGTCATCATGGAAAGCTGGTGTTCTTAAGTCGTCATGACAGGGCACTTACATAGTTGGGAGCCTAATTTAAGCGTAGATACATGCACAACTAGGTAGACAGAAGCTGTCTTGCGTTGACTTAACCATGTAGTATAGACCAGTGGTTCCCAATCTTTTTGAGTGTGCAGACCCCTTTTCAACCTCCAAACATTTTGCGGACTACCACATGCTACTAGTTTTATTTGAAATTGTACATTTCCTTGTGAGGATGTAGTTATTTTCCTTTTCCGCGGACCCCCTGTAGTAGCCTCGCAGACCACTAGGGGTCTGCGGATCACAGGTTGGGAACTGCTGGTATAGGCCTTGCCGAAAGCACACTAGCTACCAGGGCTCCTGCCTTCTGTCACAGGCACGGATTAGCTCTAAGATTCTGGAATTGAGAGTCATCTGTGACACCATCTAGATCCAGCTGTGAATACCGCTCACTCAGAAGTTTCTCTTCTCGCCTGGAATTCATCATGGAATACCCATCGTTGGAGACTTTAAAGAACAGGTTAGAGAGACACCTGTTAGGCATGGTCTAAAGATACTTAGTCTGACCTCAACACGGGGGGGCTGGACTAGATGACCTCTCAAGGTCCCTTTCAGCCCTGCATTTCTATGATTCTGTGGAGAGCTGATGGATTTATGTAGGTACCTGTGATTAACAGTGAAACAATAATGCCCCCCCACTAATGATAGCATAGTAGCAGACTATGGTACTTATAACTAAATAGGCCAACAAAGTAAACCTTTCCTGGCTGACATAAGAAGAAAGCAAGGTAAATAGATACTGCCTTTTCAGGGTGAAGATATTTGAAAGCTGTAGATGTTTCAAGTCCTCTCCTTTGGCTCTGGAAGCGATTCTTCCCAGCTGACTGCTGGGCTGATGGTATTAGATTCTGCCACTCAGTTTACTTACTTTCTTCAGCTGTCCATAGGTTTAGGAAACTTTATTTATGATGAAAACACTTCACCTTCATAAACATTTGGAAAGAGGGTCCTGGGCCACAGTAGCATTCTCATAGCTGCCTTATAAGGGACATTTCACCTTGGGGAAATATGGCAGGTTTGTATTGCACAGTTAGGCCATTGTTTTAAAACCACATTAGCCTTATATATCTTCTGTCTTAAAGCGTATGTTATAAATAATCAAACCACAAAATCATCTTCCTCCTTAAGTGCCCTCTTTTGATTTTGAGGCATAGATAGAGGTCTGGGAGTCTTGAAACTTGTGTTCTATTCCCAGTTCTGCCACAGACATCCTGGGTCACCTTGGTGTAAGTCACCCAATGTCTCAGTGCCTCAATTTCTCCATCTGTAAAAAGGGGATAATACTGCTTCTTGTAATGGTATTGTGAGAGTAAATTCATGAAATGCTTCTAAAGAGCTTTGAACTTCTTACTTGGAAATGTGTACATATATGCAAAATAAAACGGAGAGAGTAAAGAACTACATTTTAATGTGTGATTATTTTGTTCTTAGCCAGTTTCAAATGTGGATCAGGAGACCCTGACGGAGCTAGTGAAACCAAGCATTGACTATGTGCGTCATAAAAAATTCAGATCTGGGAACTATCCATCATCATTAAGCAATGAAACTGATAGACTAGTCCATTGGTGCCATGGTGCCCCAGGAGTCATCCACATGTTGATGCAAGCTTATAAGGTAAGGCATTCTCTTATACTTACTCACACGTCCGTATGTCTACTAAGGTTAATTTTGATCTTTTAGGGTTCTAGTTTTGAAATCTTGGCCGATAAAGTTAGGTTCTTAAAATCTGCAAATCAAGCCACTTACTATAGAAGGGCTGAAGAAAAACAGCAGCTTCCACAGAAGTTAATGGTAGCTGCTGAGTGCTCAGCCCTTTTGGAAATTGAGCCAGTTTTTTAGGAGCCCAACTTTGGGCTCCTAGTTGTGAAATCTTGGCTGGTAATCTTTGAGCCTTTATTCAGAATGTTAAAGATGCCTTAGATTTTAAAAATCAGTCTCACTAAGCCACCTTTTACTTTAAGGATTGTAGTATTATTAAGATCTAGCATTTAGTGCTGATGTCAGAACAAAGGTCCCAGATGCCTGCTAAGGGACAAATATGTGTCTTCTATCATGGTAATTTAGCACTCGCCTGTGCATCTTCACTGGTTGTGCTTTTGTTGTCAGATTCTGAGTCACATAACATTATTAAACAAGCAGTTTAATTAAATTTATGCAAATTGATTCCTGTTCTTGACAAGTCTTCTTGGCAGGTTCTCTGGTTGGTCTCTGGGTGGGCTGATGAAAAGCATTCTTGGTTATCTGAATAATTCTGTGCACTGAAATTTGAACTATAAACCTCCTAAAGTGTTGCTAAATGCAACAGCAGCCACAGTAGCATGTGTTCTGGAGTGATAGAAGAGGAAGGGTGAATATACACTGCAGAAATACATTTTTCCCTTCCTGATGTGATGCTTTCTCAGCACAAAATGCTGTATATCTTGAGAAGTTGAGAGGATCAAGAAAGTTTTTGATTGGCAGATTCTTCTTTAGCCCACCTTGTTTTTCTGAAGGTGTTCAAGTCACATAAACAGTTTTTTTTACTTTGTCTCCTTTCTTAAGGAGCGATATAAAGAGTAATTGAGGAGATTGTCAACAGATTGTACTTCATACTGTAAAGTAAGAAGGATTTAGATAATAGAGAGTAACGCCTTGGAAACCAGAACCAATCATCCAGCTTTCAGGTTAAGTCATGTAACTGGATTGTCCTTAAGTCATAATAAAAAATCTGTTCAGATAGTGAGATGTTGGCCCTGTTGGTCATATTTTACAAAACTCATGAGATTATTAAAAAAAACCCTCAGGTTGATGGTACATATTCCCCTGCTTAATGACAAACACTGACAGAACATGACTTTATAAACCTCTAAGGCAGAGTGTGAACCATCACTTTTCTGTCTTGCTGCTGATCTGAGGGAGAGCACAAGCTGGCTGCTTAAGACTACAGGTCTCTGGTTTCTCAGCCAAAACCATCTGTTTCATTTCCTGATGGACCATATAGACTTCAGATGGAGTTTTGGAAGTACATAAAGTCTGTCAAGATGGGTCTTTGGTGTTTGAAACACTGCCGAAGGTCAAGCTCGGATAAATGCTTGTACAGTTCCTAGCACGGTGGGGCTAGTGCCTCACAGAGCTACTGCAGTACGAACAATGGTCTCCCAGAGGGGCTCGTAAGAGAGGAAAAGTATTGCTGTGATGGTTGGATTATAAATGCCTAGATAGTGGATGAAACTTGCTGTATTTTCCACCCCCTTCCTCCGTTGGTGAGTAGGTTGGTTGAATTTGAGTGTGTTCTTATTCCATAGACCTTTAAAGAAGATAAATATCTGAAGGATGCTATGGACTGCAGTGACGTCATCTGGCAGAGAGGGTTGCTGAGGAAAGGGTATGGAATCTGCCACGGGACTGCTGGAAATGGCTACTCCTTCTTATCTCTCTATCACCTAACTGAGGACAAAAAGTACCTCTACCGAGCTTGCAAGGTGGGATTTACTGCATCACTTCTTTTCTGCAGGCTTCAGTCTTGCATGAATTTCTGTGTGGTTGATTGCAAAAGTCAGATACCCTCGTAGAATCAAAAGGAGTAATATTTCTATGCTACCTATTACTTCTTTTAATTCTCAAAATGTAGTGAGTGTTTAGAATCACAAATAGGAATGGCCTGAAAAGATGATACCTCTTCTGACCATAACCAATCAGTGTTCTATTGTGATATTAAAAATATGCCAAAGAGATTCCCTTGCGATATTGACTGCAGAAGACGTCTGACCTAGCGGTGACTGTTCAGTGGTCTGTAATGGTTCATTGTAATTTGATTCATTGGCTTCCATGCTAGTGACTGTCGTTACCTTGGGGTTCTAGGACTTTGAATTGCATGGTATTAGATTTAACTTTTTATAAAATGAGTTGATAACTCTTTGCTGGGCTGATCCAGGTACTGCTCTGAGAGCTATGTAAGGACGGCCGTACCGAGTTAGACCAATGGTTCACATAGCCCAATATCTTGTCTTCCGACGCTGTCCATTGCCAGGTGCTTCAGAGGAAATCAATAGAGCAGGTGTTCATCAAGTGATCCATTCCCTGTCGCCCATTCCCAGCTTCTGGCAAACAGAAGTTAGAGACACTTCAGAGTATGGTTTTGCATCCCTGCCCATCCTGGCTAATAGCCATTGATGGGCCTATCCTTCATTAATTTACCTAGTTTTTTTTTGAACCTTGTTAGTCTTGGCCTTCATAACATCCCCTGACAAAGAGCCACAGGTTGACTGTGTGTCATGTGAAGAAATACTTCCTTTTGTTCATTTTAAGCCTGCTGCCTCTTAATTTTATTTGGTGACCCCTAGTTCTTGTGTTAGAAGGAGTAAATAACACTTCCCTATTTACTTTCTCTACACGAGTCATGATTTTATACACCTCTATCATATCCCCCTTAGTTGTCTCTTTTCCAAGCTAAAAAATGTCCCAGTCTTAACTATCTCTCATATAGAAGCTGTTCCATACCCCGTATCATTTTTGTTGCCCTTTTCTGTACCTTTTCCAATTCCAATATATCTTTTTTGAGATTCAGCGACCAGATCTGCACACAATATTCAAGATGTGGGTATACCATGGATTTATAATGAGGCAATATGATATTTTCTGTCATATTATCTATCCCTTTCCTAATGATTCCCAACATTGTTAGCTTTTTGACTGCCACTGTACATTGAGTGGATGTTTTCAGAGAAGTATCCACAATGACTCCAAGATCTCGTTCTTGAGTGGTAACTGCTAATTTAGACCCTATCATTTTATATGTATAGTTGGAATTATGTTTACCAATGTGCATTACTTTGCATTTATCACCATTGAATTTCATCTACCATTTTGTTGCCCAATCACCCAGTTTTGTGAGATCCCTTTGTGATGCTTCACAGTGTACTTTAGACTTTACTGTCTTGAATAGTTTGGTATCATCTGCAAATTTTGCCACCACACTGTTTACCCCTTTTTCCAGATCATTTATGAATATATTGAACAGTACTGGTCCCAGTACTGACCCCGAGGGAGACACCACTGTTTACTTCTCTCCATTCTGAAAACTGACCATTTATTCCTACCCTTTGTTTCCTATCTTTTAACCAGTTACTGGTTAGGGAGAGGACCTTCCCTCTCATCCCATGAGTGCTTACTTTGCTTAAGAGCTTTTGGTGAGGAAGCTTATCAAAGGCTTTCTGAAAATCTAAGTACATTATATCCACTGGATCACTCTTGTTCACATGCTTGTCCCACTCAAAGAATTCTAGTAGATTGGTGAGGTTTGATTTCCCTTTACAAAAACCATGTTGACTCTTAGATTAACACAATTTGTTAGGTATGTGTCCGATAATTCTGTTCTATAGTTTCAAACAATTTGCCTGGTACTGAAGTTAGGTTTACCAGCCTTTAATTGCCAGGATCACCTCTACAGCCTTTTAAAAAAATCAGCATCACAATAGCGATCCTCCAGTCATCTGGTATAGAAGCTGATTTAAATGATAGGTTACATACCACAATTAGTAGTTCTGCAATTTCACATTTGACTTCTTTCAGAACTGTTGCTGGATACCATCTGGTCCTGGTTACGTATTACTGTTTAATTTATCAATTTGTTCCAAAACCTCCTCTAATGACACCTGAGTTCTAATCCTTGCTCTGACATTGCTTCCCTTTGTGTTCTTGGGAAAGTCATCTGAGCTTTGTGCCTCCATTTTCCTATCTCACAAGGGAGTTATGAGCCTTCATTCACTGTGTTTAGTTAGACAATCTTAGACCTTTCTGTATAGTCTGAGATTGTTTGTTTAAAATACTCCAACAGGAAACTTTGAATAATAGTCACCCAGCTGTCTTTAAATCAGCACTGGCCATCTGTACAGGTGGCTTGGAGTCTGATAATTTCACTGTGGAATAGTTGGTGGAAGTTTTTAAAACTGTTGGTGCTCTGCTTGCTTCTATCTTCTGGTATTTGCTGTAGCATCTAGCAAGCCAGAGGCCGAGCTGGTGTCAGACCTCGTAATTTGCTGTCTTCCAGCTCTGGACTCTTCCAGGGAGGCAGCATGGTTTGAAGGAGAGTGGCAACAGAGATGTAGATCTAAACAATTTTATAAATCACTAGCCATCACAGATGGAATGTGTAATGTCTGTAGGTCAGTCATTAAGGGTGGCAGCATTCAATCTCTCTTGACCAGATCTAACACAATGTATTTTAGGTACTTGTATGGCCTCCATCACCATAATATCTAATATCCTACATTGTTTTTAAGAACATAAGAATGGTCATACCAGGTCAGATCAGTAGTGCATCTAGCCCAGTATTCTGACTTTCAACAGTGGCCAGAGCTAGATGCATTAGAAGGAATGAACAGGGGAAGGCAATTATAGAGTGATCTATCTGCTGTCATCCAGTCCTGGCTTCTGATAGTCAGTGGCTTACGGACACCCAGAGCGTAGGGTTGCATCCCTGACCATCTTGGCTAATAGCCATTTATGGATCTATCCTCCATGAATTTATCTAATTCTTTTTTGAACCCAGTTATAGTTTTGTCCTTCATAGCATCCCCAGCAACAAGTTCCACGGGTTATCGATGTGTTGCCTGAAGAACTTCCTCCTATTTGTTTTAAATCTGCTGCCTGCTGATTTCATTGGGTGACCCTGGTTCTTGTGTTATGTGAAGGGGCAAACAATACTTCTTTATCCACTTCCTCCACACCATTCATGATTTCATAGCGCTCTGTCATGTCCCATTAGTCATCACTTTTCTAAAGTGAACAATCCCTGCCTTTTTAATCTCTCCTCATTTGCATGGTTTCGTTACCCTTAGTAATTTTTGTTGCCCTTTTTATACTGTGTCCAAATCTAATTTATCTTTATCCTCACATCACCCCCGTTGTGGGGAAGTGCTATTAATCCCATGTTTCAGATGGGGAATTGAGGCACAGGGAGACTGTGATTTGCCCAAGGCCACACAAGATGTCAGTGGCAGAGCCACCCAGGTCTTCCAGTCCCAGGCAGGTGCCCTTACACCTGGACCATCCTTCTCCTTTTCTAATCAGATTAAGTTTTGTCATGTGGCCTTTGTGAGAGAACAGAAGGATTGTAATGTATGGTACAGTAATATATTACAGCCACTTTTCCTTGTGGAGTCCCCAAGGTTCTGAAGCAATCTTAAACATTTATGGGAGAAACTTTTAAAAGCACTAAGGCACTTTTAAAAATCTTTCCTTTAAGCAACAGCATGCCACAAGAGGTGCAGTCACAGTGGGCTCCTATCTATCTAGGTAATTGTATGGCTCCTGTAACCACAGTGTCTGATCACACCTAAAGCATGAGACTGAAGGTCAAGAATCCACCAAGAATCCTTGATAATTGCACAGCTGCTTGTCGGCCATTTTGTGCACTGATAAGAGGAACTTGAAAGAAAGTGCGGGGCTGAGGGTTATTGAATCAAAGAAAGATCACTGCATGCTTCATCTTCTGGCTTTGCAAATGACACCATTGTTTAATGTGGTGTTTTGTTTCTTGATGGGCTTGCAGCAGATTGTCCCATTTGTTGAATAAATTTGTCTGCCGGTGGAGGCAGGTACCTCTGGTCTTCTGGGCCTTTTGTATCTGGGATTGTTGAATTTTTCTTTGCTGCACAAAACGTAAGACTATAAATGGAAAGACTAAGTAATAATCCGAGATAGAGGGTGCCTCCACTCCGCCAGTCATCTAATCAGCAGCGTGAAACAGAAATCTCAGTCAGGGTAAAAGCATTTTTAACACAAACCGAGTTTTTGAAGTAAAAAAGGGATCTCTTTATAACAATCTATCTGGGTAGAAACGAGGTGGCATCCTAAGCTGGTTTCTTAGTCAACATGCCTGCCTGCCTCTCTTCCTTCCCCCCCGCACTTGGGGCTAGGAACTATTGAATCAGCTCTGATGTCGAGTCCCCTCAGAGGCTTTGAGCAAGTCACTTAACCTCTGCTTACACTCCCTGAATAATAATGATATTTTACCTCTCACGGATGCCATGAGACTTAATTAAGGTGTCGAAAAGCTTGGTAGACAAAGATCCAGTTCTGCTCTCCATGACAGGGAGTAATTTATAGACTTCAGTGCAAGTCACATCTGTATAACTGACGGCAGAATTGGACCAAAGGTTATCTGAGATGAATATTTTAACCTGAAAAGAACAAATACTATACATGATCTAGGCTACAGGAGCCGAGAAGCGATATTACTACTTCATCTTTTCCAAAAGCATCACCCTCCTCTCACTAAATGAAGGAGTTATTTTTCAGGAATATGTGGTAAAATCAGGAGGAAGGGGTGAGGCTTTCCTTTTGCTTCTGGTTTAGTTGACTCTTGGTCTGGTCTTGTAGCTGGTGTCATTGGGTGCAGTAGAACCTAATGCCAAAAAAAAAACAAAAAAAAAAACGTTATTGCTAGACTCTGGTACAAATGGAGCAATGGTGACCTCTGCTGAAAAGGAAAAGCTATTCTCTAAAAGCCTGTTCAAAATACAGGGGAGGTTTGTTTAAAATAATATATTGGTGCTTTGCAGGATTGCTCGAGTAATACAGGACTCAGAGCTGAAACATTTTAGAAAAGCAAATATTTTAATAAGAGAACGGAAGGACCAGGGAATAGGTGGGATCCACATATATTGCTTCTGAGAGGCCCATAAAAGAGCTTTTAAGCTGCTGTTGCTGTTAAAACCTTTCCTGATGCAATTTGCGAGTAATTAATTTTAGCCAAGTACTTGTGGTGTTCCCTATACAAAGTATACCAACCACTGTGGCAATGTTCATCAAGCATAGGGGAAAATGATACATTTGTCAATGGTGACCTCTGTCCAATTGAGGCAGGAAATTGAAAATGCTTTAAAACAAAAGATTTGACAACCTCAATCATCCAACTCTATTTATAACAATTTTCCATACTGCTTAGGGTGGAAAAAATAAGGTTAGTAATTTAATGGCAGTTGAATATTAAATAATCTAAATGGAAGTGTGATCAATGTAACGAAACAGAAATGTGATTAATGAGCATTACTCATGACTGCAAGGATACATTAGCAGGAAGAGGGAGAAATTGTCGCCATTATGGTGCATTATATGCTTGCCCTTGAAACTGACATACAAATATATTCGTGCAGCGATTTTTCCTCCCCCCAAGATGTTCAATGGAAAAGGTAAGTAAATTCTGCCCCACTAATTAAACTATATCACCATGCAATGGATTTCAGTTAATCTGCATTTCCAGCTTCCTGAAAACTAATTGAAGTCTTCTCCTGGTTGAGGCAGGACAACTTAATTTTGGATAATGATTCCAGTTCATATCTCTTCTTGAGCCTCATTGCATTTTCTATATAGTAAAAGGTGTCTTCATATGCTGCTGTCCAAGCTTGCGTGTGTATACGTACACACTTCATCCACTCTGGTTTCCTTTTTCTTTCCGCCTCTCCCACAGTTTGCAGAGTGGTGTTTGGAGTATGGTGCACATGGATGTCGTATTCCTGACCGGCCTTACTCTCTGTTTGAAGGTAAAGTGTTGTGGCTGCAGGCTGTGTTGTTGTTGTTAGGAAGAAGGACAATCTTGTGGTAAGACACGTGACTGGGAGTCAGGGAAGCTGAGAGGTTTTCCTATATGGGGGAAAACTTTTAAAAGCTGCATTCTACAAATTTTCAATGTAAAACTGGTGCCACTGGGTATTTGATGGGGCACTGGTTGATTCGTTATTCTCTCCTGTGTTTGAAAACCTCTTGGGTCTTAAGTGAGTCTGGGCAATTGGATAATGGTTGTGCATCACAGAACTGCAGAATAAAATGGGTGTGTGCAGGGATTGAAATGTGACTTACTTTTTGAGGGGCACTTTAAACACCGGCCCTGCTCTCAATGCCACAGGGCCTGCTGCCTCCCCCAGGCCTCTGCTGCCTCCCTGGGCTTCCCACCCAGCACCCCAGCACTCCTGGCCCCGCTGCCTGACCCCCATTGTCCCGAGCTCCCTTCTGTGCACCCCAGGCAGGCTGCAAACACTTACTGCAGGCGAGGAAGGGACTCAGAAGGTGTCCCCATGTCCCCTCTGGCATTTACTGTGCTGCCAACCCAGCTTTCTTGCTTCAGACGCCATCTAGTGGGGCTTTCCTAGGCATGTCCCTTCAGCCACGCGCAGCTGACTCCCCAGCATGTCAGAAAGTGAGGAGGAAGGGCTCGGGAAGGAGTCCCAGGGCAGAAGCTGGGGTCTGTGGCAGAGATGATGGCTGTGGGACCCGTGGCTCTGCTTGCCCCTTGTGCATGCCCCTGTAAAATCCTAATAACTGAATGAGAAGCAGACCAGAATTGTCAGAGTGCCTGATTAGTGGTTTGTTTCTTTGGCAAAGCCATGTCAGAAAACTTGTCTGTTAAGCCTGGCTAGGGCCAGGCTTAGTTCTGTCAGTCCCTCTTTCTTGAGCACAAATATGAACCAAATTCATCTAAACAGCTGAAGAAAAGAAATGTCATGGTTTGGTTTAAAACCTTCCTGGCGTCACTTGAGTGCATCTAGAGGGAGCAAGTAGGAAAGTATTGTATTTGCTTTAATGCTCCCTTCTAAATCCTTATTTTATGTAAACTGAAAACAGAAAAATAATTTTCACCCTTAAAAGGCTTTAAAATAGCTTCCCTGTTCTGTGAAAGTAAACCTAATGCACCACCTATCACAGATAGGAGGAATTACACAGCATTTAATACATTTGGTTGGGTTTTTGGGGGGCTTTTGAGTGAGCGGCAGTTACATGGATCTCTGGCAAACACACAGTTGTTATAGTTGGGGTAAAGGATATGATTACGGTGCTCTTATTTCCGATAAGGGGCTTTGAACTAACTGCTGCTTTCTGCAGCAATTGTGACTGACTGTGTCTTTATACGTGGTCTAAGCAAAGTCACCCTTGGAGTTCTTTGTAGAATAGAAGCTTAAAATTTGCTGAGAACAAGATACAGCAACATTGCACAGGGCTGATGAGGGGGTTAATGTTGACCTGCAGCAATACTTTTACAAAATGGAAGTTACAATTTGGAGGGATTTTGCCAGCTCCTCCCCCCACGAGTTTTTTCTTTTTGGTGACCAACATTTTTCAAAGCCTAATAAGTCAAATTCTCCCACCCAAGCAGTTCCTGCTAAAGTCCCCAGGAGCTGCATGTGTACATTGGAGGGTAAAATTGAGCCTAATATGAAGAGAAGAGTGGTTAATATATTGATATTATTTAGCATCAAAGGCTCTGATTCAGAAAGACTTTCCTGTTCAGCGGAGCATTTAAGCATGTGTTTAAGTAAAGTTCCATACTTAAAGTTAAGCACATTCTTAAGTGTTGTCATGAATTGGGACCTATAACTGGATGGTCAGTGTTAGATGTTGGAACCTTGCATGGAGATACTGACTGATTCCTTGTAGGGAAGAAGGAGGGGGAAAATGCTATAGAATTTTGGGGGGTGGCTTTTCAAAAATTGTCTAATACATATATTTCGGCTTCATGTTTGTGCATTCAAATTGCGTCATAGAATATGTTTGAAATTAGGAGATAGTTCAATAAAATAACTACCATACAGAAACTGAAGATGATTTTGGCTGATTTTATGTCAGTAAGTCCTTCATCTGTAAAAACTCTTCAATAACTTTGGCAGCCATATGCTTTCTCATCCAGTGGAACAGACTGATGACCAGTTTTGGGGTCTGAAATTCAGTCTCCATTGTAGCATGGCTTGCTAACCACTTCTTGTATTTCAAAGTTTGCCTAATATAGATTATAGTCTTGAAATACGCATTATAAAAGCTGACACGTTTTGAGTGACTTCTCTCTTACATTCTTTGATCTCCTTTCTTGTTAAAACACTGCAGCAGCCTCTCCCATATCATTCTTTCCAGGAAAAAGTAAAGAAATAGTCTGAAGTTTTTAAAAATCCAAATGCAGCTGGTTTGAAATCAGAATCTTTTTTGTTTGTTTTTAAGATGATCATTTAAAAATTGTTTTAAGAAGTGGTTAAGCTGCAAAATTAACATGGATTACATACTATACACCAATAATGGAAGAACTCCATTTAGAAAACACTGCAGGTGTCTTTGTAGATTAGTAGTATTCACTCTAAAATGCTAAGACTTTTTACTATTCTTGACATCCAGATTTTGCTTGCCTTTAGACCACATGTTTGTGGGGCACCTTGCACAATTGGGCCTTGATTAGGGCCTCTGGCTGGTACCTTCCTGCTAACAATAAATACATTAATACATTGCTTATCCAGTGGAACGGAATCTGTGACATTTATTATGATAAACAAGGGTTCAGAAAAGAAGGGAGACTTCTTTTTTTTTTTTTAATTCAAGAACCGTCTCTACAGAGAGACCATCTAAATTTGGATAATGGGCTTTTTGATCATTTGATTTAAGTTGAGGTAGTATCTAAAATGTGCCAGACTTTTTGCAGATGCAGAACGAGACACGGTTCCTGCCCCAAGGTCTCAGTCCTGCAATTGGATCCATACAGGTAAAAATTTGCACCTGGCAAAGTCCCAGTGACTTTGAGGCTCTACGTGGAAATGAGGATCCCCCTGTTCAGAGAAAACTGCTGGAGGGAGGTTTTAAAATGGGTTTAGATATATCTGGTTTGAACTCTACTTGTTTTTAAATTCCAAGGCTATTGTAATAAGAAATCAATTTGTATGTTTCAGGCATGGCAGGAGCTATTCATTTCCTGTCGGACATATTGGTACCAGAGACTTCCCAGTTTCCAGCATTTGAACTTAGACCTCAAAGGAGAGAAAACAAAGTGGAACAAGACAGCTAAATGATCTGTTGGAATGGAAACAGTGTCAAGAGTGATGAGACTGTCTAGTGCCTCTGATACTAAACCAACTTTAAATCCTAAACAAGGGACAGGGAAATCCCTCTTTACACCTCTTTCTCAATAGGACCACAAGTCATTAGAGCATGAATCAGAGAAGAAGCCATGCCCAGGTTTTATTTAAGTGATGCCTTTGGTGGTGGGAAAAGAGGGCGTACGTTTTGAACTTGTTTTTTTTCAGGTCTCTTCAGGGCTTTCAAGTGTTTGCATGTTTCTTGGTGTTGTCCATAGATGTGAGTCTTTTGTTGTAAGCCAAACGCTGTTCTCTTGTATGAACCCTAGTATTGTTCCTTTGTGCACAAGTAACAGCAGCAGCACTATTTCTGCAGTGTGACTGGATAGGCTTCCGTTTGCTCCAACAAATGAGAGAGACCAGTGTAGTATAGTGCCCAGGTTAATATATGGTTATATCTGAAATGAACTGATCATTTAAAAACAAAACATACAGCTTTTCTGTGCTGTACTTCTGTATTTTTTCATAAGAAACATTTTTCTCCTCATCCTCTAGAAGTTATGTTTAAAGAGGCTGGCCTAAATTTTCAGAAGTGATTTTGTGGTGGCTCAATTTTCAGCTTCAGAAGGCTTAAAGAGACCTGATTTTTCAGACATTGGGGCTCAGCACTTTCTGAAAGAGAAGCCCCTTTCAGATGTCCCGTGTTGTGCCCGGAAAATTGAGACATTCAAAATCATGAGTCATTTTTGAGACTGTAGGCCTTTCTGTCCTACAGATCTGCTTGGAGTCGTCTTCCTAGTGAAAGCAAAGTATTTTTTAGTGAAGTTCCTTAAATACATACCGGCATTTCTCAAAGTTTCTTGCCATAGCAAAGAGTGAAACTTTGACAGCAGTTACAGTTTTTCTGTTAGTGCTCTTTGGTTATAAGCAGCACAGCCTCGGAAGGAATCTGTGCAGCGTGTAGTTTACAACATATAAACTATAAGTAAACATGGAAAGGCAGGACGGGAAGGGTAGAAGTTTCCAGTTGTTGTAATTCAGGAACAAGCACCACTTCTGAAATGGGAGGAGAGCAAATAATTTCCTCCCATTTTTCTGGATTTCATGAGCCTAATTGCTCAACAGTATGAAAGGCGTTGTAATTGTTAGCCAGTTGGGGAGGTACAAAAGCATTAATAAACAAAAATTAAACTATCACAATGACCTGCAATTGAAACTTGTTATGCAAAAAATAAAATAAAATAAAATGTGAATTTGTGTTGAGTAACCTCCCTCCGCCCCCAGCCCACCCCTCTAATAGTTTCAGTAAAAGGATAAAGTGTCTTATAGGACCAGGTCTTCAGCAGGTGTAACTCAGTGTAGCCCCATATGGAACTGCATGGATAGCTGAAGCTCTGTTGCGTATTAATATTTTTCTGTTTTGTTTAGATGGAAGTGGTATTGCATCAGGATTTTCTCGGAATAGAATTAAACATGATTTTCTACACTCTAATGTTTTAAAATGCTTAGTATGTAAGTGCTTTCATCTGCAAAGAGGGGCTTATTGGAAGTGAAGGTTCCTTTCTGTTTTATTAAGATTTTTGCAGTTAAAGGGTATCAACCAAATCTCTATTTGCATAACCACAGTTTGCCTGCATTAAACAGCTCTCTCCCGCCTCCCAATTTCATTTGTTTGTTCTCGACTTCTTGCCCGAAGCTATCATGTAGTGTTGCTACGCAATATGCTCCTTCCACCCACAGGACTAACATGTTACCCAGTTTTGGTCCTGTGTGGCCTGGGGTATCTTTCATAGCACCGAGGGCAAAATCAGGCCCCTAGTTTATAGAGAGCATTGAAATCCTTCAAAAAAGAAGGTGCTGCAGTTATATCATTCTCTTTTCTCTCTCTCTTCTTGCCTCTCACCACCCACCACCTTTCTCGGTAATAATGTAGTTGACATTTAATATCAGTCTGCTATGACTGCAATCTTGTTGAGACTCAGCTGACCTTCCCGGCATGCGTTGACATAAAGATGAATGATCTGTGCGCCCCACAATAAGATCCTAGGTCTGTCTTCATAATTAAAAAACACTGGCTTTCCAGCCTGTGCAAATTTCAGACCAGCGACCAGAATGGCCCCTTATACGGCACCTGTTGCCAAATCCATTGGGGGTGTTACGCCCCGAGTCAGTTCTTTGTGCATATGCGCCAGGGTGCTCGTGGGTGGCTGTAGAGAGGAACAAGAGGAAATGTTTTGGGCACAAGATGCTTAGAAAGGGCTCAAGGCAGGCTGGACAGTGAGGAAAGAATGGGAAGAAGAGAGTATGTGTAGAAGAGAGAAGGAAAGGGGAAGTAGGTGGGAGAGCAGCATAATGGGTGCAAAATGTATCAGTGGAGGCCATGCCAAATGGGCTGTGTTGTTTTTTTGGCGCACTTAGAATGAAGAACGTCCCCCTGCCTGTGAGTCACTGACCTGGCGCTACATTGGCCAGTGAGGCCGTGAGCCTGCTGTGCAAGCCCATCAGAATAATGACAGTAACCAGGCCTGTGGATGCAGAATGGAAAGCTGCCTGATGAGCCCTGCATCTTTTGTGGGTCATGCGGCGTACCTCTGTCATCCCACCACCGTGGTGACTGTGGAGCAAACACCCTTCTCAGAAGATCTAAAGAAGTGGGTGGCATAGAATCGGTAATGAGGTGTTCCACAAGGGGTTTTCACTCAATGATTATGAGCCTGGTTGGCTACTGACTACGGTCTGGCATCCTAGCTTTGGCTGGCTGGAACCTGATGTGCGTTAGAACAAAATATTTTCACAGGATAGTTTACCAAATACATAATAGAGCTGTTCCATAACAGCCGGTCACTGAACCTCCAGTCCGCTAGTCAAAATAATGAACAAGAGAGCCGTCTGCTTGGTTGGCCTTCAGCTGCTGATTCAAGTTGGCTGCACATTGCTCGGCATCATCTTCTCGGACACTAGCTAAACTTGGCAACATGCTGGGTAAAGTAGGAAACACCACTGACTGTTGCATTTGTCTCATCTCCCCCACATCTTTTGTCTTGGACCTCTGTTATCATCAGTGCATGCTCCATGGAACGCAATGGGCCGGTAGGAATGGGTATAGTGCCGAGGGGGTGCTTAGGCTTGTGTTTCCAGAAACCACATTGAGCTAAAACCTTAAAATGTCTTTCCTTTTTTTTTTTTTTTTTAGTTTGCTTTGTCCATGTTTAACGATCCATTTGTGGCAAAAGAACAGTAGTGATGTTAAGATCAGAAAAGGTCATTGTGTAGGGGGAAAAAATGTGCTAGTGTTTTTGTCCATTGTTGTCAGTAGAGGTCCATTTGTGTGGTGATAACTTGTAAAAATCTCTCTTGCGTACACATTCTGTTCAATATGTGGGAATGTTTTAGTATCCATGCCAGCTAATCAGTTAGCTGGACTACTTCAGGTTATTGTGATTTTTGTATTGAATGAAATAGGAAATTCCAAAGAGTGAAAACAAGGCTGTCGCGGACTTTCACAACCTGCGCAATAACAACGGTGACGGTTTCTCAGCATTGCCGATCCTGTTTAGAGTTGTATAGAGTATAAAATGTTATCTACTGTAAATCATCTCAGAGCACAATTTTGCCAATCTACTTTCCATACTTCGTTCTGTATGTTTGGTCGATGGATTCTGCAGGGAAAGATTAATTGTAAAAATCACTTTTGTTGTTGTTGTTGGTGGGTTTTTTAACAAAACTCTAATCCAAAATGCCTTTCACCCTAGCTTAATGTTTGACCCTAGGCTGTTGTGTCAAATCATGCTTGCGTGTGTGGAACAATAATTTCCGTAGGCTAGGAACTGTTCTCAAGGGCTGTAATGATACTTACTTGCTTTCTAAAATGGTTTGAGGTTTACTGATGAAAAGTACTATCTATAGAAGAGCCAGGTAATATTATTTTTCATATACTGCCTTCAGGTGCAGTGAGTAACTCCCGTTGGTTGCATGCTTGGATCAAGGGCAAATACTCAAATGTAAGCCTCGCAGAATCGTCTTTCTTTCACTGCAGCTGCACCCCTGACTACAAATAACTGCTAGGCCTACTTCTGGTTTTTAGTGTAGTCTGTGGAGTTTCAGCTGGACAAATTCCACTCTTTATAATTGGAATCATGCAGTTAAATACCTACATGTTTTGAAAATGTACCCCTTAGGGCTCTTCTGCACGCTAAATGGTATGGCAGGAGGGGCTCTCCCTATCGGTATAGGTAATCAGCCTCCCTGAGAGGCATTAGCTAGGTCAGCTCTGTCTACACCAGGGGTTAGGTCAGTTTACCTATGTCTTTTAGTGGTGTGCATTTTTCACACTGCTGAGAGATGTTTGCCAGTGTAAGTTTGCAGTGAAGACCGGCCCTTAGTTTCTGGAGGATTGTTTGCAAGAACAAGATTAACAAATGATTTTTAAAGATAGTTTTGCCAGCCTCCACCCTAGCAATCCATGCCCTGTAAAGAAGGTTCTAGTTAAAATAACACCACTGATTCTTTTGTGCTTCATATTTTTTTAATTTGCTTCCTGCACGACACATGGCCTTCTACCCCCAAAGTTCGTTTTCCACAATAACATAAAAAGCAGTGGGTTTGGAGAATTCACCTGTCACTGCATCGTCTGTTCTTCAAGTGATAATGAAGTGGTAGAGAGGTGGTTAGATAGCTACTGCTACTGGTAGGATTTCCAAAGAGAATAGGCTGTGCCGTCACTGACGTTTATCCAACATGAACTTGAATAGAAATTGCAACTACTATTAGATCTAACAATGAATAGAAAAAATGGAGCCCTAGTTAAAGATGACCGAAGTCAATGGAGTTACACTAAGGTTGAATTTGGCCTCTCCTGTTCTAGCCTTTGGGGTAGAGCAGGTGGGGGAGTGAAAGGCAAGTGTGTGTAAAATCAGTTTCATCCTGCCATGTAAGAAGATGACGTCTTCAATGTGCTGCGCAGGTTAGTTGAAGTAGAGAGTGCGTGTAATATGTCCCTGTGTTAGGTGATAAATTGACTTTACGAAGCAGTTGAGTACAAGGTTCTTTTCCTTTGAGCCGGACAGGAACTTATATTAAGGAACTCCTGCCACCCCTTCCTAAAGCAGTGACCAGTTTAGCACCTGTTCTAATTCTCCTCTCACTTGCAGACGTGGAAATAGCAGGAACTCAATTGAAATCAATCCTGAAAGCTGGCGATCGTAGTTTAGAGGAAGGCAAGTAAGTGGAAGAGTGAAGACTGAGTTCAGGCAAGCCTCATTAGTAGTCACAGAAGCCAATTGGCTCACAAAATTCCATTAGCCTCAGTGTCCTGAAGGGGTTTTCCTCTTCTTTTCCTTGGCAAAGGTATGTTAACTGCAGTGAACTTGACAGCTAATTCAAGGGCGAAGATGCCATTTGGCAAGCAGAAAACAAAGCAAAACATTATGAAGCTCTATCTCTGAGGCACTTAACTGCCCTCTATATAGCCCTTCTCTAATTTAACATGTAAGGTGCTTTGAGAACGTCAGATGGAAGTTGTGACAGAAGCACCATTTTTAATTTTGCTTAATGCTGGCAGAGTGCATGTAACTTGTGCAGACTGCCGAATTATTTTGAATAGCAATTGTTTCTGTGGTGCTTTGGGCGTTGGGAAGCTTAAGTACTGTCATTGATAGAAAGTTCAGTCAGATGAACAGGTGTTAAAAGAAAGAGGCGGCATATTTTATATTCAATATCCTCGGTGTTCATGCATGCGTGTATTAAAGAGAGAATTACACAAGGGGTATAATGTAAAGTCTCCTTGTCTGGCAGCTGTGAGCTTATATAGATGAGCGGGGAGGGAGGGCCCGTTCAACCAAAGATTTCTCCCTTGCTACCCTAACACTGAGCAAAGCTAAGGAGGAACCTCCACAGCAACTGTGAAAGTCCTCCTTCCAGCACACCAACAGTAGGGGGAATGGGGTTTCCCCACCACCAACCAAAGCAGGGCCTTTCCACAAGTGCCCCTCACAATCTCAGGTTTGGGCCTCATGCAGCTGTAGGCAACGCATTTAAACAGAAAAACTGGCCCAACCCTTTGCACCAATTTCCCCTCCCCCCTTCCTGTCCCTCTGTATGTACACGCATGCGCCCTCACACCCATGCATGTTCTTGCTGGCCCCCTAAGCTGCAGCCTACCTGCAAGCAAGAAAGGGGAAGAAAGTCATTGCGACAAAACGTATTCAGGACTAAAGGTGCTTCTCCTATCACACACAGCGTCCTGAAGAGGATGGGCCTGGTGTGCAAGCAGCATATGTATGTGGTGAGCTCAGACAATGTGCTCTGCAGCCTACGCACCTCATCTGCTGCGTAAGGCCTGGACGTAGTGTTTGGGGACATGAACAGAGGGAGTGCTCCTCAGCCGGAAGGTTAGTGACTGTTACCAGTCATGAAAAGTTGGTGTTGGGCAACTGAAGGGGTGAGGTAGAGAGCCACAAGGCCCAGTTGGGGATGTAAAGGGTTGAGGACAAAGGTGGAGTAGGAATGCAGTATGGGCCCAGGAAAATTTGTCCCCCATATGTGTTGTGATTAAAGAACTTTCTCTTCTCTAGTTAGTGGGATGACCTGGTTTCACAGGCTGCATACCAACCCAGCTGCGCAAACAGTGCCTGTAGACCTCAGCAGAATAGCACACATTCACACCACTTTACATGCATATATGCACACATGCCTACACAGAGCGCTTTGCCCACCGTCTCTGCTCACAGTGGGGGATTTTAGAATTACACAGTTTTATTGCTTTGGAACTAGAATCAAGGCCATTCCTATTTGTGAACTGGTGTTAGGTCACCACTCAGCTGTCAAACTCTGAGACCCACAAGAGAAGAAAGGAAGCCAATGCATCAGATGTTCCTGCCTGTAATGAGAGCTCGGGACCATTAACAATGAACATTCCCTATTGTGATTGCTGTTATGCTTCATCTACAATAAACCCAAAGCCCCTTTCCTTCAAATCTTACAATGTGGGGGATGTAGGAGGGGATGTAGGAGGAGATGGCAGCGGTAAGGAGTTGAAATTGATTTCTGTCCAAAACAGTGGAGCGAGCCTGTATGCAGCTTGATGCTTACAGTGCCTGGGAAAAGCTGCTCGTTACTGGGTCCGGGAAGATTTTTACATCTGCCTCACTGTTTTGTAGCTGCAGACGGACAGTTCCGCATTCACTGGAATATGAAGGCTTCTCTCACCTCAGGCATATGATTGGAGAAGGAAAAGGTCGCAGTTCTTTAAAATAAAATAAAAAAGACTGAGGCGAATACAGGATTGAAGTCCTTAAAGCCAGACAGGACAGTTCTTTGAGTGCTTGCTCATGTCCATTCCAGTCTAAGGTGTTTGTGCATGCCACATGCATTGGTGCCAGAGATTTTTTCCTTAGTGGCATCCATAGGGCTGGCTCTAGCACCCTCTGCAGGGGTGTGCATATGTGGGTATGAGGGTGGGTTGTGGGACATGAGCAACATATCTCAAAGAACAACAAATACAGAAGGTTAGTAACCATCGTCTTTGAGTGCTTGCTCATCTTCGTTCCATGCTAGGGGACTCACAAGCAATACCTCTGGACGTGGGCCAGAAGTTCACAGACATGCCAATTGTAGTACCGTTCTGCCAAAGCCTGCATCGTCCAAGGCCTGTTGCATAACATGGCATAGTGTGACGTGAAGGTATGAACCAAAGACTAAGTCACAGCCCTGTACATGTCCTGCCCTCTTGTTCAATGGGCTGTCAGAGTGGCAGGAGGTTCAACCTTTGCTTGCGTATAGAGCAGGAGCTGATGCAAGAGGAAATCCTGTGTGATGGTGCTGGCAGACCTTTCATTTGCTTGGCCACTATGAAGAACTGCTTGGATTTCCGGAAGGGCTTAGTGCTCTCGATGTAGATGGCCGGTGCTCGCTTGGTGCCCCGGGTCTATAGGCATCTTGCCTCACTAGAGCTGTGTGGCTTCAGAAAGAGGAATGGCAGGAAGATCTCTTGGTTGACATAAACTGACACGTACTTTTTGTAGAAATGCAGGGTGAGGGCGCAGCTGAACCATATCCTTTTAAAATGCAGTCCAGGGAGGCTCTGGCCTTGGGGCATTAATTTTTACAATGTAATTGCCACCAGAAAGGCAACTTTCCATTATGAGTAGAGAAGGGAGTAGGTCGCCATGGATTCAAAGTGGGGGCCACAGTGAGTCTGGACATAACTAAGTTGAGGTCCATGGAGGAACTGGGTCTTTGACCTGCAGAAAGAGCTTTTCCAAGAAGAACCCTTACAGAAGGTTAACAAGTGTAACTAACTATCTTTTTCCGCCTCAGTGTGATGACCTCCCCATCTGCCATTGTATTCGGAGATGCAGCTGTATTGAGCCCAACAATTAAGATATTCTAATCTACTACATACGCGTGTTTTACAAAGAGCAGGGAGTCTGGACAGGGATACCCTACATGTCCTCTATGTCTCCAGTAATAATACAGGCCAATAATTAGGTCTTCTTTGGCTAAAATCACCACTGGCAGCAGGTGAGTTCCAGGTGGAGGCAGGGCAAGGGGAAGAGGCAGGGCAGGTGTGTTTGGTTTTCAGCCATTACAAAATTGGAAACCACCATGGCTGACTCCACGCCCACCTGCCTCTCTGGGTACGTACTGTGGTGATGAGCCCAGGCTGCTATCCAGGCCTTGGCCTGTGTATGTGCTAGTTCAAGTCTGTCTATCTGAGCTGGGCAGCACCCCTCCCAGCTGGTATGTAGCTGGACTATTGGTAAGGTGGCTGAAGGCAGAAGCCTTGTTTTATTGCAAAATGCTTGGTAGAACACTAAGTTTTAAAGTGACGTGTTTAGGCGGGGTAATGGAGTGGGGAAGGAGTGCTGCAGGTTGTACTACTACCAGCAGGAGCAGCGGCTGTTCTCCCTCACCCTATCAAAGCTCAGCCCCCCTCCAGCTCATTTTACAGCCAGAGTCCTAAAAGCAGCACGTTACTGATCAGCTGTAAGCTTTTGCTTTTACACGTGCATTGAACTGTGCTCATTTCACTGACTCACAGGAGTCAAAAACAGAAAAGGTCTTCCAGACCAACGAAGGATCATTTCTCAGACAGCATTGTCCGGTGCTGGCTCCAGTCTTACATGGAAGGCCCTAAGCACAGATGGAGGATTCACTTCTTCACATACGAAACTGGTCTACAGGTGCTATGGGGCGAGGAGGATTCCCTGGTGTTCAGCAGTACCTTCTTCTTTACCTTAGTTTCAGCCCAGCAGCTCCCGTTATACCTCCATGGAGCAACCTCTGTCAGTCTTGTCAGCCCTTTAGTTTTACACCCTTTCACAAAGCTGGAGGGCCTGACTGATGGCCCTGTCACAACTTGGCCACCTTGTTAGCCTCCACTGCCTTCAGTGGAGTTACAGCAGCCTACAATTCATGTAGCAGAGCAGACAGTGGGCCCCTTTGGCTGCTGTTGTGTAACGGCCCCTCCTCGGAAGCCCGGATTTCTCACTACTTTTCACTGGTGAAGTGGAAGCCAAACGCTCTCAACCTTCAGGGGGCGGGTAAACAACTGCAGCTAGTTTAAGGCAAAGGCGAGTGAGCTTTTCCCTGCCATTCAGCCACTATGTAGAGTCTTAGGCTGGGTCTACACTGACGGGGGCAAATTTGCTGCCGTCGCATTGATTGCTCTGGATCGACTGAGCGGTCTGCATAGACACGCTCAGTCGGTCCAGGAAAACCACCTCGGTAAGTGGAGTAGCGCTGCGCCGAAGGAAGCGCTGTTCCCTTCGACGGAGCGCAGTATGGACGCGGCAAAGTTGGTGGGAGATACGCAAAAGTAAGTGTAGACCAGGCCTCAGGTGGTAAGAGCCTGGAGGCCACACGCATGCCTGAATGGCTTTGAGGATGTGGATCTCTATGTCCCTCTGTTTCATTAGTACTAAAGTCTTCCCTCCTGCTTGCCACCTAATCACTTTTATTAACCGTTTCTGCTCTCTATTACTTAATTTTGCTTTACTTGACTGCACCTTTGAGATGGAGTCCCCCAGGAACAGTGCTCTGGAACAACTCAGGCAAAGCCAGTTGTGAGGCTAGTGTGTTGAAGGCTACCCCTGGCTCTCCAACACCACTGCAGCCACCTCCTGAATGGGGCTGCGCAGCATTCAGCACCCCTGCGTGGCCTGAGGGGACCCCCCCCCAACGTAAGTACCCCGGGAGGGGGACTCGGGGGAGCTTTTGCAAAGCAATTGGGCCAGAGTGGGCGCCAGAAAGGTGTACTAGATCTCAGGATCACAGCGCAGACAGACACTGTTACCAGATTAATGAGAAATTACACCAGCAACCAAGGAGGGAGCCTGAGCCCAGTCTCAGGCTTGGCTCCTCAACCCACTTATTGGGGGGGGGGAATCTTCCAGCCAGCCACACTCCCAGAGCCATCCCCTTGCCCCTCCCCAGTCCTTTTTCTCAGCAAGTGGGTGGCCATACTGCCTCATTAACTTTGTGGCTTGGTGAGGCATGCACACAGCACTCAGAGGAAACATCAGGCGCATTTCCATGTCATCACATTTCCACTCCCCCCCCCCCCTCCCGGGGCCGGGCGAGACCGAATTGCATGTGATCACCACAGCCAGTGCCCAGGGGCAGTTCAGGCCCCCATGACAAAGCGGCAGCTGTAACAGGGGCACTCCCCTTCATGTGGCCCACTTCCATAGCATAATCAGACACCACCCTCATGTGCATGGTGGTAGCCCCTTTAGCCAGGGCAGCAGGGAGTGGGCTGTGTATGCAGTCAAGTGGTGGCCAAATAGGTGTGGTGGCTGTTTCTTAAGTGCCCACACAGGGGCCGGGCACACCTGCTCTATGGCCGCATCGACCTGCTCCCACTGCAGCAGCTTCTTGCTCAGGTACACAATGGCAGTGCCTCTCCCGCTTGGTGTAGGTTAGCATCAGCACCGCACCCAGCCCTGTGTGTGTGTGCGCCCGCAGCCTCACGGAACACTGTAAAGGGCTTGTTAAAATCTGGCTTTACCTGAACTGGGTCGTGGCTTAGCACCTCTTTCAGCATACAGGGGGCTTTCTGGAACTGCTCTGTCCAGCCCACCTTGTCTGGCTTCTTCCTCCATCACTCAGTGAATTATGGGACAGCTATGGCACAGAAAAGAGGTCCAAATTTCCAGTAGTACCCCTCCCCTTGCAACCTAACCATCCTGCTAAAGGCCTGAACCTGTTTCTTACTCTGGGGCCCAGGTCATTCTCTAATCATCTCTACCTTAGCTCATACTGCTCCCCACCTTGTGGCCCAGGTATGCAACATCAGCCATCCCCATTGCTCTGCCTTTACTGTCAGTCCTGCTGCCTTCAGGTGACCCAGCACCCTCTTCCCGAGAAAATGTAGTTACTTACCAGTAACTGTTGTTCTTCGAGATGTGTTGCTCAGATCCATTCCACTTAGGTGTGTGCGCGCCCACGTGCACAGATCTGCGGAGAACTTTTCTAGCAGCCCCTGCAAGGACCGGTCCCAGCGCCCCCTGGAGTCCCGCCCTTATGCGGCGGTACATATAGCGCGACCGGCCCCTCCCCGCCTCAGTCCCTTCTTTCTGCCGACTCCGACAGCGGGGACGGAGGGTG
>ML675603.1:85031709-85112492 GCA_007922155.1 Mesoclemmys tuberculata | reverse complement strand
GGGGCCGCCCACCCTTCGGGGCCCCCCATCGCGGGTTTGCCCCGGGAAACAGGTCCTGACTCTCTCTGGCGAGAGAGTGCCGGAGGCGTGGGCAAAGCCAGCAAGGCCTGTGCCGCCTCGAACGCCTCCGGCGTCGAAGGAACCTGTGCAGGGGGTCCCCCACTCACAGGAGTCGGGGGAACCTCCCTGGTCGGTGCCAGTGCCGGGCCCGGTGCCGAAGCAGGGGCCAGCGGCATGTCGGTCAGGAGGATCACCTCCGAGCTCGACCCCGGCCGCTCCTGCGGTGCGGGGGAGCGCTGCAAGCGCGGGCGGAGCTTCTTCTTGCTCGGCACCGAGGCCCCCGGTGCCGGAGGCGCACTCCGCACCGACGAGACACTCGGTGTCGGAGTAGTCCGCGAAGGCTCGGAAGCCGGACTCAAGGCAGACTCCATTAAAAAGGTCCTAAGCCTCACCTCCCTCTCCTTCTGAGTCCGAGGCTTAAAGGACCTACAGATGCTGCACCGATCGGTACGGTGCAGCTCCCCCAGGCACCGCAAGCAACGGTCATGGGGGTCGCTGGCTTACCGCAGCCAGCACATGGCTTAAAGCCCGGCGAGCCCAGCGTGGCCGGGTCGCCGTGAGCCCGAAGGCTCCCTAAACTAACTAACAACCCTCACTAACTGTAAACTAACTGAGTTCGGGATGAACTATTAAGCTAACTACTCACTTTAAGGAGAAATAAAGCCTGTTCGAAGAGCAGGGGTAGTTCTCAACCGACCGTCACGGGCGGAAAGAAGGAACTGAGGAGGGGAGGGGCCGGTCGCGGTATATGTACCGCCGCATAAGGGCGGGACTCCAGGGGGCGCTGGGACCGGCCCCTGCAGGGGCTGCTAGAAAAGTTCTCCGCAGATCTGTGCACGTGGGCGCGCACACACCTAAGTGGAATGCATCTGAGCAATCACTCGAAGGAGAAGCATGGTCTACCCCCATATCGTCAATGTACACCAGGGCAAAGCGCTCCATCCCCCTCAGCACCTGGTCCACCATGCACTGGAAGATCACAGGCACCCCCTTGAGGCCAAGGGGCAGGACCAGGAACTCAAAGAGCCCTAGTTGCGGGGGGAGTGGTGGGGGATGAAAGCAGATTTCCTTCTAGCAGCAGGGCACCTGCCACTAGTCCTTGGTGAGCTGTATAGTGGTACAGTAACACGCTCCCCCTCGCTTATCTAGAACCTCATCCATCATAGGTTAGGCATCGGCTATGGTGATGGCATTCAGTTTCCAATAGTCCACACAGAATCACAGCATCCCAGCTTTCTTGGGAAACCAGTGCTACCACAGAGGCCCATCATCTGGTGGATGGCTGGATCGCCCCTCCAGGCAGCATATTTTGGACTGCCTCCAGCTCCTGAGCTGTTTTCCCAGTGACTCTGAAAGGGGAGCACCTGATCGGACACTAGGCACCCATCTCCACATGCTGGATGGGTTAGCGAGCTCTGGCTGGCTGGAGAACAGCGGCTGGAAAGAGTATAGCACTTCTCTGCCTCCTGGGCAGGGGTTAGCTGGTCAGCGACAGGAATTGATTCTAGTGGGAGGCCAGCTCCCATCTCAGGGAAGAGACGCACCCCATCTTTCCCCTTCTCCTTCCAATGGCCACACATGGCCTGAACCAGCCTCTCCCTGGCAAAGTACAGCTTCATCACAGGATACACCTGGGGGCTGTGTGTCTGGTTAGGCTGTTCAGCACATAGTTCCCCTCGCTCAGCTGACTGCCAGCCTTGAAGGCGCCATCCCAGGTGGCCTGGAGCTTATTCCTCCCCAGCAGGATGAGAACCATCACCTAGATTCGCTGCCATAGGAGTGGGCAGGCACAGTGCAGTTGTGTCAAATCTTCTGCTTCCTTGAGGCCCTGGCTAACCCCATGAGTTCAGTAAGCAGTACAGCTGCACTGCATCCAAGATCCCACATCTGTAAAAGTTCTGCAGCAGCCTCTGCCTTGTGCACTAGGTCCCCTGGTCTCATGAGAGAGGGACATTGTCCGCCAGGTATAATAGGTACTTCTAGTCTCCCGATTCTCCACCATTCTACCTCCCTAGGGGGAGCTCATTCCCAGTAGACCAACACCTGCAGTGTAGTAGTTCTTAGGATCACAGCATAGACATACTTTAGCAGATCACTTAGAAATTACAGCAGCACCCACCTCGGGACCTCAGCACCCATTCTCAGGGCCTGTTCCTGAGCCCCCTTATTGGGGCCTGGGCTGTTCCAGCTAGCCACTCCTCAGACCCGTCCCTTTACCCCTCCCCCGTTCTTTGTCTCCTTCCTAGGCAAGGTAGCCCCTCATCTAGCTCTCCGCCTACCACAACCTGTTGCAGCTGGTTGGCCCAGCCACCCTGTAAGGGTTGCTGCAATGATCACACTCCTGGGTCTCATCCCCGAAATACATGAGTAATATATGGGGGAAACTGAGGCGCATGCACAGCACCTTAAATTGAACTTTCTATTGGACCCATTTCAGGATAACACCACAAGTCGCAAACAGTAGAACTCACTTCTCCTCCCTCCTTGCCACCCGTCCCAAGCCACGTTAGGCAAAAGAAGCAATAGACACACCCAGCGCAATTTTATTTTGCATACATATGAAACATGACCCTATCAAAAGTTACAGGGCTTCATTCTCCCCCCCCCCTTTTTTTTTGTTTTTAAACTAAAATGAAGGAAAACAAAAACCTAGACACCAAACCGGAAAATCAAAGGAAAAGCATGCAAGCAACCTGCAAATAATTCCTAGATTTACCTACATTGGTACCTAATTGAAAACATAGCAGCAAACAACTTCACTGGAACAGGAGTTTGACTTCATTGTAAGAGGTGGTTATAATCCACCAACATTAACAAAGGGAACAAGTGGATTGCAGAAAAACTTCACCAGAAGTTGAATTTCAATATACAGTATAAGAGTCCACTGTAAAAGGATTCTACCCAAAGTTATCAGGAAAACATCAGTTTTCTTAGACACATTTAATCATATAAAAAGGCTTAACAACACCTATCTGCTCACATCATAGGGCTTAGTCCGTTAAAGGAAAAATAATCCCTTGATCCAGATAAAAAAAAATATACGGTGCATACACAGCCATGTTATGTGACTGTAGGCAGATTTATAGTTAGTTTAGAAAATATATACAATTGTGGTATGCAGGTAGATGGGCCTTTTGACCACGTAATACTTGTATCTGAAATGTTCATGGCTGGCATCACAAACCCAGACGTACATACTGTTGTCTTATCACAGGCCAGGGCCAGGAAGAATATTTTAACAGCAGTATCCTCAGAACAACATACTATTGCTGCAATACATTTGAAATGTACTTTTTCCTGAAGTGTTTCTCAATGTTGATATCAATGCAAGGGTAATTGGGTGAAAGCATCTGCCCTGTGTTATGCTAGCTAATTTAATGATACCTTCTGGCCTTAAAATCTATTAAGCCCATCAGGAGAGTTCACAAAGGGCAAGATTCACGTCTGACATCCGCACTGCAGGCTTCACCTCTAATATTCTGTTCCCCAAAAGCCGGTGGTTAGGCCTCAATCCTGCAAACATGCATGCACAATCTGAACTTTCAGCACCCACCTACTTACACTGAAGGCTCCTTGCTTAAAGTTAAGCACATATGGGCTTGTTAGTGACGGGTGCACTCAAAAGACTTGCAATGATAAAGAGATTACACCATGACATTTAGATTCAGTTAGATTATTTTAGTCAAGATCAGTTGGGTGGTGCTGAAAGGAATTTTGCCCTTCGTGTCTATATTATCACCTCAACATGATACATTAGGACAATCAAAAATATCACACAGGTTTAACTAAGTTTGCTTTGTTATTTAAAGCCAACTCCCTTTTAAGTTTGCAAAAAAGAACAAAAAAATTACTAGAATTGGATTAGCTGGTTTTTAATCTGCAAGGTAGGCTGGAGGGCTAAGCAAGAGCTCAGCTCAAACTTCATGTTGGAATACAACATATAAACAGCACTAGCACAACAGAAAGGAATGAGCTTCGCCATGTATTACGAAATTCTACACACTCAATAAATGAGTGGCTCTCTTCACCCTAAAAGACTAACTGGATATGAATATCACATTCAACACTTCTAAAACACATGAACAACTATGGTAGGCTATGACCTGATTTAACTTCCGATGAACTTTACTATAAGTGCAAGTGCAAACACAGGGCCTGGTTCTAATCTCATGCCAGTGTAACTGTATTGACTTTACTGGAGTTTCTTTTGGTTTACACCAGTGTAAGTAGGCTTAGAACCATACCCCTGGTCATTGGGTTTACCTACTTTAACATTTCATTCACAGCAAGATGAGGGCATGAAGCTACCCTGCACTGATCCTTAGTGCCCTTTGACTTACTCCTGTTTCAAAGCCAAGTAGACCCAAGTGTACTAAGAAACTTACTGCACGTCTGCAGGGTCCATGTGGACTGATACAGCGCTAGTGCTAGGTCAAATCACACCCCAGTTTGTTGTGTACTAAATGTTCGTATAGACAAGCCCTTTTAAAGACTGTATTTAGAAAACCCTAAAACAGCCCAGCCTTACAGGTAAGCATTGTTAACCTGATATCATCTTTATACCTTCATTTATTTCTTCTTGTAAGCAAGACTAATAGTTATATGCTGAGATAAAACCCAGCTCAAAGGCTGACAGAAAGGCTACCACCGCTCCTGGCAGGAATCATCTACTTCTATCTTATTTGCTAAACAAGTTTTAGTCTTTCCTCTGGGCCAAATCTTGATCCACTTGAAATCAATGGCAAATCTCCTGTTGACCCCAGTGGGGCTTGGATTTGGCCCCTTACGACTACCTGCAGATCATCCATTAGAGTCTATGAAATGTGTTTCTGTGACTTTAAGGAATCTAACTCAAGTCCCAGACTAAGTTACACAGAATGGGCTTTGGTGAATGTAACAGGGGTCCCCAAACCTTTTACTCTGCATCCCCTTTATCCCTGTCCGCGCCACATACCCCCAGCTAGGGTTGGGAGCGGGGTCATGGGAGCCCCAGCAACCACGGGCCAGGAACCAAGACAAGCAGGGGCTGAGGCTGTTGGTGGGCACCAAGGCTGCAGCTGGCCCTGGAGCAGGGCTCGGAACAGAGTGGTGCTGGGTGTCGCTCCCTCCCTGCCCTGCATGGGGGCTGGCCTGGGTCAGGCCACACCCCCACAAGGGCGCCCCCCCCCCCAGTTTGAGGAACTTTGATGTAACACAATAAAAATGGATCTAATTTCAGTGTATTTATAGCAGGCCAATTCCTCCCAGAGTGAATCAGGATTCTTCTGAAGTGGGCCAAGGAAGTATTTTCTTCTAACAAGTGGTTATTCTCAATAGGAACTCTGCCTGAGTTTGGACTGCTCGATTTGATTCTTTAAAGGGTAGTTCCACGCTGAAAAGTGACTAAGAAGAGCATGGTGCGTTCCCAGGTTTATTGGTGCTCAGTATTTTCTGTATTGAAGGTGCTCGGCTTACAAGCAAAGAGATGTCGTCTCTGACTGGTTGCCCCGCAAACTCAACCTGGGCTCTGAGAACCAAATTCTCACAAATCACCACCAGTGATGAAGGCTCTGCAGACCAAACAAGGCCATCAACTACACCTGTGCAGTGCAGATGTCTTTGGAGTATGCGCTCAGTTACACGTGGGCATCGTCAGGCATCCAAGGGGGTGGCACAAACGTCACTAACAAAGTTAGTAAACATTTCTGTAGGTTTTGTGCCAGGAGGACCTGAATCTCTCTCCTAGCTCTTCACTGGGTTGGGTTCTACCAACAGGAAAAAGCAACAGAAACTATTTTTGTCACTGCAATCAGCAGATCTGACTCTAAATACACACCAAGGAAGAAGGTGCCGTTTTTGTGTGGGTTTTTTTTTTTTTAACACCCAGGCACTTCTCACAGTAGCACCACACTTTAATTGGAAACACTCAAAATAAGTGGAAGAATGTCTGCAAAAACCACCCGTTGTAAAGACCTCTCAGGAGAAAGGGTTTTGTTTGTTTGAAGATGTTAGGTAGCAGCCACTCAAAGAACCTGCCAGAAATATGAGGCAAATACAAATGGGGACTTTTTCAGCATGATGCATGGGGACTTGGCTGCAGGCAGTAGTTGCAGGGTTGAGCATGCATCAGGCTGAGAAGCAACCCTTAAATATATGTCCCAGTAAGTTATTGCTCTTAAAGCATTGTTAAGAAAGGATTTTAAATCTGTTGATTGGAGAGCACAATACCCTTTTGTGCTCACTCTGTGGCAGCTGTAAGATGAGAACCATAACCAGTGAGCTAATGTGCTTTATGGAACAAAGCGCCAGTCATCATCCAGTGAAGGCAATGACAAAACTCCCAGTGATTGGGACCCAAGGTCCAGAAAGCAGTTTGATGCCTAAATACCTTGCAGATCTGGGCCTAAGTTCTATTTTTTCCATTTTAACTTTAGGACAGAAAACTCTTCTGTGCACTGAGACATTTCTAAGTTGTTTCTCCTACAAGTGTAGTTGAGTAGCTGTGAGCTGGTAACATTTTCCCCAACACAGGCACGGGTAAGTGTGACATTTAGATCATCGACTATATTTCACAATCTTATCCTTGGCAAAAAAAACCCCAAAAACCCAGAACGTGTCAGAAGGAGAAGAGGAGCCAGGCTTAAGGTGGCAAGTTCAAAGTCCGGATGCAGGTGGAGACATTGCAGCCCTGCTCATTCATGATTTCTTGGACTCACCTTTTATAGTTGTGAAGCTCTCAAATGGGAGTCGAACCAAACAGAACCCACTGCGATGACTCGACTCCCTCACTCACTCGATGGCTTCCGTAACATCCTGTGCCCTTTCTATGTCTCAGAACCGAGCTTTACTAGAAAACCAATCCAGGAGGTTGGTGGTCACATTTCACATAAATATCTTGCCCTGACTCTTCTCCACCTCCTTCTCTCCTTTCTACTCTAGTAGAGTACCATATTCATCTACGGGGTTTAGGAGCGTACATCACTTTGTGGTTGCATAAAGCTGCTACCATGTTTTGCCATGATGCGTTAATATACACCTTTGAAACAAAAAAAAACAATAAATACAGGGGAAACATACTGGATTTAAATATAGGTTTCCATTAAAAGCATTAAAAAGACATTTCTTTAGTTTTGAATACATCAAAATGAAAATTCACCCCCTACTACAAAAAAAAAATCATCCTTTGCAAGTAACATTAATGGGGAGAGTGAGGGGGGGAGTTAGAGAACTAGCAAGTGTTCAAAAGGGCACAGGCCCTCCTCTATCCCAGTCACTTTGCAATGGCGCCTGCTTCCCACAGAGTCAGGTAACAGATCTGCAGTTGTTACGTGGAGGATTTCACCACCTGCTCATAGGGGGGTGGCGGTGTGTTGCAATAAGAGGGCGGAGGTGGATACACTGGATTCCCTTGTGGGGAGTTGGGCTGGACATGGAAAGCCATAGCCATGGGATTCATCACAGGTCCTCCTGGATCCGTGTAGTATGGCATCCCTGGTTGCTGTGATCCTAAAAGGAAAGGAAGAAAATACACTAATTTACAGTGCAGCAGTAAAATTACAACAAACCGGTTACCATCATGCTGCTCCAATGCTGGGGAAAAGGACAAATGTGCTCTTCTTTAAAGGCAAATGATACACAGCAGGTTTTAACTGGGAAACATGACGCATGGCCAAGGCAATGCACAAAAGTTGTTTACATCTGATGGCCACCCAGTCACATTAGGTTGGAGGTCTCAGTCCAGTGTCCAGTGGACAGCTGTTGACACCACAACAAATCACCACCACACTTCCTTGCACCCTGGCTGGGAGACTCAGAAGACAACTAAAGCACTGAAGGGACTCCGAGACTGCACTACCTCTCACCCCTGAAAGGTGTTTTCTCCTGATCACGATCACTGGGGACGCGAGCCCTGCCACTGCTTCTTCTGTGGGTAGAAAAAGTTCAGTTTCCAGGGCTGGTGAACCTGCACTATTTAGGAGCACTCAATTCACTTTGTAAAGAAAACACACCATAGGATCTCAAGCTACAGTCATAGCCCTTAACTGACATGCATGTACTCTATATTTTTTATTCAGTTGCTTAGGGGAGACTGTTTGAATGCAGTAAGGACATGCGCCAAGGAAAGAAAAAAATGAGATGGAAACCCTAGAACATGTGTCCATGTACTTTGCTGCGTCAGGCACGAAACAACATTTGGATCAGCAAGCATGAAGAACCCAATTAATACCAACATGCTCGCCCATAAGCCTGTTCTGTGGTTCTTCAACCTACTAGCGACATCTCTGACGTCAGCAATCAGTGCAGGCTTGAGAGAACAGAGAACAAAAATGATTGCTCTAGGCGCCGAGAAAACTTTGATTGCACTGACACCGTGTCAGTTCAGTTAGGCACAAGACTTCAACTAGCTCAAAGGAAAAAAATGTAATCACAAAAGCAAAGTAATATAAAAGAACCTATCTAATGACAAAAGAGAGTAAGTCACTAAAAGCAGCATTTTGAATATGATGAAAAAGAATAATTAGTCAAACACCAAGCTATTGTCTGGAAAGTATGGTGATGTATTAGTATATTACTGTAGTGTCTCGGGGCCCTAGCTGAGATCAGGCTCCTACTGTGCTAGCTGCTGTACAAACACATAGCAACAAACAGTCCCTGCTTCGAAGTGCTTACATCTGAACAGACAATGGCTTTGAGGGGGAAGGCAGAGGGATAGAGAAGTGAAGTAATCTGCCTGCACTCACACAGCAAGCCAGGAATACAACCAAGGACTTTCGAGTCCAGCACCCTGCCCACTGGCGCACCACGCCTCTCCATTACAATTACCACAACTGGTCGCAAAAATTCCAAAGACCGTTTTTTCCATTTAAATTCGCAGATGCAGTGAAATCAAATCACTTTGCAGAGATAGTTCGATCTCACCGAAGTTCTACAGGAAACCTGTCTGGATTCCTGCCCGTATGCCCACCTGGCTCCTCGGCAGTTCGTCTGCCTCAGAGCTGGGGATCCCAGGACTTCCAGGGTCTGCGGCTCCAAGGCAGTCTGCCAGGCAGATACGTATCCATGTACATGTATCTTTGTCTCATCGTTCCCTGTACTCCTCCCTTGATCTGTCTATATCACAGGTGTCAAACACAAGGCCCGTGGGCCGAATCCGGCCCGCCGGCTTGTGTCATCCGCCCCGCGGGATGAATCCGGCCCGCCGGCTTGTGTTACCTGTGCCGGAAGTGTTTTCTGAGCCGAGCTCAGGGCACCGTGAGATCTCTTCTTAAAAGGGAAACGGCCGTCGGAGTGTCTCTACTTAAAAGGGAAACGGCCGTCGGAGTCTCGCATTCTGCCGCCGAATGTCACCCTGCAGGGAGATTTCACGGCGGAGAGTGGAGTCTGCGAACCCCTGTGAGTGCCTGTTCTCATTCCTACTCTCCTACTCTGCCACCGAATTTCACCCTGCAGGGAGATTTTTCGGTGGAGAGTAGACTATGAAAAGTAGAGCAGAGTAGAGTGTGGTATGCGTGGCCCCCTGAAATGAATTTAATTTAAATGTGGCCCGCCATAGGAATTGAGTTTGACACCCCTGGTCTATATCCATCTGTTATTGCTCGTCTCAGATTGTAAGCATGTAGGGCAGGGGTCTCAAACTGACTTCCTATGGCGGGCCACATTTAAATTAAATTAAGTTCAAGGGGGCCACGCATACCATAACACAACACCTAAAACCTAACCCTAAACACCTAAAACACATACACTAAAACACCTCATGCTCTATTCTACTTCACATACTCCACTCTCCTACTCTCCGCCGAGAAATCTCCCCTCAGGGTGAAATTCAGTGGCAGGGTAGGAGAGTGGAACTCACAACAGGCACTCACCGGTGCTCGCAGGCTCCACTCTCCACCGTAAAATCTCCCTACAGGGTGGAATTCGGTGGCAGAGTAGGAGACTCCGACAGCCTTTTCCTTTCTGAGATGAGATCTCACGGTAGCATGCGCTGCCGTGAGATCTCGCGCACTTTAACTGAGCTCAGCTCAGAAAAAAATGCCGGCACGGATAACACAAGGCGGCGGGCTGGATTCGGCCCGCGGGCCGGATAACACAAGATGGCGGGCCGGATTCGGCCCGCGGGCCTTGTGTTTGACACCTGTGATGTAGGGGCAGGGACTGTGTTGTTGTTATGTTTGTACAGCACCTAGCACAATGGGGTACTGGACCTTCTAGAAGCTATGATGATAATACAAATAACAACAACAACAATAAATACACTTGGATGAGGATGGAGAGCTAGTGAGGAGGAAGTTTTCTGGTTGGCAAGTGGAAAGATGGGATTAGATAGGACTGACTCTAGGCAAGAGTTCTAAGGCTAGACTTGTCTTTCCATTTACTTCACTGCCACAAGCCTTCCTCCCCTCCTCTGGTGCAGTCCCCTCTAGCAAACCTTAATCCCTACAGGAATGAGCTAGATTCCTGGTGATAGCTACCTGAAAATTAACTAGTTTTCCAAAGGTAATATTACAGCCAAATCTGAGTAAGAAAACCTCTTTAAGATGGAGCACGCTTACAGGGTTGTGAGAATTCACACTGCATGGATCACAGGCATTTTATAGCTATATTAATCAAACTTCCTTCTATCTGGATCTGATGAGGTTCAACAAGGACAAGTGCAGAGTCTTACACTTAGGACGGAAGAATCCCATGCACTGCTACAGACTGGGGACCGACTGGCTAAGCAGCAGAAAAGGATCTGGGGGTTACAGTGGACAAGAAGCTGGATATGAGTCAACAGTGTGCCCTTGTTGCCAAGAAGGCTAATGGCATATTGGGCTGCATTAGTAGGAACATTGCCAGCAGATCAAGGGAAATGATTATTCCCCTCTATTCGGCATTGGTGAGGCCACATTTGGAGTATTGTGTCCAGTTTTGGCCCCCCACTACAGGAAGAATGTGGACAAATTGGAGACAGTCCAGCAGAGGGCAAGGAAAAATGATTAGGGGTCTGAAGCACATGATTTATGAGAAGAGACTAAGGGAACTAGGCTTATTTAGTCTGCAGAAGAGAAGAGTGAGGGGAGATTTGATAGCAGCCGTGAAGGGCAGGGGGGTCCAAAGAGGATGGAGCTAGGCTGTTCTCAGTGGTGGCAGATGACAGAATAAGGAGCAATGGTCTCAAGTTACAATGGAGGAGGTCTAGGTTGAATATTAAGAAAAAAAAACCTTTTTCACTAGGAGGGTGGTGAAGCACTGGAATGAGTTATCTAGGGAGGTGGTGGAATCTCCATTCATAGAGGTTTTAAAGGCTCCGCTTGACAAAGCGCTGGCTGGGATGATTTAGTTGGGGTTGGTCCTTCTTTGAGCAGGGGGTTGGCCTGGATGACTTCCTGAGGTCTCTTCCAACCCCAGTCTTCTATGATTCTATTATGGTTTAAAATGCCTTGCACAACTACACCCTAGTAACCAATTTATTTCCACACTGGTATTCAGATCAGTGGTGCTTTCAGTAAGCCCAACAGCAAAATAAGGGCGGGCTTCTGATGTTCTTGCAGGACCAGATCCCATGTGTTTACTTTTATTGTTGAGTGTATCAGAATTATTAAAACCCATTAGACCTTCAGACATGGATGCTAACCAGCTTCAAATCCAATGGAATCAAAACATGTCGTAGGTGCTCAACACCTCACAGTTCCTAAGTGTGCGTTATTTTAAAGGACAGACACGGTCAGAAATGCAGAAGAATTCAGGGTGAGAGAGACTGGGAAAACACAAGTGAAGGGCCTAATCTAAAGCCAACCAAAGCCAATGGAAAGAGTCCCATTGATTTAAATGGGCTTTGGATCGGACCTTAAGACTTTTAAAAATAATTCAAAGCATGTGGTATAACTAGGACATTAAAAGACCTAACTAAATAGCTGTTTTCTATTTGCACATGACTTCTGCTATGTCTGGGTCATTAAGAACCATGACTGTGTTGTAAAATTAAATATATTTGCCAATCTAGCCATGTGATGCTCCGTTTATATATAACCTCTAAGTTACTTGAAAGGCTTAAAATATATATTTTTGTTATTTTTTCCCAACTTTTCAAATAAACAAACAAACAATCTCACTATGGAAATGTGTGATTAGTTAACAAAAAAATAAGTGCACGTGTTTTCCATGTAGAATGGAATTTCATAGGCATATTTAACACATTTAACAAATGAAAGAAAAAAACACTTTAAAGAGAAAAATAAAAGGGAGCGTCTGGGAGTATATGAGTGAGGGGAATCCATTTATATGATGCAGTTAGATCTTGATTGCAAGAGAATGTGTGTGCATATGCATAAGGATGAGGACAACACTGACCAGGGGTATTTCCAGAACTCTCAGTGTATCGGTGTGCAATAATACATGGGAGAGATTGGAAAGTCTGAGCTTAAGCTCTCTGTGTGACCTGAAGTTTGTGATCATCACAGAATCATAGTTCCCTGCACTTATGGCAGAGGACTTCACTTATTAGGTGACTGGCTGGAACATTGTTGACTAACTTTTTTCATTGAAATGGGCTGCTTCATTAAGCTGAAATGTTTTGTGGAGACGTATCGGTTTTGACAATGTTCTCATCAGGAAGGTTTCTGAGGTCCACGGTGGACTCTCCAGTCACTTTCAGAGAAAAAGGAAGACCAAAAATGAAACCCTGACCTTTTCAACTGGAAAATGGATGTTTTGGCACAGTATTTGTTTTGTGAAAATGTTGGAAACGTTTTGTTTTCATTCCAATGCAGAACAAAAACACATTTTGAAAATGTGAAAACTGTCAAGAAATAGAATCGTCATCCTCCAGCCAGCTCTGCCTGGGAGGCAATGCACGCCAGGTCGGGAGCGTAGGGATGCCTTACAGGATGTCTACACTGCAGCTGGGGGTGTGTGCTTTGTAGCTCGCATTCATGTGTGTTAGCTGCACTCTAGCTAGCTTGCTAAAAAACGGCAATACCAGTGTGGGCTTCAGCATGGAATGCAGAAGTCTATCTGACCTTCCTAGGTGCAGAATCACTTGTGCAGCTGACGTGAAGCCCACGTCACTGACGTGAAGCCCACATCCTCGCTGCTATTTTGAGCTAGCTAGAATCCAGCTAGCATGGGTTGGTCTATATGAGCAGCCATTGACACCTGTGACTGTCGTGCAGATGTACCCTTGCGAAGCGGGAGAGGAGGGAGAGGAGAAGGGGCGTCCATATTTCTTCGTTGTGTTTGTTGATCCTCAGGGACATGGCATGGTGCAGTTAGCAGAGTGTGTACAGAAGTGCCTTCACTGTGGGTGCCGAAGTGCGACAGGTAAGTGAGAGTGTGCATTTAGATACAGACGCAGACCCATCATCTGCAGCTAGCAGGGGTTCCATGACTGGAAGGGATAGGATTCAAGAAGTTCCACAAAGCGTGCGCACCCTCTGAAGGGCTCTCTGGGTGGAACTGTTTAGGGGACAGGGTATAGATAGGCTGGGGGGAATGGAGGGGCCAGCAGAGCCACTACTGCACAGAACCTTCAGAGTCTCAAAACCATGGTTTGACAATTGAAGAATGCTCGGACTCGTAAGAAAAGCAGCAGCATTTCCCCACCTGTAAAGCAGTATTCCATAATACGGAGGGCAAGACAAAAATGGAAGATCCATTGTAAGGCAATGTTGCAGAAGGAAAATGTTTGGTTGTTTCATTCTCGAAAAGTTATTGTCTAGTATATTATACCAACTATAGGAACCTGTTCCTTATTATTCATATAAAAGAGGGACATCGTTACTAATTGTGCCGTGCCTTGCCTATTGTGCTGCGTATGTTGCAAGGTGATTACGTGTTTTCCTATCTTCTTTGTATTCATAGAGATACGTTATAAAAGCCGTGGGGAAAGAACTCTCTAGAAGGAATTAGAAAAAGAAATGCAAAAACCCTTTGGGAAGAGAATTGTGAGCACTGTCATTGCCTGTTCTGTTCTTTCCCCCAAAGCCCCTGGCATTGGCCACTCTCAGAAAACAAGATACTGGGCTATATGGCCATTGGTCTGACCCAGTATGGCCAGTGTTATGGCCTTACGCCCTACTGGAACTCAGCAGTACTAGGTGTACATTCACAAATGCGGCAACATGCTTGAAGCAGAATATGAACTCACATCACCTAGACAAATTGGAGGGTTGGGCCAAAAGAAATCTGATGAGGTTCAACAAGGACAAGTGCAGAGTCCTGCACTTAGGATGGAAGAATCCCATGCACAGCTACAGACTGGGGACCGACGAGCTAGGCAGCAGTTCTGCAGAAAAGGATCTGGGGGTTACAGTGGATAAGAAGCTGGATATGAGTCAGCAGTGTGCCCTGGTTGCCAAGAAGGCCAATAGCATATTGGGCTGCATTAGTAAGAGCATTGCCAGCAGATTGTGGGAAGTGATTATTCCCCTCTATTCAGCATTGATGAGGCCACATTTGGAGTATTGTGTCCAGTTTTGGGCCCCCCACTACAAAAAGGATGTGAACAAGCCGGAGAGAGTCCAGCGGAGGGCAACAAAAATTATTAGGGGGCTGGAGCACAAGACTTATGAGGCGAGGCTGAGGGAACTAGGCTTGTTTAGTCTGCAGAAGAGAAGAATGAGGGGGGATTTGATAGCAGCCTTTAACTACCTGAAGGCGGGTTCCAGGGAGGATGTTCTCAATGGTAGCAGATGACAGAACAAGGAGCAAAGGTCTCAATTTGCAGGGAGGGAGGTCTAGGCTGGACATTAGGAAAACGTTTTTCACTAGGAGGGTGGTGAAGCACTGGAATGGGTTACCTAGGGAGGTGGTGGAATCTGCATCTTTAGAGGCTTTTAAGATGCAGCTTGACAAAGCCTGGCTGGGATGAATTAACTGAGGTTGGTCCTGCTTCGAGCAGGGGGTTGGACTAGATGACCTCCTGAGGGCCCTTCCAACCCTAATCTTCTATGATTCCGTGGTGATGTAAACTACTGCAATAGCTACTTCTAGCTAAAAACCCCACACATTTCTCCACATTTCCTGTGCACACAGAAGAAATTAGACAGGCTAGTATGTAAAGCAGTCTCTGACCTGCTGCGGTGTTGGCTGGTTGTCTGGTGTACGATACATTAAAAGTAGGCTCTTCGACGAGTGGTGGAGGGTACATCCGCCTTCGGATGAAGAAACCAGCTCCACAGCAGAATAGAACGCCCATCATCAGAAGGAACCTGAGCAAAGGAAGGAGGAAAAGTCAAACCTGCTTCTGGAGATAGCACCCATTTAAAGTCCAGGGAGCCACGGAGCTGGGGTTATTCAAAGATTCATAGATAAGAGAAAGCAAGATCATTACCCTCTTATCATGAGCACCCATATGCTGCTATCAGGATTTCCTACAAATATTATTCCTTGAAAGCAGGACTGCCCAAGTTGAGAAACCTGTGTATGTCAGCACTTAGTTGCTATTTCTATTGTGACTGAGGAGATTTTGTTCTTAGGAGTGTTTTCTATTCACATAGTGGTTTCTCACTGTATTTTCTTTTATTAGCTTACAGGAACAATAATGATTGTGCCAGCAGAGCTGGGAGACTACTACAGTCTTCTTCCCCTAACTCTGGGGTTATGGGCTCATCTGTCCCCTCCTGCCACCTCCTTACCCCACCTAAGATTTGCTTGGATCAGAATTCCAAATAATATTGATAGAAATAAATGACTTAGGTCCACATGCCCCTTCTTGGAACAAGGTGTACGAGGGGATTTCTTAGGTGCGTAGCACTGCTGTTCCTTCAATTGACCAGGGGGTCACTGTTGAACACCACAAATGCTCCTCTCTCTGCCCAGATGCTAAGTAGGCTTGCTCTGCAGAGCTCCTTTCTGGCTGATGGAGAGAAGGGCTAAAGGATGAAAGAATGAAAGTTGGGTGGCAGCCTAGCGCACTGGATGCAATGGACCAAATTCTGTTCTCATTTAAACTGGTGTAAATGAAAGCAAAATTTGGTCCTACACCACTAAGCTAACATTAATACATTCCCTTATGGCTCTTTGTTCCTGGGATGTGTTTATCCTGAACATAACAGCTGAGATACGAAAACTGATTCAGATATCATATTAATTTAAATGGGGATAATGCATCTAAATTTCCTGTGCAGCTTTGAAAAATTACAGCCCCCCCCACTCTCCCGGCAGGAAATGTGAGTTTATAGGGCTCTCTTAAAATGAGGCCAAGTATAGCATCAATGCTCAGAAAAAAAAGAAGTCCTAACCTACCAAAAATACCAGAGTCGCTGGATAGAGAGAGCTCTTACGCAGCATCTTGAACCACAGCAATCTTCATAGGAGCGACATCTACATAGGAATAAAAAGAAAATGAAATTTAGGGAGTGTTTGCCACTTAAAGTAGGAACAAACCCTATAAGAATCTGGGGCCGGGGGGCGGGGAAGGAATATAAACTCAACAGTAAATCTCTATCAAATCCAGTTATTGTAAATGGACAGTAGTACATCATCTCAACTCATACATAGAGGAGTCAATGACTGACGTAATTAGATTCCCTGGCGGAAGCATCATTTATGACCTCACAAATCTGGAAGGAAAAATATTACATTGTTGCCATGGTGGCACAAAGCATGGGGGGGGGGTTCTTGCTACGGAGTGGCAACACTGCAAGTTTCTGGGCTGTAAAGAACCAGCATCAATATCACCATAGATAGTAACACGAATGCTCTGTGAATAGCAATCTGTAGCCGTAGTTAGGCTACAGTCAAATTGACTTGAGTGAGCACTTGGTAAGAATTGTAGATACAGCTATTGGTTCATTTGTACAGACCTGTTGTACAGTTTGTTTTTTCCCCCATTCATATTGCTACACATTATTCAAACAGCCTTCTCTCTGTGCCCCCTTTTAAGCCTCCTAAGATGACTGGTTGGTACATCTAATTTTATACAGTGGGCTTTGCTGTAAAGCAATGGTTTGGGTCCGCAGACTTATGTCTATGGGTCTGACAAAGGTTGTCTTTACAATAGAGCAGTGGTTTTCAAACAGGGGTCCGCAGACTATGTCTTGGATTTGCAAAGGGATGCGCACCTCCATTTGAAATTTTTTAGGTGTCCACAAATGAAAAAAAGGTTGAAAACCACTGTTGTAGAGGAAAGCAGCATTACTGCATTTCATTCCAGCACGTAGACACTGAATGTGAAGCAATTTAGGTTTTGTTCACTACTAACAGACAAGAAGTACAAGATCACAGTAGTGAGATCACTGAACCTTTGCAAACTGGCAGAGAAACCCTATTGTATTATTGCCATATCTGCAAATTTAAAAATCCTTATAACATTATTTTCGCTTCTTAGAGTGCAAAGATAATAGGAAAAAAAATACCCCAAAACCCACAGAGTTCATTCCATGAAGCTTTCTCTCCAATGAAACTGGGAAGAAAAACACATTAAAGACTTGGGAAAAATAATTATTTAGTTTACACAGTTTTATTAAAGTGATACACTTGAACTCCTAGCCAAGATTTTTCAATAGTGGATTTCGACAGCCGAGTCTCCCATGCCATGCATTTAACTAGCAGACTTTCTCCCATAAACACATTTCAAACTAACATTTTATACGGAAGAGAACAGTTTTGAAAATATTTTAGCACCATTCACTGAAAGGATAAGGAAAATTTCACTAATGCTGAAGCCAGCACACGTGTTAACGGGTGAACTCAAGAGCAGCTTCTGTCGCAGCTGCCACTTTCAGCAGCAGCAAGAAAAGTCACCAGACGCTAAGACGGAAAAAGGACAGAGGTAATATGGAAACTGTGATGTATGGACAGCCTAAGGGGTTAGTTGACAAAATTTGCTCTTGGCTAGGAATAGGATTCAGATTACCATATCCAGATAAGACGAGACGAGAAAGTATCATCAGCAACTGCAATGAACTTTTAAAGGACAACTGCTTTAATATGCCCAATGTGTGAATCTAATTTGAGTCAAATTTTATAAGCTAGGTTTGTGTTTGTGCACCCACATTTGCATATAAAAAAATCAATTGGTTAACTGCATGCACAATTACCCATTTACATGCTCAATTAACAAATCTGCATTCATAAATGCAGGTGAATGCACATAGGCTTCAGCCTCTACCCTTTGCAAATTGGCTCCTTTGTCCTTAGGGATTATTTCCGAGCAGATGACATGTTACAGTCAAGGACATGAGAAGGATGCTGTTTCATGTCAGAGAATTGAAAATACCCAAAGAGCCGCTGTTATGCAATGGAAGGTGATACAGTCTTCCAGTGACTCTGTGCACAGGCAAACAAGGGAGCCTCAAACATCAACCCATACAGGCCAGTTTTTAAAGGTATTCATCTAAAGATGCAGATAATGGCTAGTAAGATTTTCAAAAGCACCTAGGTGCCCAACTCCCATTGGAACTGGGTGCCTTGTGGGTTTTTCAAATATCCCATAATGCCAACTCCAATGGGAGTTGGGCACCTAGGCTGTTTTGAAAATCCTAGTAGGTGCCTAGCTGCATCTTTAGGTGCGGCCGCTAAAATGTAAAGAACCTATCAAGAATAGAGAAAAATATTTTTTCTTTATTCTTTCAGAGTGCTTTCTTTTAGTATTAGTCAGCCCTTTGTATATAGTCAGTGTCACTGTTCCCCTGGCATGGTCATTCAGCTAGTCATTTTTATTTGTGGGGGTTTAATGTTGTGCAGGCCATCATTTGCATTTTCTACCACTTGACAGCAGAGCCAAAATACTGAAAAAAAAATCAGTATTTTATTTGTTGCTACTTCCATTAAGGTCCTGGAGAAGGCAAACTAATTCTTTGCTATTAGTGTTTGGATGCAAATATAGAGTCATTCTAACACTTCCACTGGCCCAATTCATATTTAATTAAAGTGGAATAACTTCAATAGGAGAGACTGAGGGAGACTCACATCAGAATATCCCAATCTGGTTGTTAAGGGCTACTCACCTGAGAGGTGGCTAGTCCCCATTTAAATCCCTTCTTCCCTTCAAGAGAAAGGGAGACTTGAACCAAGGGTCTCTCATCCTGGGTGAGTACTCAATTAACTAGGTTAAAGGTTATAAAAGAGCTCCTCCCCTAACAGTATTTCCCACTGCCACCCTCTTCAACACTGATTTCAAATGAGGATAGTATTCTCCTTCCTGTCTCTCTAAATTATTGTGTAATGTGTTGCTAAACCGTTTCTGAGGCCTGATCTACATTTAAGTGTAGGAGTCTACACTTAAAAAGTTTGCCCGGCCCAGCAATTTTGGTTAGGCGTGTGGAAAAAATCTCACCCCTAACTGACAAATCTATGCCAGCAAAAACCCTAGCATAAACGTAGTTATACTGGCAGAAATGTCCTTTTGTTTATTTTGCTTATTCAGTCCAGGGAACTGGTATAAGCTTTACCAGAAGAATCTGTATCTCACCATACTGGCAAACCCTTTCTAGAGTAGACAAGGCCCAAGGTTCACCCCAGAGATGGCTGCACTCCAGGAACAGATGTAAATGATTTTTGTACATATCATGGATAAAGTCTGTAAAGCTCATTGGGATTCTTTTGAGTACAAGGGGTCATGATTACAGGCTACAGATGGGTGAAAACAAGAGAAATTATTTGGGGTAGGAAAAGGGAATTTAACGAGGAGTAATGGGATGAAATTAAGACAGGGAAAAGTCAGGGAAAGATTTTTGGAAAGTAGTATTTATAAAGCCGTGGAACTATCTCCCAAGGAAAGTGGAGAAAGTCCCATCACTAAGGAAATTTAAAAAGTAGACTGCACAACACCCTAGCAAATGGTCTAAGTATTGGCAAGGAGATGGCCTGGATGAACTACTAGGGCTTGTTGATCTCTATAATAGGTGATTGAATGATCACACTTACTGCTACTCAGACATGAGGCTCTGGTCTGCCGCTGTTAAACTGAGAGATGGAGACAGGTAGCAAAAATGTGTATGTTTGTGTAATGAAAAAACATCAGACATAAATTTACTTAAATACATCCAGAGAGGACTTATTCCATTTAGAGCTCAACCGTGCCAGGCAGTAGCTACGTTGATTGAAAAAAAACAGATGAGTCAATTAAATGAGAAAATGATGGATGTTACAGATTGCAAAACAACAAATGTGACTGACTAGCAAAGACAACAGCAACAAAGATTAGGGCCTGGTTCTGATCTGACTCTGCTGTAAATTCGGAGTAATTCCCATGGAAAACTCATCAAACCAGAATCTGGCCCTAAGGATATGAAAAAGGAAGAGGGTTATTAGAAGATGTTTTTACTCAGAAGCAGACTGGTGAATAACTGAAATATGAACAGGAGTCAATCTTTTACCAAATTTATTCCACTACTAGGTGGCTTTGTGTATTATTCTGTGTTTCGGGCTCACAGTAAAAAGTGTCCTTTGACGCAAAGCATTGCTTGAACTGATAAGAATGTACATTTCCATGGTACCACAAACATATGGAAGGAACCAAGTCAAGTGGAAGGGAAAGCTGTGCAAACACTCAGGAGAGGTTATTCCAAGGACTCCATGCTGCTAGAGCACTCTTGTCCTTCATGTAAGCATGAAAAATTAGGGTGGACAAAAGCTGATGGTTTTTCCAAAAAAAGCCAAAATTAACTGGCCTTGCAGAGAGAGCTACAGGGGCAAAGGGAGGGAGAGATTTGCACATCTGTTCCATAGTTGCTAATATAAACCAGTGGGTCTATGAATCCATGGTTACACCACAGTCTACCCAGTCCTCAACTACCTCTTCCCATGCCCATGAAGACAGCCACAGGAAAGCGCTTCTACTTGACTGTAAAAGGAGTTGAATACCATGATGTGGCTTTTCTGTGGCCTGCACCCATATACATGTACCCCACTGCAACAGAACTGAGCAAGTTCTGTTGTGTTTTGTACCTCGCCCATCCTTGGAGTGGGAGGCAGCATTTAGCCCATTAAACGTATTTACAACCATCTCTTTGCATAGGTTGCAGGCCTGTATTTAGTGGAACAAAGCAGAGAAGTTAGCTGATTTAAGGCATGGGTTCAGGCAGGCACACTGTCTCTATACCCTGACAGTTTTTAATTTCCTAGAGGTGGGAATGTAAATTTTTAATGACGACTGGTATAGGGAGCTTTTGTTAATGATTAGGCCTCTTATCAAAACACCACTAGCTCTCTGTGTCTTAAACTCTACCCGCTGGGTTAGCAATCAAATTGAGTCTAATGGCATGTCTGCCTTCAGAGATTATGAACATTCTGCAGGCGAGGGGGGGGAATAGTTGCACACATTTCAAATTGCTATCTACTCCCCTGGCTTAAGATAAGAATGCACAGAAAGTCACTCTTCACCATGCCACCTAGTCCCTTATTTAAAAAAAAAAAAAAAAAGAAGAAAATTCAACTGTAATGGCCCAGAACACTAAATCTTACAATAGAACCACCAGAATGTCTTGGATCATTATTGTGAAAGAGCATAGGGTGGTTGGATTTTTAGTCAATGAAGATTGCTTGATAACTTTTGCTTTCCTTGTTCAAGATACAGTTCTCTCTTTATGCTCTTGAGTTGAACTGAAAATGCATCTGAGATCTTCCTGTAATCATTTATGGCTAAATCAGTGACTTTGGCCTGAATCCAGGTCTAAATTTGTGTATTGTACCAGCAATTCAACATGTCGGAAATTATGCTAACCATTGCACAAGGTCCTTTACCCCCCCATGCTGCTTTCAAATCAAATGAAGGAGAAATCTGCCGCTAGATGACTTTACTAAACACACACCTGCTGACATTTCATGCAGCTGTAATTGTAATTGGAAAGCTAAGTGTAAAATCAGGAAAACCCAACTTAATTAAAAGCTGTAAACATTAACAAGATGCAGAGCATATTAAGTAAGTTCCATAATGCAACAGGCCTGATGTTTAGACTGTGATTTGCACTGAGTCTGGCACAGTGCTGTGGTAGGTATCTTTCAGAATATACTTGTTTTCTGAATCATTACAGTAATAACAGCCAGAGATTAGAGAGAGAGAGACAATAATTGATTTTATACTTTTTTTGGTATTCGTTTTCAGGTGGTTGATAGGATGAAACAAGTATCATTCTTGACTGACTCCATCTGCAGAATAGCTAAATACAGGCTTACGTTCCAGAGCTAAGCAAACATAGAAACCAGCTGATAATCACAATGTACTAGAACTAAATTACACTCCTGTATAATCAGTAATAGACACCTTTGCAGTCAAGAATGGAGAAGAATGTGTGCAAAACTGTGAAACTGATTTCAAAACAATTAAACATGCACAAAAATAGATGAAATCATATTCAATTTACTACAAAATGAAGAAAAATCTTCAATACATGAATTATTGCATACATATTGCAGGAATATAGTTTCTTATTTTTTCATATTGTTCACAACACTTATTTTTGGAAGGAATCTGATGCTTAGAATCTAAACAGGCAAAAAATGGAAAATTAAGTTGATATCTACAATCTGAAAAATGATCTATGTACATATGCAGTAATATATTTTTCATGTACACTAAACCATTTTATGTGACAGAAAAATATGAAAGAGGCACCCAACTCTAAAATAAATCCACTTCTTTCTGTAGGACAGTGTTTTATCTATTAAAGATACAAGTCCCTCCTAAGATTACTACAACTGAAAGAAATAAGAATTTTCTTCTATTTTTGTTTATTTACTTTGCATATTGGAAAGCACTTCATCAATAATCAGTTTTGATTCCACTATATAGGCAGTTTTCTGTTCTTTGAGAGGGTCTTTCACACAGGAACAGATTGGCTACTAAACATGCTGTTACCAACTAAGTTTATACCCATCCGTCACACAACCACCCTGTAGCTTCTGATTGGTTCAAACTCAGTAAGCTGCAGGCTGATTTGAAATAACGTGTGAGTAAGCAAATTTGAATATCACTGAAGCTAGAAAACTGGACATACCTCACATTTCTGAAGATTACCTGCTGAGCTGCCTTTTTTATAAAAATAATGTATTGATTACAGTAATGGGCAGATGACTAGGGTTGTAATGACCAAACCTTGATCCCAATCCTGTACTTGGATAGGCTAGATGACCCCTGCACCTGGGCAGAGCCCCACCAATTTCACTGGCTCCACACTGGCGCAGGGGTCAAGACAAGCAGGTCTGATGGTAGGATCATGGCCTGTCTTTGTGATACTTTTTTATAACATGTATAGGTTTAGCATAATGCTTCATATGCTATCTTCAATGTTTTACTGTGTAATTCTGGGATAATTTAGCAAGCCACTGGTAAAAAAAAATAATTAAAAGAAAGCGATAATTTTTACCTCACTGGGATTCTGCAAAGGCACAGAAATACGCACTATTGGGTCCCTCTGCAGGACAGAAGCAACAGAGAGGACAGAGGATAGATCTGATGACCCATTGCTCTCCGCTTCTTTCCTCCCTCCCATCCAGCCATTCCCCTAACCATGGGCCTATTCCCACGGGTACTAACATCGGTGGAGGTCCATCCATTGACTTCAACAGGTGTAGGATCGTGGTCTACGCACCTTCCGCCTCAAAAAGGTTGTGCTGCTCTAAAGAACACATTGTCAACTTTGGAGAAGAAAGGAGATGCTTAGAAAGGATCTGCTGGATTCTGTCATTGTGATTAGACAATTTTACTAGGTTCTTAGATGTGGTGGTAGTGAATGTAAAAGGGACAGATAAAATATGTCTGACCCTACCTAAAGCATAGTCTTGCTTGTAATGAAAGACAGACCCGGGATCATTACAATCACAATGTTCCACATAAGTAAAAAGCAAACACCCCTTCTGCCCACCCTCCTCTTCATCTGTCTGCAACAGAAGAAAAAACAGTAAAGATAAAAGCAGCCTTTGACACAATACGTTTGACGTGCGCATTAGTCTTCTGTGATCTAAAATATTAACCAGCATATTATAAAAATGTTCTGTGTCTAGATCTCACTTTCTGTTCAGATAAGAGAAATGTTCAGAATAACTCATTTATCTGTTTAGGCTGTAGGTATGTCTGGGTTAAGGCTGGACTAAGATTCCTTGTACAGGCCCCCCCCTTCCGGTGCATTCCTCTGGACACAGTCACAATCTAGCTCTTAAACAGAGTCAGGGTTACTTATGCATATCTCCAAAGGGGCGGAATTGGAATCCAAAAGGTCAATGCATTTTTGATTGCCAGTGAGCCACGTAAGAACCTTACTCAAGGGGGAGCAAAATAATAGATTAGCCTTCCTGGCATGTGACTCAGGAAGCAGCAAGGCTAATGGTTGGAATAGAGGGCTAAAATGCTGAGTGCTTTTTTTTAAAAGATCATCAGGACAGCCATCCTCTTCATGGTGTACCAGGAAGGCCTGAAAAGTGATTTTTTAAAAAAGTTTTGGAGTTTTTAAAAGAAAAGATTTATTGCTTTGGGGTTTCTTTACTGGGAATGTTTTGTTGGGGGGGGCGGGGAAAGAGTGTTTGTTTATTGCCTATTTCACGTTAAAAATATCACATCTGGTCTCCCCTGATTTGGCTGAACAACTTGTTGGAGGTCTCAGACGTTTGGCTGAGACTGATCTCATCTGTAAATTGAAGGACAGAACAGCGTTAAATCGTTAACAACATTTTTCTCCCAAGTATTTCTCAAGCATCCAAGATAGATAAAAAACACTTAATCTGACTAAAAATCACTACTTTCAATTAATCACATTTTCATCCCTGCATGCCTTCATTCTGCCAGGTCTCCAGCCAACAACAGTTTTGATAAATAATACAACAGACAAAAGATTAATTTCTAATGTTAAAAAAAAAAAAATCAGATAATCCAACCATTTTAACAAAGAGAAGCCATTTTTATACATCATGAAGCTATAAAATAGGGAACAAATCCAATTTTTTTTTCTTTTACAGGTAATTGTTAATTTGTTCCTTTGTATCTACTGTTATGGCAAATAATGTCCACTTAACGACCGGCTGTTCTGTATCAATCTACTGAAAGTTCCCCACAAGACAAATCCTTGTTTTCCTTTTCAATATCCATAATCAAAACATAATCCAGATTCCCCTAAAGCAGTTGAAGCTTGCAGTATTGTTCGCTGCAGTTTACCATTAACTTCTCTACAAGCTGTAACAATATGAAGGCATTTCTCATTAAGGAAGGAAACCCCTTCCTGATCCCAGCTGGCAATGGCAAAAGAAACGGCAGTCTGACCATCTTCCTTTCTGCGGTGTAACCTAAAAATCTTCCTGCACACAATGGATATGTACCACAAGGCTTTTATTTATCTTGCCAAACAACTACTGGCTCTTGTGAGAGATCTCTTCCTGTTCCAGTTTTTCAGTGGCAGTGTCATTCAGACAGACAGTACTACTAGGATGCAGCACATTTCACCGTTAGGCCACTCACCCAGCACAAATCATTCGGGACTGAAAGTTGTTTCTGTCTCCCAAGTATTTGCTGACTCATCTGAAATAAAAGGATGATTTCATTTCTGTTCCCAAGGCCGCACCTGTAGTAACTGTGGTGGAGACGCTCTAAGCCAACAGGAGAGGCAATAGTTATGTCAGCAGGAAAAGCCACTCCTATTATATCATTTGGAATAAAATGTCATGAAATTCATTATGTACGTGAGCTTGCCTCTCAATTTCTCTTCTTAGGGATTGTTGCATTGGAGCCAAGACAGTAAAATGGAGCCCAGCTGTGGCCACTTCCACTGTCCTCTGACTTAAAACTGCGTAGAGGAGACCGCCTCAAGGGCACTAGGACTTATACGGTGCCACCCCTCTCCTAGTTAAGTGATCTTGGGAAAAAACTGAAGCAAGGAGCCAGCCAAGGATCCCAGCCAGTCAGAACAGTTGCAGAAAAAGCCAAAGCAGTGACTGTCAGACCCCAGTGAGCGGTGACATCACATCATTTTCTGCAGTTTTGACTAGATGTTCTCTGCCCTGTGTTGACTGGCTGTTTGCTCCAGTTGTCAGTTTCTTCACCTTGGCTTCACTCCACACCAGCCTTGTCCCATCACCCACTTCCCTTCACCCCTCTCTCCTTTCACTCTTCCCTCTCCTTTTAGTTCGGTAATCACCCTTCCTTCCCCCCACCCCCACACTGAATCCAGTCCCCTCCCCAACCAAAAGAAACTGTGGAACTAACATGATCTTTGCTGCCATCACATTGTTCTGTATACTCTGCTTGTGTGTTTTATCCCTTTGCCTTACGCTGTCTCTATCTTGTCTGTTTAGAGGGTAAGTTCTTCAGAGTAGAGACTGTCTACTACTCTGCGTTTGTACACTGCTTAGCACAATGGGGACCCTGTTCTTGGCTAGCCCTTGGACACTATCAAGATCAACACGATTCATCATCATCATCTGGTTTAAATGACACAGTGTCCACCAATCTCCCACCACAGGGACATGCAAAGAATCCTGAAGATTGAATAGGTCTGTTAACAACAACAATAAAAAAAAAAAACCAACCACCCACAAAAGGATAAGTCTCACAATTCTTAGCATAATGTATGAGCTGTCTCCATTTTAGTGTTGGAGGTGGTGGGGTGTCTACAACTCCAATTAATGTCACTGATGGACTAGAAAACGAACACATTATCTCTGCACAGAATAATCAATCTTAGCACACAAAGGTGGTGGTATGCTGGTCGCCTAAAGAAAAATAATTAGGAAACATCCTTGTACATGTGAGATCTGTCCGTTTCACTATTGCAAATGATCAGTCTCTTCTTTGGCCTGTGTCTGTAAGGGATGCTTTCACCAGTTCACCTTGTATTTACCTGGGGTATAAACAGACTGAGCCAACACCAAGAATGAAAGCAGACAGAACCTCATGTTAACGAGGAAAACAGCAGTTTGCTATGATTGTGCGTGGGCAGAAACATAAGCAGAAACCTGGGGTGATGGTGAATAATCTGCTCCTGAATGTTAAGGTACAGCGGAATTTTCATAACATCTCAGATTCCTTCCCATATTGCAGCAAAAAATTAAATGTAGGTGGAACTAAAGTCCTGTTATTATGAGGATGGAGAGAAAATTAACTTATTTAAATTAACCCATCTGTTCTGGCCAACAGTTTATGAGTAATTCTGAACATTTCGTCACCTAAGACGACAGTCAGATCCTGACAAACACATCACATACCAGTTAATATTTTAGATCACAGACAATTAACATGTATGTAAAATGTTGTGTGTCACTTCAGAGAGCTCAGCTTCTTGCCTTCCTTCCTGGCTGCTTTTGTCATTAGTGTTTTTCTTCTGTTTCGGGCAGATGAAGTGGGGGTGGAGAATAGAAGGAAGGTTTGTTCTCATGCAACATAATGACTGTTTTTATCCCAAGCCCCATATAATAAGCAAGGATAAGTTTGCTTAGGGAACGTTTCACCTATCGCTTCTACCTACCCATCCATCCCATATTCATTATGATAGTATGCAAGTGCCCAACAGTTATAAAATCCAAATGACAGAACCCAAGAGATCACCTCCTTCCTTCCCCCAAATCTTTAGCCATGTTTCCCCTACCTACCTATCCTTTCCACCCACTTGATGTGAAGTCAAATAAGTGAGTTTTGCCACTATAGGATGCAATTCAAGAAAGAACTTAAGCATATGCTTAAGTTCACTGACTTCAATGGTACCTAACTATAAGCGTATGTTCAGGCTCCCTTTCTGAACAGGGATGCTTTCTTGAATCAAGGCCATAGTTTGCTGTAGCACACTCATCCTCTTCTCCACTGCTCCTAACAAGCCTGTGTTCACCTGCCCAAAGGGACAGACCAACAGGGGCAAAACAGGTAATCCAGCAATCTCGGGGGCAGAAGGAAGCTGAACAAAGTTGATGAGGGCTGTATATGAACTGAGCCCTGAGTGCCATTCGCAAAAACGGTGTAATCGATAGCGGTTCCCTTCAAATTTTGGACTTATGAAAAGGAAAGTTCTTAAGATGCAGAGGGATTCAGTGGGTAGAACCCTGGACTGAGACTCATAGCTGTTCCCAGCTATGCCACTGATCTGCTGCGTGACTTTGGGCAAGTCACGTCACTTGCCTCCGTTTCCCCATAAGTAAAATGGAGATAAAGATAAAGACACCCAGTGTAAAGTGCTTGGAGATCTCTGGATGAAAAGCCCTAGATAAGAGTTAGGTATCATCATCCACGGTGGAGACTGTCTCTTACTATGTATTTCTTAGTGCCTAGCACAATGGACCCTGGTCTTAGCTGAATCTATACTCAGTACTGTAATACAAATAATACCAATAATAATCTGGGTACTTACATCCTTGCTCCCCCTGTTATTATATACGCCGTGTCCAGGATGCAAGTACCCATTTGTCTCTCTGATCATTTCACCTGATATATGGATAACAAGAAACCGATACAAAGCATGAATCAATCATAAAAACAAATCTCTCCTGAAATGGACTGGTTGATAATTTAGGTGGCTATCTTTACAGGCACTTTCCAATCTAGAAAAATCAGTGAACTTCTCAGGATTAGTTCATGGCTGAACTTGATGTAAACATGGATGCCATCCACTAACAAGGCAGCTACCCTATGGATAACAAATAATCTCAGCTCCCTTGACTAAACAAACGGTAATACCACAGAGACAAATTTATTTTCAAAGCGTGCTTGGTACCCTGCCCAGTTACCCGCTCCTTGTTCAAAACAAAAAGATATGATCATTGCCTCACAAAGCACTGGCCACCTTTCCTTTTAACCTTCTGATATGAGACCTGTTTATAAGCTCCTTTGTTCTCCCAGCTTAAAGGTGTCCTGAAAAAGTGGGGAAAATGTACTTGGTTTTTTTTTTTCTGTGGTATAAGAAAAGACCTGAAAGTTTAGATTTTTGTTTTGTTTTAATTATCCCCCCACTCGTATTTTTTTTACTTAAGAACTTTATTTCCTCCTCTGGAAGACTCTAGGATGACTGGAGAACTAGTGAAATGAGGCCATCACAAGAAACAAGAAAGTGAAATTTGCGCAACTGAACACACAGAGAAGAAAATGATGACTACTTACATATAAAATGTAGGATACAACCCTTCGAAGTACCAGCAATGCTTTTTGGCCTCTGTACACTGGAAAGAAAGAAAAACATCCTGGTGTTATTACTCATACAGGGCAATAAAGAGTTACTAAAAATACAGGCATCAAATAAACATTATATATTCAGACAAGCAAAAGATCTCACAATCTTAAAAATACTACTATTGTGAAATCAGACATCTTGAACTGTAATATGCACCTATAGGCTTTTGACTCTCCATGGAGATCTCCATGGAGGTCAATGGAGTGCCACACAGACACAGGGATCTGTCTGAGTTTATCACTCTGCAGAATTAGGGCTTTACAAAAATCTCAAAAACAAACAGAAGTTAAGAGCCAGTCAATATCACAGGTAATTTATGTAATTTATGAAACAGTTCTAAAGCATCCTCAGTTGAAATTGGCTATCCCATTCATGACCACACATTTAATTAGCCATTAGTTTATAGCAGAGAAGTAATAATCTTTACATAATCTCTATACAGATGGAACACAGCTAGGAAAGGAGTAAAGGCAAGAATAAGTGTTGGGATATTTTCTTATTTCTCTACAACAAAAATAAAATCTGTAAAGGTTTCAAGATGCCTGGTAAATTATCTAGGAGAGGAGACTGCTCTTTGCAATCTAGCAGCATTACTATCTGTCATGTTCACTTAGTATATTCCTCTTAGAGGATGGGGGCAGGATTTCCTTTATTTGTGTGAGGCAATGCCTATCATTGTGGACATTACCAGAAAAAAATCAACTAAATAGTAATGATGATGCTTGGAAAGGGAACACAAACAGAGATGTCAAGTTAAGAACAAGGTAGCATATATAAAACACAAAATATTTCTAGACTTCACTGGCATCCATAATGTCAGAGAATCAAATATTATATATACACTTCCAGAAGTTTCATTACAAGCCATAGTATCTGATGTCACACAAATGATACGTTCTTTGATATCTTCCACACATCAGGAGGATTTCACCTATGGAATGTTTTACTGCGGTTTTTAAAAGTTAGTTCATACTTCTCTCTCTGCAGATAGCCCCTCACAGCCTAGTTCTGAGGGCATTCATCATGTCTATAGGGCTTAACCCACCCTTCACTTTAACTCTGCTGCTCATCTTTAAATAATAGCTCATCTAAGATTATCAGCCTCTTTAAATTCCAGGAACACTGAATACATCTAGGCAAGGCAGAGAAATTGCTTGTAGATTCCTGACTCTCGCTATTCATGAATGAGAGAGGCTATAAGCCCTTTACTGAGCAACTCATGAGCTGATTCAAACACAGAGCAATTATTGCTCAAGATGACAATGGATTAAACAGCTAAGACTAAAAGAAAAGACCCTTATCTCACATTATCACTGGTAAGGTGGTAATGGTTCATGCCACTCATTTATTAACAAAGACAGGCTTTGGGCCCTGTCGTGAGGACCTCAGCTTTCAACTTAAAAACAAACTAAGTCTCTTTTCCTTCTGAAACTGACACCGTTTTCATCCTCAGACTGATTTGAAGATTGAAAACAATATGCAGCTGGGCTCCATTCCTGCAACAGAAACATGTTTGGCAACAATACAATTTTACCATAAGCATGTAGAATTTATTAATTCCTTTGGTGCTCACAGTACTAACATTAATCATCATATTTGTATTTGGAAATAATGTGGATTAGCATTAGATAGCATCAGAAAGCATTACATTAGATTTAGGTCTATTAACCTTTCCTACATAAAAATACAACAGCCTTCAAACGCAATTTCATTTTAAGAGGATGAATCATTTATTTCCTTGCCATTATGCACTAATTGTGGATGCATTTCAGTTGTAGAGAAATATAATTTTAATTGAATACAATCTCTTCCTCATTCTCCCAGAGAAAAATATCCACATTTTCCAAAATGTATGAATAAGGCAAGGATACAATTGTCTCAAACAGGGATCACAAAACCTAACTAACAGATACTGATAGTAGGAGCACTGGAGACACTCCAATTGCTTTTCTTACTGCTGCTTTGGTTTACACCAAACATGTCTGTCACAGTGAAGATCATCCACAATTAGCCTGTAAGAGGATAGAAGGCTTGAAAGGAATCAAGGATTGCCTCTGCTATTTGTCAGAAGGAAAAGCACCTCATTGTGCCATGCTGTTGTCTTCATATATGTCAAAAGCAGAACCTGAGAAATGCTGCAATGTGATTTTAATCAATTTTCAGTTTCAACCCTATTAAATGCAGTGTCTTTCATGCAACACAGCAACCGAAACAAAGGGACACTCCAGATAGTGGTGGATTGTGATTTCAGAACCCTGGACAGCAGCACAAGGATGCAAAAAGCCTTTTCTGCCAATGGGTTGTCATTATGAATGGGTTAATAAGAAACGCATTAAGGATTCTGTATGTTACCAGTGAATGGAAAAGGCCATTTATTTGTTACCTATTCTTGAACTTTAATCAACAACCCTACAGATAATTACTGAATTTCTGTATTTAGACACCCAGTACCTCAGAAACAACAAATAGGATATTATCTGAATCTGGCCAAGCTGCTAGAAGTATGAACATTCTGTAAGTATCAACAAAACTATTTTTAAAATCTAAAACATTAAAAATAAAATGTGGATAATATTTATTTATCAGAATTTGACAAAGGAAACTGTCTCTCTCCGTTATAATATTGGTGGAACTGGTTTAGGATTGCATACATTTCATCCATACAGGAAAGATATATTTACAAAGCACTTTTTGAAGGGCTCAAAGCATTTTATAAAGCACATATTTACAGTAATTGCTTCATTCTGTTCTCAAAGGCAGCCACCTCTGAGATAGAACATGAAAACAGTTCAGCAGGCCTTGCAACAAACCATTGTAGGACAGGAAGAGAATAATAGGTTTTGATGTGTTTGGAACCAGAATGATATTACTCTCTCTCATCGAAATGACAAGGGAAAGTTTATATAGGTGAAATATAATCAACCTATTTTGAATCTGGTCAGGGCATAAGGACACTGAGCCAACTACTTCTGAAAGTGCCATAGGATCCTTAGTGAGCGGAAGTGGCCTGGATCTTGGTTTCCATCTTTTTCATCAGACTTAATTTGCTATGGTCCACAGAAGTTGACAGCATTCTGTGAAATATCAATTCCTTGCTTTTTTTCTGATCTTCTTGGTAGGACTGTCTATCCATACAAAGACTTTGTAAATCTTGTGATCTGAAAAAGGCACTTGAAAAATCCATTTTATGAGGTAATCCTGTCAGTGGCTTCTCAATGCACAATCCATATCAAAAGGTGCTTGTACACAGGCTTTTATATCCAAAGTGTGGAAGATTAAACAAAATATTAGAGGTTTTTAAGGCTCGGCTTGTCAAAGTCCTGGCTGGGATGATTTAGTTGGGGTTGGTCCTGCTTTGAGCAGGGGGTTGGACTGGATGACCTCCTCAGGTCCTATCGAACCCTAATAGTCTATGATTCTATGATATTTACAATGGGTTTCAAGGACAACAAATTAAGTGCCCTATCCTCTTGCCTAATGTTTTACTTTGCTCTGTAGTAAAGCTGAACACAGATTGTCTAATGACAAACACAACGTTGTGGACGCTGGGGGGGAGGGTGTTCCAGTTTAGGTCTCAATCTTCTTGGCTAGCAGAGGCCCAATTGCTTGAGAAGAAGGGAGCATTTCATGTCAGTCCAGAGTCTAGTTCTGGCCAAAATACAGAGCAGAACAGAGCCAGAGCCTAATATCCTTGCCAGAGGGAAGGTAACCATTGTGAATGACCTTTGGCTTGCAGATTCACCATATATTGGGTTCATTCATTACACAGAGCTTACTAACCCCTCTCTAGGAGTTAAGCAAAAAAAACAAAACAAAAACCACCACACATACACAAACACAAAACACACAGACTAAGCAAATCAAGGTACAGGGTGACTCTCAACTTTAAGAATCTTTGAGAGTTCAGGTAAATCTTGGACTTTTTAGAGGAGCAGCACACCTAGAGGTCTGCTCAGCCTAGCAGCCCTCTCTATGCTGCATCCTCCACACATGGCAGAGCTATACGAAAGCACAGGGCTTCCTTTTATAGGTGTCTACATCACTCCACCACCCTTGTGATGAAAAGGAAAATTATAAATATGGTCCAGCATGGTAAGTGTTACTTTCAAGTACTGACAGTATAAACCTCGCTTGTTGTCCTCCAGGAACTGCACTGAATATATTTGACCAAGGATTTGTTCCACCTACAGCACTGACCTTGAGGTGTGAGGTACTCACATGTTAGAGGTCACATCATTCAAATAAGAGTTTAAATTCAGGTTCTTCCCATTCTTGTCTGAACAACTCCAACATTCAGTTCCTTTGTTAAAAAGGTTTAACTGGAATGTCTGACTACATATTTCCTATGCAGATTTTGCTCCTAACCGGAGAATGAAAATAGCCTCCCCCTCCTTTTTTCCCCGTTTTTCCACTGAGCATTTAAGTCCTGAGGGGCTACCTTCCATCTTCCATAATAATTAAACCAAAGCCAGAAAAGGTCAAGTACAACCAGGTGGATTGGTGTGTGATTTTCTATCTTACTCACTCACAGAGGAAGAGAGCAAGCCAGTGACATGCCAGATGTTGGTTAGTTAAACTAGGACAGGCCACCAAAGGCTAAAAGGTGGGTGGATTGCTTCAATAGTCTCAATTAACTGAGGAAGTTTGCTCTGGGTCTCCAAGAGCTTTGTTCTGTTTATATTATATGCTCTCTCTCTCTTTCACATTTGCTCAGGAGAGAGGAAACTGACACGATTGTGTGCTGCTGCATAATCACAGCTCTTCTCCGTCCTCTTCCTACCAACATTATTTAATCATTCCTGACATTTATTCTGATGATATACTCTTTCCCCCTTTCCTTCTTCATGAATGATCCTTGAAAGTCAAAACAAAAATTATATTTTTTACCGCAGTGAAGCTTTTTTCCTATCTTGTTTCTGAAATATTTCTTCCATAATTTCAGTTATGGGATCAAAATCCCTTGGGCTGCAAAATCTCACAGTACAAAATAAAGACTGTATCACATCAATCACACACTTCCCATACATGGAATAAAGTGTGCAAACGATTTTAAGTCAATTAATATTGATAGACTAGACTGACAACCTAACTTGGTTCACTAAGAGGTATGCGAACCAAGCCTTCTTCTGAATTTGCCAGGAGTTTATTTTTTGAACACCATTATGCATGGTTATGAACATCTGCCCACTGTAAATCAGATTACGTGGGCCCCACGTGCATTAAGCAAGTGAACATATGAACAAAGGAGAGGTCAAATAGATTGCATGGAAGTCATGTTGATGTGTGAAAGTCAGTTCCTGGAGCGTTTAGACACTTTAGCACTATGAGCCTGATATTTATTCTACCTGCCTACATAAGCTGTCCAAGGGTGGAGCTTTCTTAATGGTCAGATTCTGCCAGCCTTACATTGACTAGTAACCCCAGCTGCATTCTGACTATACTCTGTGTCCCCTGGAGGCAGAATGGCATTAACTGCCATTAGTACTGTGCCCTCCATGTCCCCACAATGTGCCTCTGGCTTCTAATGGAACAATAAAGCCCTATGATGTACGATGCACGTCCAGTCTGCTATGTAGATGAATACTATAGTAAGGCAGTATGAATGGTTCAGAAGGAAATCTTAGCTCAGCTGAACCAGCTATCCTAGATTCTGCTGAACTAAACCTGAACCAAAACACATCACCGTGGAACTTCTCTGACTTCAGTGGAGTTACAGCCGGGGTGAATTTGGCCTGAAAGCTGCATGTCCGGTCTGGCAGGCAGCACTGTGACGGAGTGTGTACCCAGATGCTGAAACACAATCATTATTGTGTTGTGCTGCTGGCTCAGAGAAGCCCTTTGCTTCCACTCCTAGAATGCAGGAATTTGGGGCTGTTGAATTTACTAATGTTTGTGGTTAACAGTATGCTTGCCCACATCTAGTGCACAGTCTATGAGAGTACCTATCCATTGGTAGTATGTGTGTCTCTTTCTCAGTCCCAGGATGGATAAAAATCAATGCGTTTTTAAAAATGGATTTATTTAAATCAGATTTTTTTAAATTAAACAGTCTTAATTTTTTTTTAAACTTTAAAATTCATTTTTAATTTGACAATCTATGTTAAGGCTTAAATTTATTATAATTTAGTTAAATCATTTAACTTAAATATAAAAAAAGAATATTAAGCTGCAGATGTTTGCTCAGAAGTTTTAAAGCAAGTCAAACAGACTTAGCAAATAGCAGCACCAAATTTAGGGTAAAAGCTATATTTAGCTGCAAATCAACATGTTTTAATGGTTACCAACCAATCAGAATCAACATCTTTTTTAGGAAAATAACTAAAAAGTACAAATGCGAAACACTATTAAAAGCAATGATTCAAATAAAAGTTTCCTGCCTGCTGATTTAAATAATTAACATCGGTGATTTAAATTGCTTTGATTTAAATCAATCCACCCTGCTCCGTCTACTGTGTTCATCAAGCAATAAAAAGAACCAAATAGCTTGATCTGATGTGATTTGTATTTGGCTGACATGTCAGTTCAAGTTCTCAGGTGACATGACTTCTTATTAAATCTTACGGAATTTACCTGCCAGATGTGTCCAACATAAGGCTGGACAAAAATATTACAGGTCTGAGCTATTTGTTCAGAATGAGAACCTGACCCTACAGATATCTGGAAAGCGAGCAGCACCACCACGGCAAAAATAGTGAGTAATCCCCTTCAGTGGGAGGATATCCTTGGCATATTTCCAATGCAGGAATAGAGACAATTCAATAGCAAAAATCAATTCTGGCAGATAGCAATGCCTAGTAACGGTGAGACATTTTTCACAAGGAAGTAGGCTCCTATGCACAATTATAACTAACTTTCTTTCTTTCAACAGTTCGAATACAACAATACAGTGTCTTCAATGTCTCAAGTATCTGGTGAAGTAAACGTCAATTGTGATATAATTCACCAATATAAATACTCACTAACTAGTGTTGTCAACTCTTGCCATTTTTCACAAGGCTAGCGATTTGGTGTTTTTCTTAAAGCCCTAGCAACTAGCATCAAAGTGATTACACAAGAGTCAACATTCCTTTTCATGGGTTATCAACCATTTTGGAAATCAATCATCTCATAATGTAATCTGAAGAGTAAACATCTATCCAAAGGTTCCAAAGAGCAATATAGAGATGCTGGAGTCACAGATTCTGAGGCCAGACACAGCTGGTTTAAAATACCAAGCATGGCATTCATGCCTTTGGTATAGCAGTCATGCCTCTACCTAACCTGCTTTTTGCTCCTCAAACCTCAATCCATTCATCTTGCAGGTACGAAACATGGATTTCTAAATGGAGATAACCATTTACACATCTCCCATATTGCTCAGCTTGTGTAATGCCCCAAATCCAAATGCTGGCTAATCAGTTCATTAGAAAATGAAGCTCCCTACTCCCCACAATAAATTGATCTTATGGAAACACTGGAAGCAGTACAGTTGAGCATTAGAACTCTGCAGCAGATCTACGAACTGCAAAGCATGCTTAGCAAGGAATGCCACTGGAAACTTAGGGCACAGATTTCCAAGCTGTGATCTGTGGATCTAGTTGTTTACTGAGCCCCTTGCTTGTGGTCTGTGATATGTGGTCTGTGAGATATGGCTAGTCACATGGTGTTAGATCTTCTTGTTTCCATTCCTGAGAAACAGAATGCAAGGGATTGGGAGATGAAGTGATGAGGAAAAACAGATGGGATGTGCAAGTAACTTTTTTCAAAAAGAACAAAGAGATTGCAATGAACATGGTTAAGAGTTCTCCACTGTAAAAGTATCTTTCCATGGCAAACAATTGCTGTAGTTCCCAAAGGGATGGTAGGCAACTGTGAATGGAAGAGGAGCTGTGCATGAGACACTCTCTCCATTAAGATGTGTCCCACCCTTGAGAAAGACTGAGAGTCCTGCCCTGGGGGATTGCTAGGGATGGATAAAAGCATGAAATAAGGCCAGCGATGTTTAATTTATAAACCTTGTCACTGCTAGACAATTATTCATTTGGAATAAAAGTGTCAACAATTTCATCAGTGCATTGTCCACAATAACAGAAGGAAATAGCTGCAATAGCTTAGAAACAAACATAAACAGAGAAAAACTGACACACTTCCCATCTCTAATAAGGACACTAGGTGGGTAGAACATATAGACCCTGAATAGAATTCAAACCTGAGGTAACCGGGAGCAACTCCATAGGAGTCAATTGGGTCACCTATGTTTCCAATCCATTGTGAACAGACACCTCAGGATGTAATGAAGAGATAAAAATCTCTAAACACCAGTAAAGAATGCTTCTTGAAGCAGCTACTCTTGGAATCCACAAGGAGAGAGGCAATTTTTGGTTTAGTCTTAAGTGTGCACAAGATCTGGGCTAAGAGGTGAATATAGCTGAACTGCTTGGTAATAGCAACCATGACGTCATTACATTTAATATCCTTGGGGGTGGAGGAGGGAAATATCAGAGAAACACACCATAGTAGTATTTAACTTCAGAAAGGGGAACTATACAAAAATGATTAGGCTAGTTAAACAGAAATTAAAAGGAACAGTCTCAAGAATGAAATGCCTGCCAGCTGCACGGAAACTTTTCGACTATACCATAACAGAGACTCAGCCCTGGCCAGCCCGGAGGCCACCAGAACAGCCGACTGGCAGCCAGCCACATGGCTGTTGGAACATGCTCCCCAGTTTGAAAACTGTCACCTCCTGTCAGAAACTGGTAGCTTGCAACATCAAGTCGTTAGGAAACTAGTGGGAGCCTCCCTGCCCCTTTACCCAGGCCACCTCTGCATGGCCAAGCACTCCTCAGGCAAGGTGGATGGCACAGCTCCGAACTGTGCCCCCGACACATTCTTGCCTCTTCTGAGCTGGCCCGTATCCATGGAGCCCGGCTGCCACGAGATGCTCCTGAATATTCTGTTTCATCTTCAGAGGTGAAAGACCATGAATCCTCAGCGTGTCTCACAATGAAATCTTTTCTATTTCCTACCTCTCTTCTACAGTAATTGAGGCAAAATACCCATACCTTCCGCCACAAAGCATGTTACGAATAGAATTTTGGGCCCCTGATCTCAAAGTGGTTTTAATTTGTCAATAATATCAGCAATGAGAGCTGACTCCAAATCAAGAGGGATTCTTGATATCGCTTCTGTTCTAAAACTGCACCTGATTGGCTCAGGTAAATCTTGCGAGATCTGGGCACTGCATAGTTGCATAGGTACAAACACATTCCTTGAGATTTAGTCAAAACTCAAACATTCACAATTTAACCTGAATTTGTTTCACAAGATGATGGGCTTGCGGCCCTATAGCTGGCCCCCATGCAATGGGTGGGCCCCTTTTTTCCCTTTTAATTGTGGCCTGAACTTGTGATACTTTCGGCTGAGGTGACCAGATAGCAAGTGTGAAAAATCACGATAGGCAGTGGAGGGTAATAGGCACCTATATAAGACAAAACTCCAAGTATCGGGACTGTCCCTATAAAATCGGGACATCTTGTCACCAATCGCCAGGGACTGCCACATACTTAACTGATTATAGATTAGGCAGTGCATAATTAATACTGGACAGCCAATGTTTATAGATACACGCAGACAGCAGCTTTCCAAAGGCAGCAACTAAATGAAAAATGATGGTTTCATTTATATGCAGGACACTAAATGATGCAGAAATGAAACAGAAGTCATGAAGCAAATAACTGTAATGGGAATGGTAGGTCCCACTCCTGCAAACCCTAACTAACTAAGGCAAGGACTTCAGTGGTAGTACTCACATGAGTAAAGACTACTCACCTGAGTATGGGCTTGCAGGATCAGAAATATACTGTATGTAATATTTAGTACAAAAAATCCATCCTCTTCTTTCTAAGGGCCCATCTACACTATATTTCCATCCCCCGGACAAGACCAAACAGCAGCATAACAGACAAGGCACTACCACGTTTGAACACAGTGTCACAGTATGGTACGTTGTGCTGCACAGACAAGACCCTTAATTACTCTCAGGCCTACACCTGTGCTAGCAAATGAACCTCTGATCTATTAGACAGGATTAAATCACATTCATTATCCAATGCAAGAAGGGTCAATCAAGCATTCTCTATTTAGTGCTGAATGGGGTTTGGCTCTCCCTATATCTACATTTATTAACTACAGCTGAGGGCCATGGGGATTAAGTGGGATAATCATTTAGAATGCATGTTATCAAATACAACCTCACACCTTGTGCTGACACAGGTTAGGCTCTATTTAAACTATAGCTTGAACTATTAAAGCCTCAACAAAACCTGGCTGTTGCTAGCACATCTTTCCTGTCCAGCACAGACAGGATCAATTTGGTGCTTGTTTATTTTCCCAAACAGAACTAGCTGAAAGGGTTCTGTACTCAGTCTATAGAGTGGTTTTTGAACGAGGTTGTGACATGATTTGTGACTGTATTAGATGGGGGTGCAGCCACCTCAGGCTGCAACCATATGTGAAAATGATTTCAAAGATGGCTTCATATTAGATGGTGGGCAGGGCTTTAGGTGAGACCATCTCACCTTTCTGATTCCATCTTTCTCAGATCCCAACACAGGACACATTTTCATTAATGCAACTGGAAATTTTCAAAGCAGTGTCAGAAAATGAAAAAGGCAACATGGGTAAAAATGAGAAATGTTTTCAAACTACCTTTGTAGATACCACCTCAGTACAGAAACAGCCTGATCCACAGCCCACTCAAATCTATGGGAATCTTTGCACTAACTTCACTGGGTTTTGGCTCAAGCCCTAAATCTTCCTCATTTTCCGCTCAATGAGGGAGCATAACTGGTAATGTTTTTGCTACCGTGAAGGTACAGTGAAATGACTCTAACCCCCTTTTTCTCTGGGTAACTTGGGAGCAGGCAGCAATCACCTGTGTGCAAGGGTGCCTAAGGTTGCTGATAACAAAGGAGATGCTGAATATCCCAGTGATGATGTAGGATAGGTAGGAATCCTCTATCCACCCCTCTGCTGCAGTCCCTTTACTCCTAAAGGAATTTAAAATTGGCAGTGCCTCCACCTGTCTGGACCCTGTACATGCTCAATAGTGGGCCTTGAGAGCTTCCAGGACTAAACCTGATCTAATAATAATAATCTGTGGCATGGGTCTAACTCAAAAATACCAATTATGCAAACTATATATCCAATATACTTAAATTAGAGTTAACACACCTTTACTTAACAAATTAAGGAAATATGGCATAACAGATTGAAATTAAATATCACTACTATTTTAAATCCACAGGGGCCGTTGAATAAATCAATTAATAAATAAAGTATACAGTAAAAAATGAAACATCTATCTGGAGTGTACACTCCCCTAGAATCCTAACCCCTTGCTTGCGTGGGCACACTTGAAGATCTGAAGAAGGAGACAAAACGCTGTTGGTTCAGTGTATCAGTTCAGCCAAGGTATTAAGATGAAGATTTGGATGTGCCCAACCAAAGGTCAGCAGTCCTGGCCCTGCTCAAAGAGAATGTGTGTCTGCCTCTTCTCAGGCCCAGTCAATGTCTCGCTGCTGTGCCACTTCCTTTACAAGCCCTGCCCCAAACAAAAAGGGACTTCACTGCAGGCCAACTTCAGGCAGCTCCAGGCTCACTCCCTTCCTTGGCTTGGGCAATGTCACCAGGGAGCTATGGAGGTTGCTTGATCAAAAACTTCAGCAGGCTCTCAGCAGCAGCTTCGGGACCCACAGCAGCAGTCAGCAGCTGCTTCCAGCCTCAGCCAGATTCCACCACAAAACCAAAATGGAGTCCACACATGCTTTTTTTTCCTGAGCTCCCTGGAAGAGGAAGAGTTTCTCTCCTTTTTCCACAAGACATCATGGGAGCTTTAGTCTCCCAGGATCTTCTCAACTGTAAAACTCCCAATTAAGTTCCGAGGCCCCTCAAGTACAGGGGGCTTACATGACGATAAATTAAAAAGAAGTAATAATCAACCACTCTTTCCTACTGTGCACCTCCAACCCTTTCTTCTTTCATATTTCAAATATTAATGATTTAAGTACCTGTCAATATGTCATGAGGCAAGTGTTGCAGACAATAACTGAACTGCAGGTCTAATTAAAATGAAACAATCAGAACTAAGAAGAATGAAACCTCCAAACACAAGGGAAACCTCCTTTAGATTATGCATAAATAAGATTTCAAGAACCCTTGAAGCACAAGCAAAGCAAGCAGCTTCTTGAGGCTCTGCATATTTAAGAGCCTGACAGTTCCACATATGCTATGCAACTCATGGACCAACCCTGATTTCCTCCCCCCACCCTGGCAGTAAAAACCACCACTAGACGCTGTCATCCAGCAGTGGGGTGACAGTGGTTGTGGAAATGCATGATCTAATTTTCTCCCTCTAGCAATCTTGAGAATGTGTCCCAGGCTGAGATCTGTCTCAGGAAAATGGTGTGTTGTTTTTTCATTTTAATAATTTATTTCCAGTTCTGGGTGCCACATTTCAGGAAAGATATAGACAAATTGGAGAAAGTCCAGAGAGGAGCAATAAAAATGATTAAAGGTCTAGAAAACATGACCTATGAAGGAAAATTGAAAAAACTGGTTTTGTTTAGTCTGGAAAAGAGACGACTGAGGGGGTGGGGCATGATAACAGTTTTCAAGTACATAAAAAGTTGTTGCACGGAGAAGAGAGAAAAATTGTTCTCCCTAATCTCGGAGGTTAGGGCAAGAAGCAATGGGTTTAAATTGCAGCAAAGGAGGTTTGGGTTAGAGATTAGGAAAAACTTCCTAACTGTTAGGGTAGCTAAGCACTGGAATAAACTGCCTAGGGAGGTTGTGGCATCTCCATCATTGTCTAACCTGCTCTTAAACATCTCCAAACACCTGTCAGGGATGGTCTAGATAATGCCTGGTCCTGCCATAAGTGCAGAGGACTTGACTAGATGAACTCAGGAGGTCCCTTCCAGTCCTACGAGTCTATGATTCTTAGAGGCTGTGTACTCACAGATTAATCTTCATTTAGGGCTGTAACGAAAGAAGCCACATTCAGAATATTTTTGGCGGGTGTCCGGCTGACTAGTTATCACAGCCACTCCCGGAAACCTGCATCTGGGACAGCACATTGTTCATTAAAAAAGGCAACCCCGGACAGGAGATCGCACTTCACACTTCAAAAGAACAGTGGCTGAATTAGAAGCACTTTGCAGCTTGATTGTATCTTAACTGGAAATCTTTAAAGAGTATATTTTCATTTTTGTTCTGTTCACCAAACAGAATTTAAATTACAAACTTTCCTCTGCAATCATGAGGGCGATCACCTTCTTTGTTTTTAAGGGAAAGCTCCCATAACCACATGACTCACCAAGAAAAACACCATACTCACAATAAATCTGTGAGCGTTGGTAACACTGAATACTCAACAGGCCACCCCTAGTCTACATTTTGAAAATCCTTGGCCTATTTCCTAATAATTTATTAAAGGATTTAACAGGAAATAAGAGGGAGGAAAGCTATTTGTCTTTTAAATAAAATGCACAAGTAACTAAATTAAAATGGATCATCACTATGGATGATTCAAAAATCAAGAGTTTAAGCTCTGTTCTGAGCTGGGGGTTTTTTCCCCCAAGACTGCTTACATCTTTTCCCCTAGTATCCATCTTGCTCTGACTACTACTGAATTTTTACATCACTACATTTGGTTAGTATGAGCATTCCCAGAAATGGCTAGGAGAGTGTTTCAAGAATATTTTAATGGATTTTTCTGGAAGAGAGTGATTATAACGTCTTTTAATTTCCCATGCAAAATTTAAAAGCTGATACTTTATTCATTTTACTGTTTTTAAATTGAAAAGTGTGTGTGTGGGACCCTCTAGAATCATACATTAGACTTCAGCCTGGTGTTTTGGGGGGCTGGGCTACTAAGGAGGCAACCCTTAGGCCAAAATCAGTACGTGTCAGCCTGTAACTATGAAATAAAAATAGCTAGTCAAGTTGTTGGTTTTTCCTGCTGGCAAACTGCAGGTAAAAAAATTACGTTCATTTGTCTAGGGAGATACAAGCATAAGCCAATGTTATGGTCATGTGCCTGTATTTGTGTTTTTGTTTGTTTTTCCCTGTATTTAAACCCTTTATGGTTTGGTTCCTGTGGTTTTTTTAGAAGTTATTTCTTCACACTCCAACTTGGCAACTGAAATTAGCTGGTGGCAGAATTACACATCTAAGGGTTGAGTATATAGAATTTTCAACAGAATGCCAAAGAGGCTAGAATTTATTTTGATCTGTGTTGTGCAAATGGATAAAATTAATTTATTTTTGGGGCACATTGTAAGAATTGTATCAATTCACACAGAAGTTCTCAAGTTTAAAATGGTTTAAGGTTTTATTTTTTGTGGTTGGTGTTATCTGTTTCTCTACACACAAACGGCAAACAAATACATTTAATCAGAATTACTTTTATTTTAGATTAAGAGAGTAACGGAAGAAAGAAACAACACAAAAGTCCCCACATGAAAATCACCCCTGCTCAGAGGTCCTAGACAAGGCCTACAGACCCATTATGCCTTCAGAATAGAGCATAAGTGGTGTATAGCCATTGTGGTATACACGTGTGAATTTTACCTTCCATGAGACAGAACATGTGGTATGACTCGTCTGACAGACTGCACTGAACTGAATACAGAATGGCTGACTGTCTCTATAGTCAGTAGAAATGTAAAGGGGCATTAAACAGACAACAGGAAAATAGTTACACAAATAACACAGAAGAGGATTTTTTTTTTTTTTAACATCTCGTGTGTTGACATTAGTTCATATTTGATAAATGAAGGTAGATGACTTTATAGGGGGTTTTATCTGTGCATGTGACATATTGTCAATTTGAAAAACAAACACCCCAATGTAAATATGCATGCAAGTCAGATATAGTGGCCCCTGACAAGTTTCCAGAGTTGCCTGAGATGTTGCAAAGATGTTTTCAGAATAACAGAAAATACTGTAAAACAAATTAAAAAAAAAAAAAAAAGCTGACATTTCTAAATCTCAAACAAAGAGCTCCGGGCTCCCAGCAAATAGACTTTGCGGGTCTTAGCATTCACTGGCACTCGCCTGATTTCTTCTCAGAGCCAATTCTTGTTTTTGTCACTGCTGCTTCTCTTTGTCTACAGCCAGCTATTTTATTTGGCAAATGGCTTAGGCAGGGGTACTGAAGCAAGCAGCTTGCACACCGATTGCTTTTATTGATCTATTAAAATAAAATGAACCTGTGCAAAAGCTTTTATAATCACCTACGTTATTTCCTTAGGTGTTCAGAGGCAACTGCGTTATATAACAGCACGGGCACTGTGCATCTGTCCCTGATAAGAAGAAATGAACACAGACTGATGTGAGAGAAAACGAACAGCAGGAAGCTCAGATAGTGTGAAAATCAGTTCTCGTGGGTTTTTACTGAAGGAAGAAACTGTATGGTGTATGGCACACATCGAATGAAATAAAATGGAAGTAGAGTTTGTTAGGAAATATAAATAGGAATGAAGCACCGTTACCCCCTGCCCCCATATGGACTGGACCCACTACTGAAAAGTTTTCAGGGTTTATTCAAAGACTGCATGGTATTTAGGAGGGAAAAAGTCGGATCACATGAGATCAGGGCGATGAGGAAAGGTCTAACCAAAACCTTCCTAATTCCTTACTATTCTACGTACTTTTCCAACTGAGGGAACAGAGAGTCAGTGATGGAATATCATGAACCTCAAAAGGACCTTTTCCTGGTTACTTGCCTAACACTATATCCAAGTGAACCTTCACTATAAAAATGCAAGGCTGGAAAGGCTCAAGAAGTCCTCTAGTCCAGCCCTCTGTACTGAAGCAGGATTAAGTAAACCTGAACCATCCCTGAAAGGAGCTGGTCTAACCTGTCCAATGACCTCCAATGATGGGCATCCCATGGCCTCCCTACATAACCTATTCCAGTGCTAACTATCCTTACTGTTCGAAAGGTTTTCCTAATAGCCAACCTAAACTTCCCCACCTGCAAAGTCCAACGCTTCTTATCCTACCCTTTGTGGGCATCGAAAACTATTGGTCACCATCCTGTTTATGACAAACCTTTTCCATATTTGAAACCTGTTACGCTCCCCCTCAACCTTCTCTTCTCCAGACTAAATAAACCAGTTCTTTCAAGCTTTCCTCTTACAACACATTTGCTAAACCTCCAGTTATTTTTGTTGCTCTCCTCTGGACTCTCTCTAATTTGTTCACCTCTTTTGAAAGAGTGGTGCCCAAAATTGGATGCAGTTTTTCCAACTGAGGCTTCACCATTGCCAACCAGAGCGTGACAGTTATGTCCCATGTCTTACCTACAACACTCCCATTAATCCAGATATATATGTCCCTATGCTTGTGCAAGCTTCTCTAAAATGGAGTGCCAACAAACACTGAGCAGCAATCCGGGAGTGTGTTTGCTCAGAGAGTCAACAAATATTTTTATTTGGGATTTAAACCTCACTGTATTAGAAGCATTGGTTTTCCATCCTGTCTTCTATGATAAGTTCACTACTTGATTTTTCAGGCTACATGGAATCAAACAAGATTCTTTATTTTCCTCATTTGGCTCTCAATCTGACTTTTTTTAGCCTTGTGAAATTTTTGCTTATCTGTCCACTGAAATGAAGCTGCTAGAGTGATACTTAGTACTTATTTAGTACTTTTACTAGTCAAAGCACTGTATGAACATTAATTGAACAATCCTCACACTATTCCTTGGAGTCAGGTAAAATGTATCTCCATTACACTGTTGGAGACACAGAGACAAAGAGATTAAGTGCTTGTGGCCAAAGAAGAATTTGGTGCTGGGATTAAAACTCAGAAATTCCTGTATTCAGGCCTCCAGACCATACTCCCCTCTCTCAGTTATCTCACTTCTAAACTAAGGCTCCAATTCTGCTTTCATTTATGCACCCCATCTTATGCAACTGAGAAGCTCAAACAGTCTCACTCATATCAGTGAGCGTGGTCATAAATTCAACGGCAAAATGCTGTGTAAATCAAAATCCAAAGGGGCGCAGTGATCCAGAGTAGATGTATGGATCCCTTTTGAGAAAATAGGAAAAGCAGGCATCTCAGTGAGCAAGTTACTCCTGGATCCAAGTCTTCACCCCGTGGCTTTTAAAGCATGGACATATGGTTTGACAGATCTCACTGCAGGTTGACATGACAAACTTATTGTTATTACACACATTTCTGTGGCACCACCACTTTTGGTCCCAGACCAGCCTGCCAATGGGCGGCGGAAGGAGACAATTGCCCAGGGACACGGCGATTTTAAAAGGGGCCCAAACCATGGGCGACGAGGTTAAAGCTCCCCATCCCATCTCTTCCGCCTGTGGCCCCCGCCCAGAGTCCACCCCCACTCCATGTGAGGCCCAGCCCCCACTACACTTGCCACCACATCCCTCCCCACCAGCCCATCTCCCTGCTTGGTCCCCCTCCTCTCTTCCACAGCCCCCTTTCCCTGCTTGGCCTCCCCACAGCTGCATTCCCCCTCATCCCGCTCAGTCCCCCGTTGCATGTGTCCCTCCTCTCCCCTCCTTGCTCAGCCCCTTCAGCTGTTGCTCGCCACCTGGGGGAAGAGGTGTGCGGAAGAGAGGAAGGGGACTGTGTAATGAGCGAGAAGGGATGCAATGGTGAGTGGGGGAGGGGCATGGCCTGGGGTGGAACAGGGGCGGGGCCTGGCACAGACTGTGGGCGGGCCCATAGGCAAAAGGGGTGAGGTCATGGGCAGGGCAGGATTGTCCTGCCCTAAGGCCCGGAATTCCTGTTGATGGGGCTGGTCCCAGACGTATCATTATGGGACATTTGTGGTTGACCTTCTGGCCCCAGGAGTTAGATTTAGAATATTTCATGCTAGGCATATTTAATTTTAAGGCCACTAGGGACCATCATAATAATCTAGTCTGACCTTCTGTATTATACAGGACATAGAATTTCATCCAGTTATTTATGTACTAAGCCCAATAACTTTGTGTTTGACTAAAGCATATCTTATGCTTAAGGTTAAGATTTTGTCATGGTCATTTTTAGTAAAAGTCAGGGAGAGGTCACGGGCCATAAACAAAAATTCACGAAAGCCACAACCTCTCCCTGACTTTTACTAAAAATAACTGTCTATGACAAAATGGGTCTGATCAGTGGTGGGGTGGGATGGGAGGGGAGGCTAGGAGCTGGAGGCCAGGTCTGAGCTCTGGGTCTGTGAGCCCCCCACGACCTTATGGGGTTAACAGCTGGGACCTGTGAGGTCCTCACTGCCCAGGTCGAATGCCCCCCACCCTCAGCCGCCTGCAGCAGCTCAAAGGGTGCCTGTGGGTGGCAGTGGCTCAGAGGTCCAAAGTCCCCCAAACTCCCCACAGCGGCTCCAAGCCCAAAGGGCCCCTCACAGTGGTGGATCAGGGCTATGGGGTGGATTGGAGCTCCAGGGGACACCCCACTGCCCACAACAGTGGAATAAAGCTCTAGGGGGCCCCACCACCCACTGTGGCTGAGAGCTGCAGGGGTTCCCCACCGCTCACTGCAGCCTGGAGTTCTGGATCCCGCTCCATCTCCCCACCCATGGGGGCAGGGAACCACTGGGTTCCCCGTCGGCTGACAGCTCTTGCCACGGCCCTCCCCCAGCAGAAGCAGAAAATGTCACAGAGGTTACAGGAAGTCATGGATTCCATGACATAGTCTTATCCTTGCTTATGCTCATAAGGATCCCTTCTCTTTCAACACCTACATGCAGCCAGTAGGTGAACTGGTCTCAAGTACCACCAATACGCAGATGACTCACAGCTCTACCTATGCTTCACGCCATACCACCAACAAGATGGCCTAGTATTTAGATGAAATTGGCTCTCGGATGCAGACCAGCTGACTGAACCTGAACAAGACAGAGGTGGTGATGGTGGGCAGAGGAAAGGACTCTGAGGAGCACTGAGCCATGGTGCAGTCTGCTTTGATTGAAGATACACACCCCATATTGGTCTGTTCAACCCCTAGTCTTGGAATACACTTGGATTCCTCATTGACACTGGACTGTAACATAACAGCATCCACGAGTAATGTTTTATCATCTCCAGTGGCTAGGAGACTCTGTCCCATCCCGGTGGATGATCTGGACTCAGTTATTTATATACACATTCGTCACCTCTTGGACGACTTACAGCAATGTGATATACCGCAACATGAAGCCGAGAACTCCAAGTAGTACAGAACTTTGCAGCCTGTCCCCTCAGCCACAAAGCCTACAGCAAGCACATCAAATCTGTCCTCTGCTCTCTTCACTGGCTTCTCATATCAATTTCTAATCAGGTACAAGGTCATGACTCTGATCTTCTAGGCACTCCATGACCTGGGCCCAGGATATCTAACAGACAACCTAAAGCTCCAGGATGAAGACCACGGACAACAACTTTGCTCCTCTGGCACAATGGACCACTCAACAATAAGGACAAAGCTCATCCGTGCAGGAGACAGAACCTTCTCTGGACGCCAGTCCAAGACCATGGAATGAACTCCCCCCGGAAAGTAAGAACAATCACAAACTTCACCACCTTCCACTCCAAGTACAAGGCACATTTTTTTTACCTTACCTTCTCTAATATAAATATTGTACACACTTCTCCCTTTAGGGGAGAGGATTAGAAAATAAGCAATGCATGACAGACATTGCTTGATGCACTACTGCAAGAAGCTCAGAGACTACGGTGAAAAGTGCAATATAAGAAGCTAGATAGAACAGAACATCGTCAAAGACATGACTAAAAGTCACACAACAAAACTTCCATGAGATCTTTGTGAGAAATTACTGTTATGACAAAATCTCACATCTACTTCCTGATACCAGTACTCCTATTATACATTTTGTCAGCTAAACATGTAAGGAGTCCTTCAGTCCAATAATTTACTTATCTCTTCCCCTAAGCACACACAAGGAAATCCTTGTAAACTGGCATTTCAGTAGTATTGACCCTAACTCTCATCACTGTCCCACTAATTAAAAAAATACAAGAATTCCACGTTTGTCAACATTTTCTGCAATCCCCTAGAAATCAGTGGAGGTACCTAGGGTACAGATTAGCACACTTCTCAAGATAGCGTTCATAATCTTCAGCCTTTACACACACACTGAACACCACATTACTCCACCAGAATCCCTGCTAAGAGCAATGGGATCATACACGGAGTAAGGTGCTGCTAAGAGTGAAGGCTGGTCTATATGGGAAATTCACAGGGAAGTTAATGCAAAATAGTTAGGATGCGAATTTAGAGCACAATAGTTATTCCAAAGTGCCCATCTGGACCCTTATTCTGCACTAAGAGTACCTTTGTGCAGTTTAGATCCATTCACTTCCAGTAGCAACAGTGATTCCGCACTAGCTATGCTGTGTTTTTTTCCCTGCAGTGTAAACAAGCCATGAGTAAGGCTGTTAGAAACTGGCCCAAAGCAATTACTTCTCATCATTGTTTATTACAGCTACTTGGGAGTTTGAAAGTAAAACCAGTTTTCTTTTCAAGATTATTTTATGCCTCCATCCTGCAATATGTTCCAGCTCTCTCTATACAGAAGGGACAACCTCTATATCTTCAGCAAAATACTGATGCATTTGTCCTAATGCTCTCTTAGCCCATAAGACTTAATTTTTCTCCCCAAAGGCTCCTATTTATAGTTTTCAAGTGTTGGCAAATAGGATCTTGTAACCATAGGCTCACTTGTTGTTGCGAGATTGCCAAATGCTGCATTCATGAATACTGCAATGAGTGGAGGAGAGTATGGGGGGGAAAGCACTGAAACGACTGTTCTAAACATTTCCAAAAAAGTGCATGACGTTTTCTAGCAGATTTAAGAAAATAAAAAAAAAAGACGTCTTATTCTGAGTCTGCTGACCTTGCCATAAATAAATAACTGAAAACAAAGCCAATTTGACAGTAAAATGTTGCATTTCCTATTTTGCATTGAGTAAATGAAATATTCATCATTCAGTATAATCACTGCATAATTATTGTTTAGCTGAGGTTTTACTCCTGCCACATATCTTGGTGAAAGGGATAAAGCATTAATTAAATAATGCTTTATACCTCAATTACAAAAGGCACTCCATACTGGTCTAATCTCAGACTCTACAGAGACATTTTTTATTGACTCAAGCCCCTTCCATTGAAAAGATATGCAGAGTATATTACGGAGATAGATATTCAGGGTTTCTCTATCTAGAGTGGGTGAAAATATAAAAAAAAAAATCAATTCATTGATCCTTAGACTGATCTGACCTCCTGCAAAACACAGGCCATAGAATTTCACTCAGTCATTCCTATAATGGAAGGATTTGTTCTTTCCTACTTTACAAGTGAATATTATCAAGCCTAATAATTTGTGGATTAACTAGGGCATAATTTTTAGAAAGACATTCACTCTGGATTAAAGACTCCCACTGAGGATGAGTTGGGCCGGTTCAGTAGCTCAGTGACAGTACTTCTCAGGAAACTCTCATAAAAAACCCCAAAACCAGATGAAACTCGCTTGACTTTAGGTCTCACTACAAATCAGGTTCCCAAATCTTTTGACAAACTCGGGTGAGTGTCAGGCGCACCTGGGATGACACGATTTTGAGATGCAACTTTGGCTGAACCTTGCTTTAAATTTCTGGATTCACTTGAATCTAGACCTCAAAGCAAAACTACATGAATCTGAACAGAAAAAGGTCCATGAAAATTTTATGAGTTGAATCACTCAAAGTTCTAGGGTCAGACGTGCCAGAGAGGGAGCATACTCCGCTCTGATTGGGAGGGAAGTTTACTCTAGATTGTTCAGATGTGATGCCTCTCACTCATTAGGGCACAGCACTAACAGGATCAAAGCAAATCTCTATCTGGGTAATTTCTAGCTGAGATGGTAGTTCTGACCTGAGCCCGTGAGCGGCAGGCGTGTGAAGAAGGTTAAAGCAGAGAGAAACTGGGGAATTCTCAGGGATATGAAAGGGATTATAAAGAACCCTCAAAAGGTGATAAAAAAGGTGATAAAAAAGGTGCTTATTTATACCCAGAGTTTTAAATAGACCAATTTGATTAAACATTAAAGCTCCTTACATTCATTAACAAAACTATTTCTGAAAAAGACTGCATGAGGGAAAGGCAGCCACCGAACAAGTTAGAACATTGCAGTTCAGTCAGAGCCAGCACTGTACAAGGGTGACATCAGGCACTAGTATTAACTACAAGACTGTGTGAAATCATGTGGTTTGGTTTCTGTTAATGGGTGAAATCTATGTAATAAATTATATATAGCCCATTAATAGGGAAAATTTCACTTAAAACAGTTCATTAATAAAAAAACCAAAAAAAACCAAAACCATTACCTAGCTCTTATGTACTACTCTCAAAGCAATTGACAAGGAAGGTAAGGATCACTCCAGTTTTACAGAAGGGGAAACAAAGGCACAAAGACTTGCCCAAATTACTCCATAAGCCGGTAGTAGAGCCAAGAACAGAATCCATGTCTCCTGTGTCCCCATCCAGTGCCCTATCCACATGCTTCACTAATACAATAAGCAACAGATGAAGAACAAGTTGAAAATAATATCTTAAAATTAATATTTCAAATACTATGAAGCAGCTCATTATTGCCTCTGGCAGATTTTCTGTCTCCCACAAGTTGGGATCCAAATAGAAAAAGCTGTGATAACCCCAGACCGGGTTCTTATCCACAACACAAAAATAATCAGTACAACTGGCATTAGGTAGAAACCTTGCTGTCAGTCACACCAGAGGGGCAGAGCACTGAGTAGGCTTGGAGACTAGTCTATAGCTCCATCCCTAGATGTATTCCCTCTAGATTAGGTTTGAGGCATGCTGGGGAAATTTGTGTTGCTACTGCCTGTGTTGTACCAGCTCTGTGGATAAATAGCAGATAAGTCTTCAGGGATGTCCAATCCAGCACATTTTATGTGCATAAAATCATGATCACATGCCTAAATTAACAAAAACCTAGGTTTTGCTCAGAGCCTAAATACGTGTGTATCAAAGAACAAAGCACTGATCATAGGCAAAACACGGATTCAAAGGTTTATTTGGTGTTACTAATGCACACATTCCGAAAAAGTCAGTGCAGTTTCCAAAATTACATTGCACAAATATGCAAATTTCTTTAAGTGCTGGTTCTACGCAAAGAACGGTCAGTGCTGAATCAGTCCTGATGTACCATATCTGTCACCAATTAGGGAAACTGAAAAACAGAAAAACTGGTTTAGCCCAGAGAAATGTAAACTACTATCACTGGATTATTTTGAAACCCCTGTCAGGGAAAAGGGAAAACCACTTATAACAGTAGATGTACAAGGAAACCTTATTTAGAAACTTATGCTAAATTTCTTCTGGCTGCTGTGAATAAACGAAAGTGATAAGGCTTTTTCCCACTGGACACAACCTTTGCACCTTGCGATTCCACAAGCATGCTACACCAAATCACATTCCACGGATTCCAAGGATTCCTGAAGATGTTGGTTGAGGGGTGAGAAAGAACCCAGAAAAGTCTCAGTATGAATCACCAAAGTGAGACATTTGGAAAAGTTACAAAGATAGTACTTTAGATTATGGGAAAAGCAGGAGTATGGGACTTGCAGGGGAAGAAATTCATGTTTTTAGAACATGAAAACATGATGGGGCCACTACTCTCTAATATGTGGGAGAAAGTCTAGATGCTTACATCCTATGTTCTTTTCAATATGTTAGAGACTATGGGTCATTTTACAGTTGCTGTGAAGGACATGAATGGTGCAAGTTCAGTATCAGGCCCTTTATTTATTTATTAATGAATGGATGTCGCTCCCATTAACACTGATGGCAGCCTGGCACATGCTGAGAGGACAATACCTAGTAGAGATGGTCTCTAACCAAAGAGTCTAACAAAATTGTTCTGTAGAAAGGGATTTAGGTTCTGTTTAAGAAGGGAATGTGCCTACTGGACTTTGTCCTTGTGACCAAGGAACCTCTTGGTGCCAACTGGCAGAGGGCATAAGGGGGGCACAGAGTTGTACAAGGATCCTTGGGTCAGATATCTCCATAATAGTTCACCAAAGGGTGGCATGTGAGGTCTCTACCTCACTGCAAAAGGTACATACAGATAACTACTTAAATATTTAAGTGTCTATACTGAAAATTACGTTCTGAAGGTATCGGAGTTAAGGCAAGTTAAGGAGGTGACATACATCAGAGCTATTTCCCTGCCTGGCCATTTCTGTGTTATGTATTGTATGCCTCGTTGTATATGGAGCCAGGTGCAAATTAAGATATTGTGAAAAGAGAAAATCTACCAGAAGAAACAAACAGCACAGGGTGTTCTGTTTATGAATAAAGACAAAAGATTGTCCTGGAATACCTTGGAGTGCAAGGGGACACATCTAGTCCTTCACCTAAACAGCAAACTGACAGCGTGCATGTTTCATGAAAGGAGGATCACAGCCAACCTGGCTGTAAAGTGCTGCTTGGATTTTGGGTGAGCAATACTCTACAAGACATGAGAGTATCTTGTTAATTAAGTTTATGCTCCAGAATGCTTATGATTTTATTTTGTATGTAACCATTTGTTTCCAGTACTTCTACTTGCTACTTCTTGAATCTCTAAGCTTTGTTAAATAAGCTCATTCTTGATTTTACTATAAACATATCCAATTATTATGAGTTAAGTGGAGTGGTGATCTGATGTGAAATTGGTAAGTTGAGGTGTTATGTTTCTTTGGAAGCAGTGAATCCATGAATACTGCAAGTATCCAGTGGAAGAGGGGCTGGACATTCCAGGGAGACGTGCGGAGGGTTCGAGGGTTGGATCGTGCCAAACACTAACATGGAGAATGCCAGTGGGGTTTGCGGGCAGGCCCAGAGGTATGTGCTTGTGGAGTTGGGGAGCTGACTCACGGAAGACACAGAAAAGGCTTTCTCACACGAAAGGCAGGTGGTAATGAGGTATTTCACAACACTGGGTATTCCCAAGAAGTGTCACAGTGCTCTCTGCAGTTTTCATTGTACATACACGTGCTCGCACATGTGCGTGCACACACACACAGTACAACGGTAATTTAGGAGGACCAGTCAATACTACGTGACATTGTCAGTGCCTGGGGTTTTTTTTTAACAGATGTTTTCTGTGAGCTATGATTTATTAAATATCTATTTCGCTGAGTTTATGAAGTGACATTATAGTCAATAATGGCAGCTGATTTCCAGATGGTACCACTTTGGCTAAGCACCTACAAGTTCAGGAGGTCATCCCCAACCTCATCTGAGCTTCTTGTTTCTGACAAGTTGGGCTAGAAGAAACTGTTCTTGCAGTATTTCAGTACCTCTGCTTCCAGCACTGGATACAAGCCACATATGCTGAGACACACGTTAACCAAATTTATTCAGACCTCCAATAAGGTAGGTGGTGAAGGTTCAAGTCAGTTCTTATTCTCTCTGAACTCTTTTTTCCATCCCTAATAATCAGAAACCAGATTAGATCAACAATAATACTCCTAAACATCACTGTGGACCTACAGTGATGTTCAGGGGTCAATATCTGAAAGGGTTAGTAAACTAAAGGTTCTAGGTAAAAGTAGATAGTATAACAATCAAGCTCTCTCTCAATATCAAATTCCTCATGGACACAATACACTGCATAAACATTTTGCAATTCTATGGATGGTGCCACTTTGGCAATTAGACAAAGAAACGTGCCCCATAATGAGAAATTTATGACCACGCTCAAGGTTATTTGGATGGATGCCCCTTGCCTCTGAGAACAGTCGCTTGGGATTTTCAATACTCACCTCCAGAATTCCCTCTTCTGGCTCCATCCTTCAGAGCGCTGAGCAGACATTAGCCCCAGACCAGTAAAGTGTGTGGTTAACTTTAAAGTACAAGTTAAACGGAACTTTGCTGGATTGGGGCCAACATGCACCTTGAGCCCTAGAAGACAGACTCTTTTCTCATCATTAGAGCAAGGGACTACAGTGAAGACAAGAGTCCTATTCTTAGTTCTGCCACTGCTATAACGTGCAACTCACTTCACTGCTTTGTGATGCCGTGTAGCCCTCTGTCCATGGAGAACAATAACTCTGCTCACTTATGCAACTGGTAGGCAATGAGGCTTATTTCATGTTTTCAAAGTGCCACAAGATCCTTGTATAAAAAGTACAGTAAAAGTACAATGACTATTATTAATAATTTAAAAATTCTGTCACATACAAATCTAACTGTTAGCTGTCACAGAGCTCTACAAACTATAATAGCCTGCTCTTTGCTCCGTTTGAATACATCACGAAGAAATGCACTAGATGCACAAGCAGGTTTAACATACTTTAGAAACACGGTTTCCAAGGAGAAACAGCAGCCACGAATAACGAAGACATAAGAACGGCCATACTGGATCAGACCAATAATCCATCTAGCTCAGTATCCTGTCTTCAGACAGTGGTCAATGCCTGGTGCCTGAGCCTAAAACATTTTTTAAAAAGACTTGGTCCTGAGGAAGAGTATATAAGAGCCTTGGAAGGATCATCTGGAAACAAATTCTGGAATCAATAAGACAAAATTGGGGGTCTGAAACTCAGGAACAGGTTACTAGGGATGTGTCCAGGGAGACCAAAAAATGTAGAAAAGTCATTCATTTTTATGGAGAACTTTGTACATCTAGACCCCACTCCTGCCTCGAGGACCATGTGGATATATCCTTACATCCACACAGTTCTCAAGGCAGGATCAGGGCTCCAGTCATCTGGTAAAATACAGTAGGTTCAAGTTCTTTTGTCTCAGTTTCATTACTGTTGCTAGAGGGATTGCAAATGCTGACAACATAATTATAACTGTCATTCTTACTGCTATGAACTAGCTTGCAAGCATTTGCTGAGCAACATTATGAAACCCAATATTAATTGCATCTTCAATACCTCATTTCACATTGTATGTAAACGTTAGGGCTTGAGGGAAATCTCTGTTACAAAGGGTCCCTGTTCCCATTCCTGTCAAGATGTTATTTTTAAAACTCACTGGGGGAAAATTTCAAAAAGAAACTTTGTGCAAGTTATTAATTTGGCTCCAAAAGGTGCTTCCAGATGGTGGGTTTTGTAAAAAGCTTGTAATTTTTTCGTACACAGGGCTGGCTCAGCCACCACTACTCTGTGATTAACCATTAGAGAGCAATTCATCTGAACGATATTCCCTTAAGAAGCTTTGTATCCTTAAAGGGGCCCCATTTTCTTGAAACAGAGTAAATCACAGATTAGGACTTGGGTTAAATTTCAGAATATGCGTCTAGTCATGCTCCTGCTGAGTCCATGTGACTGCAATGGTAGCAAGATTGGCCTTATGTTTAAACACAAGGCTTTCTATAATTATTTGGCATTTTCATAATAAGACGTTACATATGTACATCAAATGTTGTAGAAAAATGTGCAATTCCCTTATAAATATAATGTTTAACACTGTCAAGGACTATATGATATATAGCTAGCTAAAGTACATATTGGAGTATGTATGTGCAAGCAGGCCAGGTGTCACTGAATTTCCTGACATTTGTGAGGTGAGGTTAAATTTTCCTTCTTAGCATTGCACTTATATGTGCATTCATATAGCTTTGAGCCCCTTGTATAACCAGAGAATAAACAGATAATACAAAGAATAAATCATTCCTTTCTTTCTTTTGCTTTAAAGTTAGACAGTCCCACAAGAAGACAAAAGTAATTTAGGGATATAATTCTCATCTCAATACACAGGCATAACTCATAGTCATAAGGAGAATCAAACACAAAATCCATGCCTGGTGTAAATCTATTGGCTTTAATGGCTTCACGTTCTAAAAACAGAGACAGTAGCTAAGGAAACTCAGCTACTTTCACTTGCTTCCTCTCTCAACTGGAGCCTTCCTCTCCTTTCACTGAAGCCCTTTGTGCATCCCTAATTTTCCCAGCACCCTCTCTTATCCAACTCCAGAAAACTTCAAGTGCCGCCACGAGAGTACTACAACCCCAGATTTCTCTGCTCAAAAATTCTGCCAGCAAAGTGCCAGCTGTCCCCAGCCCATGATCCCAGCTGCTCCCATGAGTCACCTTGCCCAGCTACTTCTAAGGGATGGTCTACACTGGGAACTTACATCGGCATAGCAACATCTCTCGGGGTGTGAAAAATCCACACCCCTCAGAAACATAGCTATACTGAACTAACTCCCCAGTGCAGACAGCACCCGGCCAAAAGAATAGGTACTGCTTCTCAGTTCTCTCTACACCCAGAAGAGAACCCCTCCCATCGGCATAGACAGGTTCTACACTGAGGCACTGCAGCTGTGCCTGTGTAGTATTTCAAATGTAGACAAGCCCTAAAACCGAGCTGGATAAACTAGGCAGTGGAGAGAGGCAGGTGGGAGGTGAGACTCGGTATAATATTTGTTGAAACCCTCCACAAACCTGCGAAAACAACCTGCCAAGCCTATGAAGGACTGGACCCAGCACTTGGTTTGGGGTACAGGCCAGTCAACTATAGACTACAGCCTTGTGGAACCAGGGCAAATGTGTTCTCCCCATTAAATGTCCTTTTACCAGGTATTCCTGTTGTACTGCTCCTCTTGTTCAGCCTGGCACTTTAAGAGACTTTGTTGCACTGAATCCATCCTGGATTTTAAATCCTCTCTAAACTTGGTTACATATTCAGTTATGGGCTCCCCCTTTCATTCACAGCCCTCCTCCCAAGAATCCCTAATAAAATAAATGGAGCCTCTGACCTTTCTTCCAGAAAGGAGGTCAAGTGGGGCAAACCATGTGGACTCTTGGTGTCCTCACTTGTAAGCAAATAGATACAGCAATAATACATTCCAATCTCCCACTTTTCTGTCCACATACATGCTTAGCATGCGCTTGAGTCCCACTCAACCTTTCCTCTAGACTGTTTGCCTCTGCATTGCAAGGGGCAGATTTAAACTATTTTATCCCACACTTCTCCCATAATTCACTAAATATCAGAGACATGAAATCTGACCCTCTATCCAACAGGATTTCTTTTGGAAAACCCACTCTTATTAAAATAACGAACTGTGCATCTCCAACTGTCTCACTTTCTGCATTTGACAGGACTGCCGCCTCTGGATATCTGGTGGCAAAAAAATCAACCACCATGAATATGTATGTTTTCCCACTTAAGGATTGCCTAGAAAATGGCCCTTTAATATCCATGATGACCCTGTGGAGTGCTTTTTTAATCACAGATAAAGGCTACAATGGAGTCTTGCTGAGATGGATATGTTTCTTCTGCTTCAAACATACACCACATGTCTTAGAATACACCTTCATCTCATCCTAAATATTGGGCAAATAAAAGTTTCCTTAAATCTCTCAAAAGTTTTTCCTCCCTAAGTGACCAGCAAACAAACAGTCATGCACCAACCTTACTATCACTGCATGATACCGTTTGGGCACCAGAAGCTGCCTGTAGGGCTCTCCAAGGTGCCTGTTCTCACTCTCTTGCATAAATTACTCACTGCTGCTTTTCTTATTAGGAGCATTACAGTGGACAGCCTTCTTCATGCCTTCTAGAGAAGAGTCAGTATCTTGCTCTGTGGCAAACATTGCTGAATTTGTGTTTACCCCCAGAGCTGTCTCCGACAAAGTAGCTGATTCCTCAAAGCTCTGCTCTGAACACAAGTTGTTACTGTCCGCTGCTAAGACTAAAGTGGTCTCCTCTCCCTCTACAGGTCCATGTTTGGGGACTCAATGTTATCTTCATTCTTACCATGAGTTATAACATTAACAGCTTTACACAAAAACATGATATCATTATTACCAACTAGTATATCCGCTGGAATGTTATTCAGTATAGCACCATTTAGAGTACATTTTAAACCTTTCCACTCCAACTCTATTTGAACTAAAAGCACAGTGATTTCAAATTTTCCCAGTGTAAGGACTTTTACATTATCCCCTGTAGCATACAAGTTTTCAACCATGTCTTTTCCGATCAGAGAAAGCTGTGTGCCATTGTCCCTCTAGCCTTGGCATATCTTACATTTACCTTGATATCTTTAATTATCATCCTCCAATAGATCAGATTTTACAAAATTCACCCGGGTCCCTTCAGGCACCTCCATGGGGCACATCAACCTGGGCTGAACGGGATTTGTATCCAGATTCTCCTTATTTAAGGCAATCTCTTTTCATGTGCTCAGTGGAGCCACATGAGTAATGCTTTCTTGGGATAGCCTCCTATGCTAGTGCCCTGTAATTAAGATTACCTGGAATGGAATCGGTTCTGAGGTGGACTGTGGTTGGACTCACCATTCCCCACCCCTTTACCCATGATAAAATGGGGGCTCTATTTACACCTGGCTTCTGCCTCTTCCTCTGGGGTTTGTGCTCACTAAACAATCTGGCCTGTACACAGGACTCAGCAATATCAAGCTGCTTCCTGTACAGTGGCCAGGGTTTTATCCCAGGCTGCTGCTCTAACTTCTTCAGTGCATATACTCAGGAAATGTTCCTGTGCAAAGAGATCAAACTGCTCATAATCCTCTAACTCTTTCTCCATTATCCACTTTTTTATTAAATCACACATTCTATATTCATTCTCACTGACAACTTCTCATGCTCTTTTCTAGAGGTTCCTAAATTTTAAACAATACACTTCAGGGAGGGTGATCTGAAACTTTTGCAACATAGCTTTTTTAAACTCATCATATTTCAATGCCTCCCTGAGGTCCATCTCATTAAAGACCCACGGCTCTTTTCCAGACAACGTGGAGATCGGATTGGGGACTCTTTTCCTCTGGAATCTTTTTTTTTTTTTTGCTTTCCTTTGCACCCTGGGGCACGAGTCACTTGCTGGTCAAATCTTTAAACCATGATTTGGAGGACTTCAATAGCTCAGTCATAGGTGAGGGGTCTATTACAGGAGTGGGTGGGTGAAGTTCTATGGCCTGCGTTGCGCAGGAGGTCAGACTAGATGATCATAATGGTCCCATCTGACCTTCTAGTCTATCTTGTGTAGCTCACATATTCCTTCAAAAGTAGTGAGATACTTCTCAATACAATCTGTCTCTCTGTATTCAGGGCAGAGTTTGTCCCAGCTGGCTGACCCTTGTGGAGCATTGCCAATAGGCTGAGGGATCTGCTTTTGTAAATCCAATATGCTCAGGGTGTGGTCTCTCTCTCTTTTTCTTGGCTTTCAGTTTTGGACATCCTCTGTTGATGCTCTGACACACTTGCTCTGTTTCTGCTAGTTCCAGCTTGCGGAGGTATAATCTGGCTTTATCCATGGTTGTCACACCAGTGGTGGTATTAGGTGGGTACCCAGAGTCTTTAAGAACACTCATGAAGTTTGGCTGCCCTTCATGATGCTTGTCATATTCCATGAGGAGGGTTGCAACCCTTGCATTCATTTTCCTGAAGCAAATAAGCAGCCTTCCACGCACAACTCTTCCAGCTGCTTCTTGGTGGGCTTAGAATAGAGTTATCTGCTCATCCTGCCTTTTCTACCACTCTGTTTCCTTTCCATAAGCAAAAAAAAACAAAAACTGTAACCTGTTGTTCCGTTTCCAACTTTCCCTCTCTGTGATCTCTCATGAACCAGTTTGTAAGTGTGTGGTCTGTGATAAGCTAGCAAACAGGATAACAGATTCTGCCAACTACGCCACAGTGATGGTGCTTGGACGCCCAGAACTTATTACTGCCTGCCTCCAGCAAAAGGGAGTTTTGCCTATGGTGGCTAGGTGCCAGCTCCCTCACACCACTAGCCTGTCAGCCACTCAAGCACTCTCCTCTGGGCTATGCCAACTCTGACTTTGCCTTGCAAGTTAACAAGAAGTGTACCCCAATCCCTAACACCCTTTGATAGTGCTTCCCTGTGACAGCCAGCCCTTGACACTGGCTGCTCACAGAAATCCTAGATTCTGGGCCCCTAAAGGAACAATGCACCCTACTTTACTAGTTTTACCTCAAATCACCGCTCCTGCATAATGCACAGCACTTCTGAGCACTTATAATAAACCAAAAGCAGGTTTCTTTGAGAGAGAATAGGGATTCTACTTGAAACAAGAGAGTGGTGCAAATAAATGGTTACAACACAAAAATCATGAAATTGGGGCTACACTTACCAACACTTACCTTTCCTAGGTAATAAAATAGGCACCCCCCTCCCACATACACCCACACACTGGCTGGCTTCACAGAATCAGGACCTGATTTTTCATGAAAATGTCCCTGACCCCTTTCCCCAAGAGTCTCCTCAGTGAAAGGATGCAGGGGGTCTTTGCCCCTCCTCTGTTATACTGAAACAGTCTTTTGTCTCTATTCATAGACAGGGAAAACCTATCTGTTGTATCCGACCTTTTTTACTCCAAATGGTTTTGATTGTTTGCAGTTGTCTCTGATGGTTTGCCAATGATAGTCTGGGAATAGAGCAAGCAAGACAATTAAGACTTGCCACACCTCACCAGCTAATCAGGGAAAGAGTGAACAACATCCTCTTGCATGTGTAGGCCATCATGAGATACATTATCCCCTGGTGACTAACTTTTATATCAAGCTCATAAAGCATGCTTTCAGTACAGTCACATTATTCCTTAAATAGTAATGTACATACATCTCACATCAACTATGAGCCTTGGTAAGTTATGAGCTTTCTGTAGATACCTTACCTGTTACCCCTCATGGACAAATACCCTGCAAAAATATGAGTTTGGTGTAGTGACTTGGTCAAGTCTGAGATGAGAGTTTTGGGCAAAGAGAGTCCCCTCTTCTTGCAAACGAGACCCTGTGTCACTCCATGTAAAACAGAACTGTTACCTAAGCAAATTTGCCAGAGAAAGAGGAAAGCTCACCATCTCACTGTGAGGTAAATCAAGTTTTCTTGTTCTTCCAGCTACTATAGAGATTTAAACCACATATCCTCTTAAATTTTCATGTGGCTGGCAGCCTGGGAAGTGACAAGATTCTAAGGGTTAATTAAGAAAACCAATAGTAACTAATAAGCCATATGATTTTAAACTTCTTTGTATAAGATTTGAGCCAGACAGGGCCCCAACAGGCAAAAATAAAATAACTGAACAACACACTCATCCTGTTAGAATGCTACTCATACTACAAAGCATTGGAGTAAATATGCCCTAATCAGACATTATAAATTTTGTCCTGTGCTTTGACCTAACACCCAAAGTTTACAGAAATTAAGCACTGTACACGAAAAAAATAAATGCACACTCGCTAATTATTCTTAGCATTTACCAGGGATGTGCTTACAGAATCAGTTCGTTACGTAATCTTTGTTATATAATCACTACAATACAATTCTCCTTATGCAACCTTAATCACAACCGGGAAGCACGCAGCTGTTTAAAATAACCCTCACTCAAGGAAGCTGTTTCAACTGCTCTCTGGATTTTGCAGACTACATTAGGTGTATGTCACAGAGCAGAAAAGGAGAACTGATTTGCTAACACCTCGGAGTTCTAGCAGTGGTGCTATAAAGAAATAATAATTGAGTGTATTTGATTTTGGGGTAAACACCAGCACACTGAAAAATACACATGACTCTGTGCAATACACACAGGGCACACACAGGTCGCTTTGCGGCAGGTCAAATCTTGAGAGGTTCTGAACCCTGCTCAGCACTCAATTCCTATCAAAGACCGTACATTTGCAGGCGCTCAGCACCTCTCAAGCGGCTTGTTTCAAGATCACTAGAGTCATTGCGAGTCTGTTCTCTGACCTTACTGCGGTTCGGATGAGGCCCAAGATTAGGGCTCCAATAAAAACAGGAGGTCAAGATTACTGCAGAATTAAACTTAATCCAAATGCCTTTGAGGATTCTATGAGGCATCCTTGTGGATTCTATGTTTAGGAATCACCATGCAAAAGTGTAAAGGAAATAGAGTCCTTGAGGGCCTCTGTAGCCATTGTTCAAAGCTAAAACATGCTGCTCACAGAAACCCCAAACATAGCTGACAAGAATTAAGTCTAGCAACGCTCAGTGAGTAGGCAGTTGTTATTATGCCATATAGAATGGCATAATGTATACTATATATAGACACTATAGATACATATATCTGTGTACAATAAAAATAGAATACCCTCCCCTCCTAGAGGTGGTTCTTGTAAGTCAGAGTAGAAGCACAGTGGCAGGGCAGCAGGGAGAAACTTGTGATACAGACCTCCATGTCATACTTTTGCTGGGGACAGTCTTACTCTTCAGGGTTCAGAGCCATGCCTGGGCACCTTTCATTATGATCTTCACACCTGTCCCTGTTTGTTCAATTTTTGGTCTCCTATAATCACTTAAATGCTGAGTTCTGCGGCATCACCCTCACCTGAGAGGCCAGGCCTTTCATTGTTGTGGGTTCTACCATTGTCGTCCCAAGATTTAAACAGGCTTGGAATGAATACACTCACGCAGGCACAAAATATGCTACCTTAAATCATTCTATTTCAGTGAGTATTTTGGGTGGGCAAGAAATGTAGGATCAGAGCCAGTGCTTCTACATTTGTTTCTTCCTGTGTGAAACTTGAGCAAGAGGGAGCCGTTTTCAAAGTGGTGGGCAGCGACTTAGCTGCAAGATGTCCATTAACACCAGAAGCAGGAGGGCAGGCAAATAATCGCACAGCACTTTGAAAATTCACTCCCAGGGGTTCAGAGATGTTTTTCTTTTCTGGAAATAATTTTAAAAATTGAAATGTTATCAACTGAGATCATTCCCGAGAACACTTACCCTGTCAAATTAAGCAAGCCTATTTTCTGCATAACATCCATTATGTTTCTAAATGGAGAAAAAGAGATGCTTATGGAGAGCTACAGTGCAATCGAGGATGGGGTCAGAATTTGCATTAGGAAATGTATGGTTTTGTTGCTGTTTTTCAGTGTTGATGAACAATGTCTGCTTTCACTGTCTCAAAGCCTTGAAAAGAAGGCCCTGTGGTTTCTTCCCTGTATCAGTCTCCTTGGCTGTAAAATAGCAGCGTGGCTCAGTAGATTGGGTCCTGGATTAGGGGCCAAGAGATTGGGATTCTATTCCTGACTTGATCACTGATTTAATGTGTGAACATAGGCAAACCATTTAGCCAATCTGTGCCTCAGTTTCCTCGTCTGTAAAATGGAGAGGATAACTCTTACCCAGCCTGTGAGAGCTATATATGGAAAAGTTTTATCATTATTAACCAAAGTGATCTGCAAAATCGTAAGAATGATCAAAAGAAACCTTGCAGATACCAACCAATAAACAGAGTCCGAACCACATTCAGCACAGGCAGGTTATTTTATGAGTAGAATCAGTGTTTGTGTCGGTAGTGCAGTAGCACCTATGCCTCATGCTGTCCTGAAGTCTCAACGACTGCTAATCGTGACCTCTGCACAATGCTATGCCACTGGTGCTGGGCATTTGGCTTCTCATGCAGCCTTACAAGATGACGCATCAGTGCAAGTTTCTCTCATTCAAACTTCATGTTCTTATGGAAACGGAGAAAAAAGCCCATGGGCAGGACCCCCACGTGAGGGGGGAAAGGGTATACTTTACCGGGGCCTAAAGGCCCTGGGGGGCCTGGCCCAGGCTGCAACCCCCATTACCATGAGGAAAAAAAATTTTCATGGCTCATGAGATTGTATGTATGGGATGAGGGATTGTGGTATGTGTGTGGGAGGCGGCCAGTGTTACAAGTTTGTATTAGGCCCAAAAAAGTTATGCTTGGGCAGTAACGAAGGAGCTATGCCACAGGAATGCTGGAACCAGAATCAGGCACTAGCTGGAGTCTAGAACTATGATTCTAAACCACTGTCGGACCCCTTTGTTATCTAGCTGGGGGCTAGCCAGACTCCTCTCTCAATATGCAGGAAAAAGAGGGACAGAGAGGTCACTAGCTCCGAGTTGAAAATCCCTTGAGTACTGAGAAACTTGTGAGAAAAAACAACAAACACCCCTCTGAAAAAAGTTAATCTTATTTAAAGGTGACTTGCAGTGGAAGACAAGAAGTGGATCTGTGCCCCTTTTCACTCCTTTATAGTATAGGAAGAAGGCTTAAATGATTCCCCTCTCCCCTCTCACCCAAAAAAGTAGGATTTTTTTCCAGTTACAAACATAGGTCTTGTCTGTTTTATAACTTGGTGGATGACTGAAGAACCAGGGAAATTATTAAACCTAAAGAGATTGAACACTGAGGCATTAAGAGTAAGAGATTGTTAATCAGGCTGTTTAGAACTGTTTAAAACTTGTTAACAGCTATTTAACTTCAATGCTTAATCCAAAATTGGGAGTAAGGACATCTTTGTTAAAGATTCAGCATCTCTGCCTCTTCAGTTAAAATGTAAGAAAGGTGTCAATATACACAGTCATCCAAAAGCACATCCAATAAAACTAAAGCAGCCCAAACTTGACATTCCTGATTTCTAAGGTAACACAAAGGCAGGAAAAAATATTAACCCCATCACTATTTCAGACCTTCATTATCTCTCTTCCTCACTTTTTTGCAGGACACCGTTCAAAGCTCCAGGCCTGGAAAACCCAGGCCTTTGAGTACTGTCTTTTAAAACCAATAAAAAGTTCTGTCCTCCCCAAAGAGACAATTTTGAAACTTGGAGGTATGTTAATTTTTTTAAATCCTGAGGTTTTGCCTGCCTCTAGCCAAGAGAAAACTTTGATAAAGATCTTTGAAGTCACCATAATGAACTACAACTTCACAAAAAGGCTGGAAGAATGGAGGTGATAGGCTGTATTGCCATAGATACAAAACACAATATTAAACTGATGAGTGTCTGCAAACTATGTCTCTCTCCATAAGCTAAGTGGGAAGTAAGGAGAGCAAAAGGGAGTCAGAGCGTGCGACTTCTCTTTTTAGAAAGCATGATGAAAAGTGCTAAGCTTTTTTGAGAGCTCTCTATAAAAAACTAACTTGGTGATATAACAACAGATAAAAACGCAGTAAAGAAAACTCACAGCAGGCATATCCATTCTAGGATTAATTCCCCAACCTTTTCGTACAGCAGGCAAATGGATCCCAAGAATTCCTGTTTCTAAGGTACCACTACTGCAACCAACATGGAAATGTTCTCACTGACAATAATAAAGGGGCTCACTGTGCAGCCTCAAGCCTCCTGCCTGTAAGTCACTGCAGACCTGGCCGATGTCAAAAGACAAGGGAAACTTGGTTCCTGCCAGCACTGGCTGGATCACAAAACAGTAAGTCATACTACAATGCTCTCTTCCTTCACTCTGTGATGCAGCAGCTACTTTCCAACAGACAGTGAGAGAGAAAGGAGACACACAAAATCATTTTCATGCTGTTGAGCCCCTGAGCATCTTGAAACTAGCAGATGGGAAAGGATCAGCGGACAAAATCTACAGTAACATTCTCTCTCAGATGGTAAAGGTGTTATCATATCATGCAGGACAAATGGACTGAAAAATGCATTTGGCAGTCCTTTTTAGTGGGTTGTGAATGTGAAGAATTTTTGTCCCCCTCATACACTGCCAACCACAGCTAAAACTTCTTACCCATATGATTTTAATGGAGCATGGTCTATATTAGTGGTCATATTGACAACCATTTGCCAGAGAGATCACATACACGATACATTTAATGAGTACAAACAATGAGAGTAAAATAAAAACCCCAAACCTTTAGAATTCTGCCTGTATCTAAATGAACCAAAAGGTTTTTTTAGTCTGGTTCGCCTGCCTTTGCTAACATTTTTGTTCACATAAAAGGAGGACAAGAAATTTTATGAACAGCCTGCACTATTAAATTTACCTTACATCCTGGAATCCAATTTAAGTCTGTGCAATAAATGACACAGCAATTACACAAATGGGAAGAAGCTTGCAATTTGTGCATTCTTTTTATTTGGATTTTATTTAAAGTTAAAACAATTTGAATCGCAAATTGTCTGTTCTGTTGTACTAAAAAAATAATACTTTGTTCTTCCTTTACTCTACCTTTCATCTGATGATTTCTACACATTTGACAAAGATTGATTAATGTAGCCACACCATGCATCTATCAGATAGACACAGCATCATCATCATACATATTTTAGAGAGGGAGAACCCAGAGATGCTAGCATTTACATTTTTAGAATAGGTCACTCATTCTGACAGCCTCCATTTTTGGATGGCCAACTTGAGGCACTTACAGCCTGCTTTCCACTCACACTTTCAACTGTCCACAGTGGAACCTGCAAGTGCTCAGCCCCTCTGAGGCATCCAAAAACTGAGGCATCTAAAAATCAGAGGACGCTTTGGAAGTTTAGACGACACAGCAGATTACCTGCAGAATTGGGAATGGTATACCTGTGAGCTCTAACCACTTATAGAGCATCTCTCCCTAGTGTTGTAAAAACATGTAACACCCTTTAGCAAAAGTAGATCCTAAAATGTTCCATTCAGTCTTCCCCATTGATGATTTCAAGCTTCATAAATACAATGGCCTGGGCCTGCTGCAAGGGTTGAAATGAACACCTGTCCTGATAAATAACTCACAAGTAAATATTGTTGTATCCCCTCTCTGGCTGGCAAAAGGCCTAATTTAATCAAGAGGGATTTCAACAGCATTATAAAGTCAATGACTCACTATTAAAATAATATTTTAAATGTATACAGCACCCATGCCCAAAAGCCATTGAATGGCTAAAGAAATAAATGCAGGGCAACTCAATACATTCCAAAAACTGGCATTAGACCCACTTTCCATCCTTCCATAAAGATGATCCACAGAAAACTAAAACAAACAAAACACAGGCCTGTTAAGAGGGGCTACAGCTGTAGCAAAAGATAATGAGTGGCTATATAAATGCTCCAATGGCTCATGGATTTCAAGAGTGCATCTGGGATCTTTGGAAAAAATGAGATTTCAGAGAAGCAAGGACCTCTGCATAATGCACACTGCTATTGTGGCAAGTAAGTGACCTTTGACTAATTAGGTTAATTTTTAAAAGAAAGAAAAATGTACATTTAGCAATGCTCATTTACTTCCTTCGGGATTCTAAATTACCTGTCTAGCCATATGGTTTTGCACTTCCATCCATCACTGTAGTATCTGAGTGCCTTCCCCGTTTAATAGACAGAAAATAATGAAGTCATTAGAGCCCAAATCCACAAAGGTATTTAGGCTCCCAACTTCCATTGAAATCAGTGGAAGTTAGGAGCAGGGCCAGCTGTAGACCAAATGGTTCTTCAGGCAAAGGGCATATTTGGCAACCCCCCACCCCATTTGTTAAACTTTTGAATACTTGATTTTTTATTGCATTTGTAGCCCATTTTATCATGCTGATGCACAATTTGCATGCATGATTTATCCCTATCATATAAGATGATAAATTTGCATGCCACAATCTGTAAATCTGTATTTATTCCTGCCATATATAAGCAAATAAAAAAATTGTTTCCTCTGAGCTTATAGAAACTCTTTAATTTTAAGAAGTGAAATGTACTAACATCAAGAAATGGAACTGTGCACCATAACTGGGTAGACCAGTATTAAATAGTGTTACAGTAGGCAACAGCCTTAGAATGTTAACCCTAGTCCTTTTGAAGTAAACATTTTACATCAAAACATTTTACTTTAAAACACTGTATTTTCCCTTTTGTTACTAACAACAAAAACACACCCCGAACCCAGCAACCCAGGCAGTAACCTGGGTCACCTGCCCCTAAATCTGGCCCTGGTTAGGAGTCTAAATACCTTTGTGGCTCTAGGCCTACAAGACTTCTTGGAGTCTCTGGCTCTTCTCACATTTTGAGTTATAGAAAGCTCTGCTTGGGAGCAAAGTTGCTTATTTTTTTTATTTATTTATTTTGGGGGACAAAGGAATGATTGATATTGTAAATCGCTCTCTGATTATGGTGGGAAACCTTTGCCAAATAGGGAAGCCTCTGAATTAATTGTCCATCCCCACCATTGCTGCTTGCAATAAACTTCCACGATAAATACATTTCAAACCCTGCTGCATACAGCAGCGTGGCCCTGAGCACAGTACACAGAGCCAGGAATGTCCTGTGTTCTAAAGACACTGACACTCAGAGTAGCCTCAGGCAAGTCATTTAACCTCTCTGTCTCAATGTCTCCCTCTACAATGTAAATAACATCTGTCTCACCAGGGTGTTGTGAGGTTAATGAATCAGCTCACATTAACTAGTGAGGACATCCAGAGACATTTAAGATGATCTGGGACTTGTATCTGAGGTTGAATTTCATTTGTAATCACAGTGTTTTTTGGATTGCCTAAATATAAATACTGTTTTATGATTTACACATAAAAATGTTTTATAGAGTGTATTTTATGCTATTTAAGCAAATGTAAAACACTTTAAATATAAATTAATGGTTATAAAGAGCTTTGACAGTAAACAATTCGGGGTAATTATTATTACAGTTCAATCTATTGTGGTAATGGCCTAGGCATCCTAAAAGGGTGAATAAAAAAAAAGTATGACATAGCTCACATTACTTTAAATATTAAATTAGTTCATGCGGAAGCTGCAAGCTGGGTAAAATAATCATGTAGCAATGCAATCTCACACACCAATCAGCATGGCAGTCAGTGTACCTTGCCACAGATTTCAAAAGTGGCACTCAAAAAACAGTCAGATTTCTTTGATCCAGTTGTTTATGCTCAACATTCTTAAGCTTGGGCCTTTTTTCTACATGCTATTACCGATAAAATGTATTAGAAATTATTTACACAGCACCTAATCTATAAAAATATCCTAAGAGCTTTACAAAACAACAAATCCAGATGGCAAAACAAACATACCAGATTAAAAGAAAAACAATGAAAATCAGTATAAAACCTAAATAAAATCAAGATGGGAGTATACCCAAAGAGGATTTATGCAAATTGCTTTTCCAAGCACACCAAATCTTTCCCAACGTAACATGTATTACGGACCAAAGACATCTAATCAAATAGATCTTGCACGTGCAAAACCTTCCACGTTTTCTGATGAACAATTCCCTTTCTGAGTTATTTCATTGTTTGTCTTCAAGTCTGTTTCCTCTTATTCACATGATACCTTTTATACTCCATGCTGAGTTTTTGCAGAGTCCAAGAATAATCATGGAAGGCACTGGACCAAATTCACAGCTGGTGTATAAGGCACAACCCAGTTCACTTAAGTAGAGTTAAATCCATTTATACCAATGTGATTTTGTATGTCTCCTATCCCCTTTTATTTCCTCTTAAGTGTGACAATTATGGATGGCAAGATGGCCAATACATCAGGAATATTTAATCTAAATGTGTGGCATAAACCTAAAAAGAAAGAATACAGATTCTAAAAATATCCATTTCCTGAAACATTGCATCATTATGTAGATTCCAGAGGTTTTCCAATGAAGCCGTTTTCTCATTTCTCTTTTTGCAACAAACATACCACTTCTCAAAATTGTCTAGCATAGAATTAATGCAGTTCTCTACATTTCGAAAGCTTTAAACAACCAGACAGCATCCAAAGAGTCAGGTGTTCAAAAAGCACATTTAAGTAAACCACGTGGGTCTCTTGGATATCAATGAAATACACTGTACAGAGAAATGTTTGATAAGAAAGACTGAAGTGGGTTATCAAAGCTATGAAAGGGGAACTCACACATGGCAACCTGCCTGCACCAAACCTGGTTCACATCAGCATAATGCTATGCTCTTTAGGTGCACTGAATTCAACCCTGAAAGTCAAAACCAGAAATGAGACAGTACAGCTGATCTTTTACTTCATCAAAAACATGTGGATCTCAGGCCTAAAAAGCCACCTTTCCACTCTGTGATATAAATACAAGGCCTAGAATAACTTTTTAAAATGAACAAAAGCTTTGCTTCCCCCCAACCTTTTGTTGTAATTGTTAAACCTAAATATGAAAACTACCAAAGGCAACCAGGAAGTCTAAGTAAAATAGAGTGTTCTTCACTCTCTCTGTTCATTCTGCTACAATATTAGCAACTGTCCATTTCATATAAGACATTTCATCAACAAAAGGGCACCAGTTCAAACACTGGATACATCTTCCAGTCCAACCCTAAGTGAAATCTGCTCATTCTCATAAGGATAAATCTGTACAGCATTTAACACCTTTCAAAAAATGCTAACCACCCCAAGGTGCTTCCAGAGGAGGTAGTTCAACAGTTAATATTCCAAAATGCGCGTCCGTTTCTGAACCAGTTCCAACACAACAAGAATGTACAAATGAAATGTGCCCTCCTCCAGCATAGAGCTCAAAACTAATAACTTTAGGGCTTCTAAACTGCCAATTATATATTTTGAATAGCCAAGAAGAGTTTTATTTGCCCATAATTATCACCATCCCAATATTCGCTATATACACTCCTTCCACCACCCCCTGCTCTGCCTCACTGAGAACCAGTCAATTGCAGCACAGAAAATAACTTCACAACAGCCCCATTACAGTGCTGCTTTTAAAAGTTTTTTTTTCAGATGCCTTTGGAAGTTTTCCATAGCTCCTCAGGGGCTAGAAGCTTTTTCTTTCCCAATCCCCCCAGTTACAGTTTGTGATAATCGCCAATACTGGACCACAGATTTCTCTCTCAAAAGGTTAGCATTCCCCTCTAGTGAGAAGAAAAATGCACAAGAAAGAAGGGAAAGAAAGATGTGGGAGGGTGAGACAAAACAAATTCGGAATCTCAAACTACCCACTCAAGAATCAAAAATGAAAACGAATGCCAGGTTTCGTCAGCACCGAACACAGTCTAATTCTGAACTTTAGGAGGGGAGAAGAGGACACACGTGGGGGAATCCCCTAGTTTGGGGGGCACCACCACACCGATCCCCTCTCTGCAATACGCTGTTTGCCATCATTTGAAGAGCCATCAGACCACGCTCTGAATTCGTAAGTGCCATTGTGACGGGCTTGTTCTCGCGTGTCCCCAGACAAACCTGCTCACAAATAGCTCCAGGAGATTTATTCTCTTTTTTAAAGCATCGCTCTCGGCTCCCGCTTACCTCCAGGCACAAGGGGAGCAGGAGCAGGACCCACCGCTGGAAAGGGCTCATGTCTCCCGCTCTCGGGCCGCCGTGCCCCTCTCTCAGACGCACACGGGGGCTGTCAGCGGAGCCATCCCCACCGCCGCCGGGGGCAGGGCAGAGGCTCGGGGGCCGCGCACGGCGGGGCCCGCGCTGCGCACACGGGGCCCGGGGGACCTGGAGGCGAGGGCGGCCCCGCAGCCAGGGGCGCTCACTCCGCAGCCGGGCTCCCCAGCGCCCGCCCTGCCCAGCGGCGCATCCCGGGCGCGGGGCGGGGGAAGGTCCCTGGCTCGGGGCGGCGGCGGACCCGGGCGAGCGCGGCACAAAGGCGCCCGGCCCCGGAGCGGCGAGGACCCGCCCCCGGCACCGCCCCGCGGCTGGGAGGGAGCCGCCTCCGCCGAGGCGGGCCGGGAGCGCCTGAGCCCGCGGGGGGGGCCGGGGAGCGCCGGGCGGAGCGGATCCCGGCAAGGCGGGAAGCCTGGACCCGCCTCTGAGCCGCCAAGGCTCCCTGCGCCGCCTCCAGCCTGGCCGGGGGCGGGATGTTGGCAACCGTCGGGCCGGGCCTCGCCACGCCCAGCGTCCAAAACGCTGCCCTGGTGGCCTAGGCCAGGCCTGAGGTCAGGGCTGAAAACCCGCCCCCTCAGGGCTCCGCCAGATGGGCAGCGCTAGCCCCGCACAGGATAAAAGGCTTCGGCACCGGCCTTCTCCGCCTGGGGGCTGTGACCCTTCAGGGGGTCCTGAGGTGTCACACACATCCCCCTTCATGGCCGTGGCACACGGACGGGGTCATCACTTTTGCGGGGTGGTCATCACAGCCTGAAATATTTTCCAAGGGGTGGTCCCGGCAAAAAAAAAAAAAAGTTGTGAGAACTCTTGGTTAAATTGACAGAAAGCTGCTGTCACCCTGCTGTAGATGGACATAATTAGGACATTCTTCCCATCCCCTTTGCTATGGTATGTTACAATGTAGCCTCAGGGTACTAAGATACCTTGTAGAAGAATTTAAGACCAAATTTTCGCAAATAACCGCTGATTTTGGATCTTCCATTGCTTGTTGGCCCACCTGAGACGCCCTGGGCTGGATTTGTCAGATATTCTTAAGCATTCCACAGGTCCCACTGAAGTCAATAGTAGCTGTAAAGTGATGGCCACCGTTCTGGCCAACGTTAAGGATTGAACCAGGGATCTGTGACCTAAAAGCATGAGTCTGTTCAGCTTAAATTAAAAGGGTAAGCCTCTTTAGGAAAGAGCTGAAACAGACTTCGAGCCTCTGTGACTTGGACACAGAAGAGGACACGCAACACACTGACTGATGAGTTACCCACAGCACCTAGAAACATCAGATCCAAGTTGTTCCAGTGGCCACTTTTGAAAATTTGGCCTATAATGTGAAACAAGAAACAGGAATGTGCATAACTGGCTAAAATCAATTGTCTTCCATCACATGGGCTCTTGCCTGCGCTTGCATTAGAATTTAACTCACTTTCCCTCTCTAATTTTTGTGACCTCATGCAACATACAAGTAGGGCCCAAGCTTAATTTTTTCAGGCCCAGTACAAACTTGTAACACAGGCCCCATCCCGCACACATACCATAATCCCTCATCCCATACATACAATCTCATGACCTGGGCCATGGCCTCCAAGCCCCAGGAAAGGGCACCCCTCCATGTGGGGGCCCTGCATACAAGATATGCTTTGGAAAGACACCAAACCTGTTTGTGATGGGATTTGCAAATGCCTTACATGTATCTTGTTATTAGAAGTGCAAAATTCATTTTTATATGGTGTATTTCTTAACAAAATATTGGTTGCAGACCTCAACAGAAGATGGCTGCTCCTGCATACATTGATGAGGGCTCCATGGCAACAAAGAGATACAAGGGAGAATTCTGGCAGCAGAACTGCAGTTGGGAAGGGATTGGGAAGAAAATATGGCCCTGGGAAAAGTCAGAAGAGAGAGAGACCATGGGGCAAGGCTGGGAGAAGGAAATTAAGAGACTGATAACCTAAGGCTCTTTGCTGGCCGCAGAGGCTAGCTCTGTCTGCACGTCTAGTTGATAGCCCATTGGCCATGTAGATCATCCTGAGTGGCTGAGAGCCAGCTGTCAGGTATACTGCATTCATTAAATAATCCAATACACATTGCTGATATCAGAGTTGGGTTGAAGATAAAGCAGGTGGCAGGCATTTTATCTTGGTAAAAGGACGGCATCATTTTGGAAAAAGAAAGGGCATGGACAATACTTCATCAACAGGAGTTTGCTGAAGGGGAGAAAATTCTGGGTTTGAAAGGAAGGAAGTAGCAGAATCTAGTGAATTATGCCACTCATGCATAGTTCATTACTCTCGATGGAAATTATCTTTGTAGATAAGGATATTGATATCCAAAACTATAAACTCTCTCCCAACCAAGTGCTAAATTGAAAGAATAAAAGTAGCCCCTGGAACAGGAATAAGAAGTTTCAGTTTCAGATTTCATTTCAGCCCTGCCTAAGCTCCATCAAGTGGTGTTTAGTATTCTTTAGTCATCTTTGTTTCGACTCCAGGGGCCAAATTTATCCCTAGTGTAAGTCCACTACATTTAATAGAATTACACCAGAAATTAACTTAGCCCAGTAGGTAGCATTTTTGTTGTCTGTGAATGCACGCATTTCAGAAAAATTATTTGCAACTCATCTATTAGATAAATGAACACTTTCCTTCTACCACACTACAACACATCAGCAATGCATCCAGGTTGCACATGTTGCACCACTAATGAAGAACAGCTGACTTGGATAAGCCTTTTCTTCTGGGCAAGTTCTCTAAATAAAATCAAATCCATATTTCACATTCTGGTTTCACTGTCTCTTAAGACAACATTTAAATGGTTTAGCACTTCAAAGAACAGCGCCACAGTGCCAATATCTATGCATAAAAACAAGTTTAAAAAACACACAGAATAAAAGTTAATGCTTAGCACAAAAATGTTTTTGTTGAATATTAGTTCTCTTATTAATGTTGAAATAGTTGTTCCTAAAACCATTAGAAAATATATGGTCTCACTGGGGCTGTGTGTAAAGTAGATATGGTAATCACTACACTACGAAAACAGCTGATACTATATTATCTTTCCTGTCCCTATAAGTACTGTATGTATATATTATGAATTATTTGTATTACTGTTACCAGCTAGGTGCCAGTCATGGACCAGAATCCCATTTTACTAGATGCTGTGAACAAAACAAAAATATGATCCCAATTATATATGTAAAATCGCTTCTTTATATTTGTCAAAGAAAAACCAGTCATTAGTTCCTTCACTGATTTTGTTATTAAAGGTTTGTAAAATTCCTATTTCTCCTCTAAAGTCTATATGTAAAGCATAGTTTCACTACATTTTTAAGGTCCTGTTTCATAAAGATGTAAATGAAACTCTTCTTTGTGTAATGTTGATTATGACAAATAAAAATAGCCTCTGAGCTTTAAAACACATGCTGAAATAGCTTAGTTGGGAGTGTAGTAGGCTAAAGAGATACGGTAGAAGTCCCACGATTCAATCCTAGGTTGTGGAACACTTCCCCCCCAACCCCGACTTCTTTTTACCTTCGCCCTGGATTCTGCAGACATTTGCAGATATGAATAACTTCACACACAACTATAGTCCCATTTGCAGGATCAGGGCCTAAATGACCACCAAACTGCTCAAAAAGATGACTAATTTCTTATCTTCATAATTATGACTGGCTAGTAACTAACCATCATCAATGATTGACTTTCAATGGAACTTGTGCTTCTAACTTAGATGGTTAGGAAAACCCACCCCTAAGCAAGTTGTGTTTACCTCTCTAAGCTGTATACAATTATACCTGAAACACAGTACATGGAGACTTGGTGAGCTAATCCACACGTTAGTCCAGTGTGATACTGAAATGTCAAAATTTAGTTCCTATCCAATTTAATTTTGGTAGGAAAAGATACTATTGAGTCCAGTTGTACCAATCAGCAAAAAATACATTTCTCCTGTACATATTTTAGCAAGTGTTCAGATATTAATTTTTTCATAATTTCAGATATTTAATTTCTTCATTAAAATTGCAGAGCACAATAGAAGATTGGAACACCCACAGTTTGTTATAATTGCTGAAATTGAATAAAATCACTTTGAGCTCATTTTGCTTCAGTTAACTACATTTTCTGATTCTGATCTTTCCAGAAAGAGCTCAGTTGTCCTACCGTAGGGTCACATTTAACATAAACTGCCATACTGAAATATGAGTGAGCAACTGGGGTGACGTTCCCAAGAAAATTTGACAGACCCACCCTACTTGCAGTGAAATTAAGGTTGAAGAATTCTGTTTAAATTGACAAACCTCTTGGACATTCCTGAAGAACACTAAATACATGCTGGCTGTGTTAAACTTTTCATAGTGCTGCTTACTCATTGGGTATTTCAGTCTCTTAGCAGGGTTGGTTGCTTGGCCATCATTTTAAATAAATAGAGAAATGATACTTTAAGGAGCAGGAAGTATAGTATAAAGATTATTCAACATACAGAATGATGAAGCATTCTGATTAAACATACTGCAAAATACAACCCAAATATTTATATTAATATCCGATGCTATTATGTTTGTTGTTTTCCAGTTCAAGATGATGAAGCTTATTCTCTCAAATAGTAAATACAACAATACTCAGCATGCATAGATCCAAGGATCTCCAAGCTGTTTACAAAGATGGGCTCTTTGTAAATATTGATTCATTGTTTGCAGCCCAGGTTGCAAGATCAAGATTGGCACCGTGAAAGGATTGAGGGAGAATCAGGGGCTAGCCATAACTGTAGCATTGCTAGAGGATTGATTCTTGTTTGTTATGTAAAATGCTTCCAAATCAGAATGGTAACATTTTGCACTGACTTTGAACCATTGCAAATGAGTACACAAGGTGCAAGGCAGTGGAGATTCAGAACCTAGAAGTATATTAGTGTGAAAGATGACTTTAAGAAGAGGATCAAAAGTCCATTAGAAAAAGACAATCCTCAACAAAAAAGGGCAGGAATTACCAGTGAGAGTGATTGTCTGAAGGTCTCTCAAAATGAGGCATAGCCTTAATGAGCGAACAGGAATCTATCAGTGGGTAGACTGAGAGACGTTCGTGTAGATGTCTGTCAGTGGGAGAGGTGGTCTCAGGAAAGGATTGGAGTTCAGCTGTGGGAAGATGTGACAGACTGACAATATCCTGTAATACCCTGAACAATCCTTATGAAATTAAAGATTATAACTTCATTGAATTAAGCTATACTTTTTTGAATTAGGGCTAATACCTTTGGGATAGACTGTATTAAAAATGCAACAGTGTACGTGTTATTGTGGCATTGTATGTACCTTCTCTAGTAAGGAAGGGGATTTGAATGTACTTCCTCCATTGTCAACCTTTGAAGCCACCCGATGGGGAGGTATTCATATATTAGTTCAAAATGAATTCTCCAGGGACCAACAGACAAAGAAAGGGTATTTTGAGTAAATAGCCTGGTTTTAAACTGGCTGATGGCCTTCCTCCTGATCCAACAAGCAGAGAGGTTGGCCATGGATGACCTCAATCCTTAGGGTAGGGTTGGAAGGACTCGGCCAACTAAGGCCCCATACAACTGTGTTGCTTGTTCTTAGCTGAAGCGGTGATGAACTTGTAACCACAAGGAAGGGACTTGGGTGGGGAGTTGAAGGATGCTTCTGCCAGAATCCATTTTAGGGTGAACTTTGGTAAGCTTGTTAGCATGCATGTAGGTTCTTTTATTGTTTTTAATAGTTTCCCTCCTTAAGAATAAAGTAGGCTTGTATAGGAAGTGTTGTGTGGTACCTTATAATTAAGGATAAGATTATGTCACAGAGGTCACAAAATCATGGATTCCATGACTTTCAGACATCTCTGAGCTGCCATGAGTGGCAGGGGGGCTTACAGCTGTCAGGCATTGCCATGGTAGATGCTGGGCCTCCCCCCGACCTCCACCACAGCAGGGCTCAGGCTCTCATCCCCCCACTCCGGCTTCAGTCGTCCCCCATCAACTCCCCCACCCATTATTTTTAGTAAAAGTCACAGACAAAGGTCACCGGCTTCCGTGAATTTTTGTTTAGCGCCCGTGACCTGTCAGTGACTTTTACTAAAAATAACTGAAAAAACCTTAACCTTACTTATAATGGTAACATTTACACGTGTTAACCATCTCTGAATTGAAAGCAAGCACATGTCCCTGGGCAACTTGTCTGTTGTGGGACAAATACAGAATAAGCAGGGAACTGCGCAGCCTGGAAATATTCCAGTCAGAATTGAGAGAGATGTGGGTCTCCACCAAGGAAGGCAGTGGCTGAGAAGCAGCAAGCCTGAGAGTGGGACCATTTGCTGGACCACTGAGGGGAAATACAGGCGTAGTTGCCTTAAACTATGACAGAGGGATCAAGAGCAAATGAGAGATTCTAGCAGTGGGCAGATGGTTTTCAGGAAAGTGAAGAGGAAGCAGAAAATGAGTGGGGAGTTTGTCACAAGAACATTGCATTAGTAGGAGGGAGGAGGAATGGTGACTTTGAAAGGAAAGATACAGTACAACAAAGCCTAGTGAGCATAAGCTACTGGACATACATTGTATATCTATCAATTGATATAGAAGCAGTGTAGAAGATGTTTTTTATATATGAAAACAAATATAATATAAAAAATTCCTTATGGTCAAAAGTTCATGTTCTTCAGATATAGCAAACGACAAAAAGAGAAAGGATGACCTGCAATAATCTCTGTCCATTCCTCTGCTGTGTCTTTTGCCAGCTACTGATTCATTCCTTAAGGCAGTAGCTTGAGAAAAAAAAGAAACATTAAAGTCACTCTATCTAGTAGAAAATGCTTGGGTAAGGAGGAGGAAAAGGGGCTGTGTGGTGAGTCTAAGAACTGAAAATATGATGGAATGAAAAAACAATGTTATGTATGATCTCACTAACTCAAGAGAGCTGTCCTAGCATTCCAGAGGAAGTGACTAGAGAATGCAACCGCAAGCACATTATGGTATAATTGAAATGTAAAGCTATTCACCTGAGGCCTGATAAGACAAACCCACTGGGAAAAAACCCTGGAGCAGTTTATTTTCACATTATCTAAGCTTGCTTTCTCATCTATGCTGTGAATTCATCCTGTAACCAGAGACTGGAAAGGCCTTCCAATTCATCAATTACCATCTGGGGGCTTGATTTGCCTTTTACCAGTGTAAATCAGAATTAATTCCAATGAAGTCAATGGTGTTATATCACTGCAAAACTGGTGCAGGAAGAGAGTCTAATTTAGATGTCTGCTGTTAAACAAAAACACCAGCTAATCAAAACATGAAGTGGGCTGCCTAACTGGGCCTGTCCTTCACCATTTAAAGTAGCATTAATTTGCTGGTGTTTTCACTGTTGTGAATCTCTCTATCCCAAACGATAGAGAGATTCTATCCCAAACGATAGAGAGATTCTATCCCAAACGATAGAACTCTCTCCTACCAGAGCTAGACATTTCTGTTTGAGAAATGAGAGCTCATTAAAGACAGCTGGAAAAATGCATCAATTCTCTAGGAATTACAGGCCAAGTGTTTATTAGGAAATGCCCCCCAGCAAAATCTATCTTCCCTTGTTGTAATGAGACAGGAAAGAGAACAAAGATGTCATTGGACTGAAAAATAAACCCTGGCTATACCTCAGAAATGGACTGGGAAAATGTAACTAATGTCACAACAGAAGTTATATCGCTAATACAGTTTGAGTTGTAAAATAAGGAATTGTTCCCTGAGCTTTGGAATGACATTTAGTCGGTTGATTGTAACAGCTTTATTTAAAGCCCATTAAAGTTGACAGGTCTGTTAATTTCAATGGGTTTTGGGTTAGGCCTATTATTCCTTACAGGAAGTGCATGGTTTTTATTCTGATTCTCACAAGACTGAATTCAGAGATTCATGCTTGTTCACACAAGGCCGTTGCAGCCCCTACTGTTTCAAATACAATTATTCAATTTGCTGGAATAAAATAAATGTGATCTTTTTGTTGGTATCACTTGGCTTTGCTGACCAGGATGCTAAGATTTTTTTCATGCAGGTTCACCTCCATACCGCTGTTTGAGGTACATAATGTATCAGATTACAGGACACTGGGAAACATGGCCTTCACATAACTGGGAGACTTATTACACATTCTAATGTTCCTAAAATCTTGATTTTAAATTAAATCTAATATCAGTTGAATTAAGTTCATTTCTACAATTTATGTTTAAGTGAAGTTGTAAATTGACCCTTCACTTTAGTGAAATAATTATTTAACATAAGAATCTAATAGAATTTATGTAAACCAAATTTTGTCCAGAATCATTTTCTATTCGGAGGAGGGGTAGTAGCAAGGAAGTTCCTCCAATTTTTAATTAAAGGATACACAGTCCCTATTATTTGTATTTACAGCATTTCCTCCCTCCCTTCCGCTTCACCCTCTTACTTCTGGTTGAGGAGGCCATGATAGAATCCTAGTCAGGAGTAGATAACCATTGCTGGTCTGAATTAAGCAGGGCTAATGTGCCCCAGATGCTTTGTTTTTTTCAGTTACAGAGGGAGAAGCAATCAAACCCTTCTGGGTTGCAGACAAGCAACAAAAATAAGCAGGCTGCGGGAGGTTTTTAGACATGAAGAAAGGAGTTCGGATAAGGCTC
>ML675603.1:85008182-85031309 GCA_007922155.1 Mesoclemmys tuberculata | reverse complement strand
TACCTACTGTAGATTAAAACTACAAAAAGTGATCTTGAATCTAGCAGAGAAATGTATAACACAATCCATTTGGAAACTGGAGCTAGACAAATTCAGACTGGAAATAAGGCAGACATTTTTAACAGTGAGGGTAATTAACCATTGGAACAATTTACCAATGGTGGTGGTCAATTTTCCACCACTGGCAAGACTGGATGTTTTTCTAAAGAGAGATGCTCTAGGAATTATTTTGGGGAAGTTCTATGGCCTGCGTTATACAGGAGGTCAGACTAGATAATCATCATGAACCCTTCTGACTTTGGAATCTATGAATTTATAAAGCAAAAAAGTACAGCTTTACAGCAGATACAAATGAAAAATGCTGTTTCTCCTTTTGGCCCAAGTAGTTAGCCAAAATAAGGGCCCAGCAGGGCAGTTTCCATTAGGATAAACAATAGATTATATGTTAGGTATATCCTTGGTGCATGCTTGCTCATTTACAAAAGATGTACACAAAGTCCTCTTTTCCCTGAATAGTAGAAAGAAGCAACTGCAGGTAGTTCCTTCTCAGAAATCCACACACCTGCCTCTCTAGTGAGCTCTGAGCCAAAGAACCTCTGTGTCTGTTTCCTCTCTAGGTCACACTCATCGCTCCTTCTCCAGGTTTGCAACTGCAAACCAATCTTTTAGCTCCTCAGGGTACATCAAACAGCAAAAAAAAAAAAAAAAAAAATATGGCAGTGAGTCTCACAGCCCAAGTCAACTGAATCCAGCTTGTGCTACAGGGCTAAAAAACAACCCAAGCAGGAGCATCTACACTATTTTTAGCCCTATAGTGCGAGTTCTGCGAGCCTGAGTCAGTTGACAGGAGATCTCCAACTTGCTGCCATGTGTTTTTTGCAGTGTAGATGTACCCTTTGTCCACATAGCGGAACACTGATCTGCCATGTGGTCTAATGCCTTGGGCAGTGGTTCCCACAACCCTCAGCTGTTATGGATTTGATTGTAAATGTACTTGATTGCTCCTTCTGGTGACCCATTTTTGGATGGATATGCATTCCCATTCACTGTCTTCCTTTGAGACTAGTTATGTGATATAGTTTTGGTTCCCCTCCCTAGTAATTTAGCTTGTTTGGTCCACAATTCCTATGCATTTCACGATTCTTATTACACATTCAATAGCCAAACTCCCATTACTGTTGTTTAACTGCCCAAAACTAAACAAAGCTGTGGAGCTGCTCCTTGTACCTCTAAACTATGCCACTTCAGTTTGGTGCTCCCCTGCCCCCACGTTTTCTGAACTGAGTGTGGGACTTTGCATAGATATTTGGGACTTTTTCCTGTCCTGCCTTAAATTCATAACAATCCATCCTTTTGTCACCAATTTTTTTACAATAGCAGTACTTAACTGAACTTTTCTCCCTTCATTTTTGCACTGTTGCCAATTTCCCTTGTCTTACAAACCTAATTTAACAATTTTCCCCAACCATTCAGAAATGTCATAAACCCAATTAGAATCTCTTCTATCCATCATGCAAATTAAGCACAGATTGGTACCTACAGGGCTCATTGTTGCCACTTCCCATCTTCCTTGCTAGCCACTGCTTCCTTTTCTCATGGTTTGCAGCAAGGAAAGATTCAAGTTCCGTGACAAATTCCACAGGCTCACAAATGTCCTTTTACTGATCTTGATCTGCAAGTCCAAGTCCAGTTGACCATCTATAAATTGATCCATTGCTAATTTATCCTGGAGTACCTTGTTGGTATCTGGGTATGCCAGGAACCAGTCTCCTCAGATCCTCTGCCCCTTCAGGTAGAGTTTCTTCTTTCCCTCTTCTTTATAGCAAGAAAGCAAAACTGCTAAGAAACAAGCGAAAGCAACTAGTTCACTGTATTTTCCTTTTCTAAGATGAGTCAAAAGCAAACACTAATCACCACAAAGTAATGCAAAGTAAATTATATTGATTTTTCTAATTAAATTTTAATAAACTAATATCATTAGCACAAAGTTAAACTATTTTTACCTTTTTTTAGTTTTTGCTAAACAAAATTTTTCCATTGACAGTTACAAAAAACAAGGTATCATAATGCTTACCCAAGCAAAGCCATTTGCAAGAAAAAAAAGGGCCAGATCTTGCAATCCTCACACTTCAAAACTTCACTTCAGTTTGGAGTTTTACCTGAATGAAGTCTGAAGGATTGGGCCTACATACGGTAGGATTTGACCCTCACTCATCAACAGGGTCTACCCCCACATGATGTTAAATGCCGTCATAATTTGACTGGCAATATCATCGCTCTTATGAATGTTCTGATGAAAACTTAATCAAATTGTAACAGTGGGGCTGGAGGAAGGAAAGGTAGGAAACTGAACGCTATTTACAATAGCTTTCTATAAGGATTCAACAGGCATTTACATAAACAATCAGTGTTACTGGGATACTTGATCCAAACTGACCAAAATGTGGAAGATTATCAGGGTTTTTGGAATTAATCGAAGCAAAACTTCAACAGGTAATGTTATACAGGAAGGAAAGTATCTGACTAATTTAGATCCCCAGAGCCTGCTGGAGGATGAAGAGGCTAGCCCCTTCCTTTACCCCATGCACAAGTGTAGGTATCTTCAGGCCATCCAGCCCTCAAGAGTGAAAGATGGTGTCACAGGGTATCTGGTTGCTGTGGCTGGACTAAGCCCTGTGCCCCTTGGACCATGGCAGGTGAGCCCAATCCAGATAATTAAAGCAGGCTGGGCTACACCTGGGCCTATCAAGGGTTGAAACAGGCTGAACCCTGGGGAGGGAAAGTCATGCTTGAGCGGAGCTACTCTTGGAGTTGCTCTGTGGAGCGAGAGGTCAGGGAAGCAGTCCTGGGCTGTTACTCCAGTAAGAGACTGAGGGTATGTCTACACTGCAGAGTGAAATCGATTTAATTTAAATCAACCTTCACCTGCTGAAATGCAGAATTCAGAGGAGCATGATCACACCACGCTCATTGCATCAGGGGATTGCGTCCCCATCATCCACACTTATGTGGACAATCAAAGCAGTGCACCGTGGGTAGCTATCCCACAGTGCAACTACCTTCAGGGGCATTTGGGAAGGTTGTCATCCTCCCATGATGCAACGTGATTCCGCCCCGCCCCCTGTCCCAGTCCAAACAAACAGATGATTGCCTTTTTGCGCCATTTTTTCGAAACCCTTCGCTCTCTGCCATGCGCACACCATTGCCTGAGATCTGGATTGGGTAGATTGCATCCTCAGCAAGTTTGCAGATAACCCTAAACTAGGGGGAGTGGTAGATATCCTGGAAGGCAGTGATAGGATACAGAGTGACCTAGACAAATTGGAGGATTGGGCCAAAAGAAATCTGATGAGGTTCAACAAGGACAAGTGCAGAGTCCTGCACTTAGGATGGAAGAATCCCGTGCACAGCTACAGACTGGGGACCGACGAGCTCGGCAGCAGTTCTGCAGAAAAGGACATGGGGGTTACAGTGGATAAGAAGCTGGATATGAGTCAGCAGAGTGCCCTGGTTGCCAAGAAGTCTAATAACAGATTGGGCTGTATTAGTAGGAGCATTGCCAGCAGATTGCGGGAAGTGATTGTTCCCCTCTATTCAGCACTGGTGAGGCTGCATTTGAAGTATTGTGTCCAGTTTTGGGCCCCCCACTACAAAAAGGATGTGGACAAGTTGGAGCGAGTCCAGAGGAGGGCAACAAAATGATTAGGGGGCTGGAGCACAAGACTTATGAGGAGAGGCTGAGGGAACTAGGCTTGTTTACTCTGCAAACGCAAAGACTGAGGGGGGATTTGATAGCAGCCTTTAACAACCTGAAGGCGGGTTCCAGGGAGGATGGAGCTAGGCTGTTCTCAACGGTAGTAGATGACAGAACAAGGAGCAATGGTCTCAAGTTGCAGTGGGGGAGGTCTAGATTGGACATTAGGAAAATGTTTTTCGCTAGGAGGGTGATGAAGCACTGGAACGGGTTACCTAGGGAGATGGTGGAATCTCCATCTTTAGGCTTGACAAAGCCTGGCTGGGATGATTTAGCTGAGGTTAGTCCTGCTTTCAGCAGGGGGTTGGACTAGATGACCTCTTGAGGTCCCTTCCAACTCTAATCTTCTATGATTCTATGACTTTGGGAAATGTGGAGGACATAGTAGAAAGCTTTTCACAATGGGGTTCCCAAACCGTGGGGGGACCATAGATGGCACTCGCATCTCTATCTTAACCCTGGACTACCTTGCCACAGAGTACATAAATGAAAAGGGATATTTCCATGGGTGGGTGGTATAATAGGCAGTGGAAGGCTTAGCCTTCCCAAACAGGACCCACGCTTCGCCCTGTGGCCCCACCCCTTCCTGATGCGTCCACCAGGCTAATGGGCACTGCAGTAGCACTGAAGTTCAGCCTCCCCCCAAAGTGGGTGAGGATGGGACTTGGGGCAGCAGGGGCCATCCAGCTCTGGGTCCATGTGCGGCTGGGACTTGGAGCAGATGCATGACCCCACCCACCGCTAGGGCCACCTGGCCAGAATTTGGGGCGGTCAGCACTCGGGAGCAGCTAGGGTCCTGACCAGGCTGGCTGGAACCACATACTCTCGGGACTCGGAGCCGCCTGAGCCACCTGGTTCTGGGGCTGCCTGCGACTTGAGATGGCGGATGCCTTGCCAGCCCAGGGCTCCAGTTGCCTGGAGCTGGGGAGGCTGGCGGCTCAGGCTGGCTGGAAGGGGTTCCTTCTCCCCACCAGCTGCAGTAGGGGGCTCAGCTCAGGTAGTGGGAGGGGCATGGACTCAAGTAGAAGAGGTGGGGCCTGGGCTAAGCCTCCCCTAACAGGGGGTTCACCAGCCACCCATGGATACTTTTCAATGGTGTTGCAGGCCCTTGTGGATCACAGGGGACACTTCACCAACATCAGTGTGGGGTGGTCTGGAAAGGTGCATGATATGTGCATCTTTGGGAACTCAGGGCTATTCAAAAAGATACAGGCGGGCACTTTCCTCCATGAGCAAAAAATAAATAATGGCAATGTTGAAATGCCAGTAGTGATCCTGGGGGATCCTTCCTACACTTTGGTCCCCTGGCTAATGAAGCCATACATGGGGCACCTGGACAGTGAGAAGGAGCATTTCAATAATAGACTCAGCAAGTGCAGAATGGTGGTGGAATGTGCATTTGGACATTTAAAGGCACGCTAGCGCAGTTTCGTCACCATGTTAGGTCTCAGTGAAAACAAATCCCAATAGTTATTTCTGCCTGCTGTGTGCTCCATAATGCCTGTGAGGCAAAGTGGGAGAAGTTTGCATTGGGTTGTGTTGTGGAGGCAGATAGGCTGGCTTCAAATTTTGAGCAGCCAGATGTCACTGCAACTCTTAGAGCCAATTGCAGAGCACTGCGCCTTAGGGAAGCATTGAAAAACCGCTTTTGCAACAAAAGACAACAGTAATGGGTGTCGCTTATCTGTGCTGTGCTTTCACTTCACATCCCCTAACAATGTAGTTCCCCCCTTTCCCCTCCCCCTCCCCCACCGATCCATTCCCCTCCCCCAGCTTCCCCCTCCCTTTATTATCAAGAAACAAACAGTAATGAATTGTAAAACAGTCCTTTTTTATTGGCGATCCTTCACAGAGGGGGGAAAAGGAAAGATAAGTGAATGTTCCGCATGCATTTTATGGGGCCTCAGAGGGGACAGACAGCCCATTTTGGCTGTGCACACAGGAAAGAATCACACATTCCCACTCCTTAAAGGGGCCGTCGCCTCTTTCTGCTCCCCTCAACCGGTGAGGAGTGCAGCACATACTGCACCCTGCTCAACCTCATCCTAGACCGCTTGGGGGTGGGGGCTAGGAAAGAATGCGTTAGCTCAGAGTTTTGCAGAGGGCGTCTGTCTTGCCGCTGAGCTTCCTGAAGCTCAACAAGATGCCTCAAAATGTCTGACTGATCACGCATTGTACGCAGCATCTCTTCTTGTGTTGAACGCTCATACTCCTGTGCTGCCTTCCTGTTGCCCATGCCCATGTTCAGTTTCTCAGATAATGAAATCCTCCACGCTTTTAGCTCTGTGTCAGCAGAGAAACTCTGCCAACAGCCAGATTTTCCACACACAAGTCTGCCCACACAGAGTTAAGTACCAATAAGGCAGGTAAGAGATCTGTAGCTATATTTCACATTCATCTACCAGATTTCTATTCAGAAACCAAGAGGGGATTTACTGTAGCTCAGAAATGCATTAACTCCCTCTGGGTTTCCTCCATAACTGCCAATGAGCAGCTGTATGGAGAACCTAAGCAATTCACATCTCGCCTTCCCAGATCAGCACTTACCCACACCAGACTGGGCTCACAAGCTCCTCTCTTGAGGGAATGCTTCACAGGAAACTCAGTAAGAGAGTTTTCCTAGCCCTTTGGCCCTTTTCTAGGGTCTTCTCTCTGGGTGTGTGGAATGAGGAGTGAATTAGCTCATGGATAGGAATTATTTAATGGTGCACAACAGCATAATTAAGAGTAATGGAATGAAATTAGGAGAGGAAAGTTTTATGATGAACATCAGAAAAATAAACCTTCATGTGCATTAGGCTGTGGAATAGTCTCCCACGGAAGTGGTGGAAGCCCTATTGTCTGGGGGACAAAGAACTGGATGATTTGATGAGACTCTCCTAGCATTAACTTTTATGGTTATATTATTATGACAGCCAGACCCTTAGAAGATAAATACATACACAGAACATTAAAAAGAACATTTAGGTTGCAAAGTCAAGCACTCCAAAGTTAGGAAATGTCAGAATTAAGGTTACCTGTTTAACCTAAATTCAGCCTCTTTGTGCCTGTGCATTATGATACAGTCTTTAATTATATGATGACTTTTTTCCCCACAGGACCTATCTCCTCTAGTGCACAGAATGGACAGTGTACACTGAATGAGCAGCTATTCAGTATTTGGTTTTATCCTCATCGTGTTTTACTTACTGCACACTATTCAATCCCTGTTCCAAATACAGAATAATTAGCTTTTTTATGGTGCTCATCACTATCTGAGTGCTTCAGAAACTTGAATTAATTTATATTCAGAACAACCCTGCAAGGTTAGGAGATGGTATGATCCGCATTGTACTGATAGGCACAGCAAGATTAATGTCAAAAGTATCAACTAATTTTGGGTGCTCTATTTGACACACGTAGGATCTGATATTTCAGCGTATTTAGCATTATGTAGTACTTTTTATGTTCATAGCACAGCTCCCATTGACTTCAGTTACACTTGTGAATGTTCAGCACTTCTTCAGATCGGACCCCTGTGTATCAAGTCAGGCACCCAAAGAATGAGGAACATGCACTTAGTGACCGTTTGTGGAAAAGTTTTGTTTAAGTAACTTCCCTCACATCACACAGGAACTCTGTGGCAGAGGTAGGGAGAGAATCCAATGGCAGCATTCAACTGCCTTGACCACGAGACTATCCTTTCTCTTCCCACAGTCCCCTTCATTCATCACATGCCTTCCAAATTCTGCAACCAATGAAGCAAAAATTCTGCAGACGACAACCTCCTTTACTACACAACCTCTATTCACACCAAAGCAGACCCAGCACTCAATGAGGCATAGCTCCTGTGGAAAATATAGTATGTGATAAAGAAATTCAAGACTGTATCATAACGCACACACGCAAAAGGACCAAGTTACACAAGCAAACGTAATTCTGGCATTTCCTAACTTTTGAAAGCTTCACTTTGCAATTTTAATAATGTTTTACCTGTGTACACACACAAAACACACTTACTTTCCTAGGTTTTTAAGACAGCAAACTGAAAAAAAAATCCACATAAATTCTATCATGTGGCACCATGCTGACACACACGGTTCCTCAGCAGGGTTGGAACCTTTGCTAATGGAGTAACCAAGAGCAATAGTTAGTTATTCTCTCTGAGGACCAGCCAATAGAAGAGCAAGAGACACATTTTGCCAGTGGTTTTCAGATATTTGCTGACAGCAGACGAATGGTGAGGCTCAGGAATACTCAGTTTTATTCCAGACTCTGGAGGGGAAAGGTATCTAGCAGGCACAGGCTCGTCTGATCATTCCTAAGTATGGCCCCTTCTGTCCAGTCCCCTCCAAACTGTCCTTGTCACAGTCCAGTCTCTTCCCCACCCTTCGTTTTTCATCCCAGTCTCATTCTGCTCATGCAGACAGTCTCGATCTCCTCCACTTCTCAAACTTCTAATGCCAGTCGTAATCTCCTTGCCCAGCAAACCCTAGATATCCCTCTGGATTCTCTGGCTGACACCCAGTCTCCTCTCCTGTTTCTAGTCCCATTCTTCTTGCCCAGCCAGTCCAAGTTTCCCCTCCCAGCTCATCATCTGATCTGTCTCTCCCCTCTACTTCACCTGGCAACCAAACCCAGTCTCCCAACCCAATAGGAGTTTCCCCCTTTCCTTGCTCTATGTTCTATCACCTCCCTTCCTGGCCTCTGATCCCAGTCTTTGCCCAGCCAGTCCCAGTCTGTCTTGCCTCCCAGCTCCTCATTCAATCTCAATGTTTTCTCCCCCCCAGTCAACTGACTCCCACTTGTATTTAGGTAGATTTTCATGAGGATAGCAAAAATCACATCTCTTATCCAAAGGACACCACTTGCCAAATTTCAAGTCCCTGTTCCAGAGCCTGGGGGCACCAGAGCTTTTCAAAGAAAAGGTCACCAGAATTTTTTAATGTGGACAAAACACAATGCATTTTCTCAAGCCTCATTCTCAGAACCAGTTGAACCATTTTGGCTGAAATTTTCCAGAAATCTTCAGCCTAAGATAGACACCTGTCATGGAAAATTTCAGCCTAAACATCCTTAAAACAGACACATATAATAGGAAATGTCAGGTAACCTTAATAGGCAGTGCGAAAGCTCCACCTATAAAAATAATCAAATACTTGTTTTTACAATTGCTCTCTTCCCCTGCTAAAATGCTCAGGGGAAACTGTATAATGACTGATAATAAATACTAATGTAATAAATCAAAATAAATGGTTTTTAGGTTTGTTTTTTCTAGTGACGTGACCTGTCTCTTATTTTACTGTCATACTCTATAGGAAGGGATATGTTAAACATGCCACCTTCTAGTTCATTCTCATTACCAGCCATACCCTGACAGAAATTTAAACTCCTACCTTTTGAGAAGGAAATGAAATGGTAATTGAGCCAGACATTTAGCTTAATTACATAACCTGTGCAGCTGTTGCAGACAGAACTAGGGCAAAGTATATCTTTCTGCTATTGCTGAGGCCCTACTTATAAATTCATTGTTGGTTTGTGAAAATCTGACGGCAAGGATTGTTACATATCATATTCAGCCAGTGTTCTTAGTCCCACTTTGCTCTTTTCCTTTATTTTACCTTTTTATTACCCAATGCCAGAAGATAATGAGGACAGAGCACACTGGAATTATGAGACACTACAAATCCAATATTCTTGCAAGACAAAAGAAAACAAGCAAAGAAAGTAGAGAGGAAAGGTATTCTTGTAATTAAGGCACCAGACTGGGACTCAAGAGAATTGTGAATTGAACCCAGATCTAACAGACTTGCCTGGATGACATGGGGCAAAGATGATGCTCAGTTTAACATTTTACAATGAGGATAAAAATCAATCCCAGCATTTTTTTGTCTTCTATTTTTAGACTGTAAGCTCCTCAGGGACTGTCTATTACTATGTTTTTTACATCACCTATCACAAAGGGGCCCTGATCTCAGTTGACATCCATGAGCGCTATTGTAATACAAACAACTGGACATTCGTATTATTTCTTTTAAAAACACCATAAACGCTCTCTCCTTTTTCCCTCCCATTTTCTTTCACTTTTCTTCCGTGTAAATCTTGGGCTCATTCTTCCTTTTGCAGCTAGCTATAGACTCATAGATTTTAAGACTAGAAGGGATTATGATAATCTCATCTGACTTTATGCAATACACAGGCCCAAAGAACCTCATCCAGTAATTTCTGCATCAAGCCCATAATTTCTGTTGGGATATATATTTTGAAAGATATGCTTTACCTCAATCTTGATTTAAAAGCTTCCACTGATGGAGAATTGGGTAAGTTGTTCCAATGGTTAGTTACCCTAACTGTTAGAAATTTGCCCTTTATTTTGAGTCTGAATTGGTCTAGCTTCAGCTTCCAGCTAATAGACGCATAGACTTTAAGGCCGAAGGGACCATCATGATCATCCAGTCTGACCACCTGCACATTGCAGGGCACAGAATTTCATCACCCACTCCTATAATAGACCCCTAACCTCTGTCTGAGTTACTGAAGGCCTCAGATCAAGCTCTAAAGACTTCAAGTTACAGAGAATCCACCCTTTAGTCTAGTTCAAACCAGCAAGCAACCATTCTGCAAAGGAAGGCAACTCCCCCCACGCCTCTGCCAATCTGACCTGGGGGAAAATTCCTTCCTGACCCCAAATATGTTGACCAGCTAAACCCTGAGCTGTTGGATCCTATGCTACACAGTGGACAAGCAAGAGCACTGATATATTGTCACTGAACAGATTGACATGAACACTTACCCAGCTAGCAGCAATGCTCCAGGAGTTCAGAGTAGCAGAGGAGGCTTAGCCAGAGGCCAAACTATTGTACTGTGTGTTCCCCCACAACAGCACATGGTAGTAATGTCTATAATGAGACTATGAAGGCCGCTTTGTCTTGGAAAGAATGCACACCCCACTATGGTCCTCTTTGATCATTTCCAATGTGTTTCATCATCACTCTTCAGCAAATGCTACAGGCTTGAATGGTTGGGCCTATGTAATATGGTCTAGCTGGATGGGACATGGAATAGGTTGTTGCAATCACACAACTGATCTCTGTGGACCTTGTTAAATCTGTCTGGATGGAGACTGCTACAGGGATATGAAGCTTTTTGACTGCCCATGAACCCCATGGAGATCCTCGCAGAGGTTAGCACATTCGGTGAATAGATTTGGGACAGTGCTCCTTGTCGTCTGCTCTGCCTTTGTGGTTGTAAATCTGGGAGTTAGCCCTGAGCTGATGGCCAATTATCTCCTGTATTAGAATGGATGCAATAATTACCTAAGCTAGCCAACATCAGGGCAGCCAGCGAACTAGGGAGACATAACCAATTCCCTGAAATCAACCTTCCTCCTCCTGTGTCAAGTGTACCTTGGGTTTGGCAGATTAGTGAATGTGGACTAATATTTTAATTCAGCAATGGCTGTGGCCAGCATTACTGGACCGTAGAATGGGAAATTCTAAGATAGGATAGGTACCACCACATAATTTTGCGATAGCTAGATGGTCACTGGAGTGCTGCAAGGACAGAATGTAGCGCTTGAAGCCAACTGGAAGGCTGTGGGAACAGAAAGAATGAGGGGGAAATAATCCATGCCACAAGATTAGAAGAACAACTAGAGGGTTATTGGAGCACTGAAGGTAGGTGATGTTCAAAAGCAAGTGTTTTTTCCTGAAATCTCACCCAATATTTTTGTCATTTAGACAGACATTTTCACAACCCACCCATTCCATTTTTTGGTGTAATTACCATTAAATGATTTATTTTCACCTCCAAATAGCAAGAACTTGTTTTTGTCATTAATTTTATGACATAAACATTATGATGTCAAATGCACCTGGGCCCATTTTCTGAGTTTCCAATTTCACTGAGACATTTTCATACCAATACTAGCTGTAGGATGGAGGAAGTATCTAAGAATGAGAAGCATACTGGATGCTTCCGAAGAGAAAAGCAGCCAGAGGGATATTGCAGAGGTATAGGGAACAGAGAAGAATTTGTAGGTCATTACAGGGTCAGAGGAAGGGAACTAGTGGAATATTAGAGGACCCAAAGGAGATGGGAAAGCCAGGGGCTGTTGGAGGGTCACAGATGTTGGGAATAGGAGCCTAAGGCTATGTCTATACTGACAGCGGAAAATTGGCCGCTGCAAGATCGATGTCTCTGGATCAACTGAGCGGTCTGTGTAGACCAGCTCGGTCGATCCAGAAATCAACATAGGAAAACCACCTCCGTAACTGGTGCAGCGCAGTGTGGACCACATGCAGAACAGACACAACGAAGTCGACAGGAGATACGCAAGTTTTTTATGTCACTTGCCCATCTCCCGTCAACTGCCGCCGAATCCGGAACGTAAGTGTAGACCAGGCCTACGAATGTCCAAAGCATGGTGGGAGTGGGGAAGGATCAAAACAGATAAAAAGAGTGTTCAGAATAAAAACTATTCAAGCGGAAAGAAATGCTGTAAATGAAAGTGAACATGTTCAGTGCCTGATCCTGCACTATTGGAAAAGATCTCATCTTTAACAACTTCAGTGGGAAAAGGACTGAGTTCTATAGGGGGAAAAAAAAAAGAGGAATTAAAGAATGCCTGGGGTACTGCTTATAATGCAGGTAGGTGGGGGAGGGACGGGTTGTGGTTAGGTATGTAGGTTTGTATTTTTTAAGATTTGCCTGGTGCAGAAAAAGCCTAGCACTGGAGTTGTCCACAGTGCCGAAGCCAGCGTGTGATGTAGGATTGGATTTTCAAAAGTACTCAGCAATGGATGAATTCTGCTTCTGTTGGAGTCAGTGGGAGTTTTAACTCCAACAGCAACAGAATTAGCTTAAAAATTCTATAGAATTTAACAAAATTCCTCCTCTAGCAACAACAGCTATCTACATACTCCCATACTGCTTTTTTCTATGTAACCAGCTAGAAAAAAACCCAAAATATTGGGGCACCTCAGATCTAGATTAAAACTTTGGGACTTGCAGACATCTTTATTTATAATCTTTGGATGCTCCTAATAACCGATTAACAAATAGATTTTCATGCTATTTTGCAGTGTTGACATCAGTAATGAAGAGGTTGAAATGAGCGTAATAAAAACAAGTCAAAATGAAACATAGCATAAAATAAATCTCCTGTTACATAAACATCTTGAGCACAGCAGCATATATCAATCAGAGGCTTTGAACGGTGCTTTCTATATGGCGTGGGTAGCTTGTCACTTTTGCTTTTTATTAAAAGTCCAAACCAGGAGCATTAAAATTAGTCTGATGAAATTTTTTAATTATCTTTAAAAAAGACCCATGAGCAAAGCTTTGTTGAAACCTCTGCTGGAGATTAAGACATGGGAAAGAAGGGAACTGGAATTTTGTGGGGAGAAGATGAAAAAGAGTTAGAAGGCAGAGAAATAGGAAAGAGACATAGAAAGGAAAAAAGAAACACTTATCATAAATATACTCCCATTAAGTATGTGATTAAAGCACAGCTCCAGTTTAAAAAGTGAATTTAAAAATGGCATTTTGAGTTTCCATATTTACTGTCTCTCAATGAGTTCTGTGTCAAAGGTGCTCAGTTCACAAGCAAAAAACTGTCTTTTCCAACTGCCAACCCTGAAAACTGAAGCTGGGCTCTGAGAATCACACTGAGATCTTCCCTTCTCATATCTCAACACCAGCAACAAAAATTCTCTAAACTACATCAGGTCCTTAATAACATCTCTGGAATACAATTGCCATCATTGTGTTTGCACAGGTGTAAATGCCTGAGCTGTAGTAAACAGTCTCTCAAGGCATAGGCAAAAATCAAATCTGGCTCCCTCTCTCCCATTTGTGTTAACTCCTCAGGAGGAGCTCAGCCTTTTGCGTGCGATAATAAGATAATAAGGTTAGCTGGTTAAATGTTTAAAGTACATTATTTTTTAGGGGGAAACCTGGCTGCTAGTGGAAAACTGCTGTTACAATTGCAGGGCTAAAAGTACCTGTGCAGAAGTTAAGTTTATGGGCAAAATACAAGTGAAGTGGGTAAAAGGACCCAAACGAGGACCGGATCCTGTAACCATTCTGCACATATCACTCACGTTGACGTTAATGGGAGCACTCCATGCCAGTCCAGCCACAGAATCAGAACCTGTGTGCAGTTCAATCCAAGGCTGCAGAACATTGGTGCTTCTTCAGTTATTACCATGACTATGTGAGTGGTTTAAGTAGAGACACAGAGAAAACTAAAGTTACTTGACATGGCGATTTCAGTAAATTACCCAAGTCAGCGTCTGTGCACTCCAAGACATTTTCTGTAGAAAACGCTTTTACATGACGTTTAAAGGAAGGAAAGAAACTAATAATTCTATAATAACTGACTTCAAAACTCAAATAAAAATCATATTTCTGACTTCTGGTAAGGCAAGCTGACTGAGTTCATATTAAGTGCTTTATACAGCAGAGAAAAATATATCATCCCTGAAAATTGCTCTCTAAATTTTGACTAAAACACACAATGAATGAGATGGAAAAGGACATCATCTGTCTTCAAGGACATCAAAAGGACCAGCAGATTTTACAGTAAACATTTTGAAAGCCTGAAATTGTCCCTAAATTGTGACCTGAAATCTGAGTTTATCTGTACTATCCTTAAAGTTCTTTAAGGTAACTTTAAGGAATTTAGATAACTGCCTCGAGTGCCAAGAAACGATAAATACTCAAAATGCTCTGAGCACCCTCATGCATTGAGCACCTTCAATTCCCATTCAAATGGACACTCAGCACTTTTGAAAATCTGGCCAAGACAGTGTTTGCCAGTAAAGGCAATCCAAGAACCTTATAAACATTAATTAGTTGTGAGTGACAAAGTGTGTTATACCCAAACAACTATTGTGTCTCTGAAGATGATCTGACCCCCTGCTTCCACAGCTTCCCAAAAAACCCTAGTACTGAATTTGGTGTCTGGAATAGTGATGTCTACATCTGTTTCTCTCTCGGTTGCTGTATGCAGCATGCTCAGTTCCAGGCTAATGTTAATTATTTAGACTGTATATCCACGTCATTTATAATCCCATGTTCTCTTTACTGTACCTTGGTGACCTTGTATTGGCCCACCCTAGGGAGCAGGACTAGCAACGTCATCATCCATCACTGAATTTTTCACCTGCAACAGAAACAGATTTGTTTAACCAGCTGGCCAGTTAAAATAAACAGTGTTTATTTGAATCCTTTGAGTAGGAGTTGCTCTCAACCACCTCATTAGTAAAACTGGTTTACCCTATTTTCATCTCCTCCTCAAAATTCTCTTCTTCCTAACCAAAAATCACAGCAAGTTATCTTGTTAGCAGGCAGGCGGGACATGCTGTCTCCTATGAGGCTGCTATCAAAGATGCTAGATTAGCTGCTAAAGGTGAAGGGAAGCAGAGAGTTTGAAAGGCAATAACCTGCGTTGCAGTCTGGAAAATAATCCCAACCTGTCAAATAGGAAAGAATTACTCTTTCATTATACATTTTAAAATTGTTAAATGGATTTAGTGCTCGCGAAAAGTGCTGGACTGTTAGCCCTGGAAGTTAGCTCTCTCTATTTATCTACAGCACTTTGCCTACCTCATACCTCCCTTACATTGCTGGGTGATATATCTCACACTTTCCCCCTTGCAACCTCTGCTAGAGGCAAGAGTGCAGGTCAGTCTATTCAGTCCCTGCTTTCTCTGTTGAGATTGCTAATGAGTGAAGAGTGCTGTCATTTTTGTTTTTGTTTTTTAGATTGCTTTACCCACCAGGCAAGTTAAGTTGGAAGGTGTAATCTTCTGTCACAGTCACATAAGCCTGGCCTAGGCTAGGATTTAAACTGTGATCTTAGCACATGTGAGCTAACAAGTACTAACTAAAAGTTTGTAAAGTCATGTACAGACAAGGCTGTGTATGCTTTTAGCACATGGTAAACTGGTTGAGTTAAAAGCAGAGGCTCTCTCCAAGACGGTATACCTTGTCTACACTAGGCTTTTAAAACATGTTAATTAGTACAGCCTGGATGCACAAAAAGAGTTAGACACCTAAATCCCTGAGTTAGATGCCTAAGTGCCAGTTTTAGGCTCCATTGTATGTATAAAACCCGACAGGTGCTTAATCTCACTCAGCCCCTATGTTTTTGCATTAAAAATTCCCTAGGCCTCTATGTTTCTGCCTCCGGGAACATGCACTATGGCCTCCCTCTAGGTGTCTGGGGACCTATTTTCTGCCTAAGCGTCAGCAATTCACAAACCAGGGGAAAATAGTCATTCAGCCTGCTAAGTTGTGTGTGGGACCAGATCCAGTAGGCAAGCTCAGAGGACAAACAAAAACAGCCGGAAGATGGCAGGGGGGTGGAGGATGACCATGACTTCCCTCATAACTTTCAGCCTGGTGGTTACAGTGCTCACTGTAAAAGACCTCTGCTTCAAATCTCCTCTGCTTGTGGGGAGAAGCAATTTGAACAGGACTCTGCCACCGCAGGGAAGTGCTCTAACCATTGGACTAAAGGATATTTTGATGGGAGGTTCCCTCAGTCTCTCCTCCTTAAGATGGGAGCACTGTGGATAAACAATTAAATAATTGGCAGGGGGAGAGGGAGATTAGCCCAAATGCCCAAATGACTCTTTTGAGAGAGAGAGAGAGAGAGAGAGAGAGAGAGAGAGAGAGAAGCATGAGAATGACTACAACCTGGTGGTTAGAGCACTTACCTGAGCAATGGAGAGTCTGGGTCCTATTCCCCCTGCTCCCGTCCCTCTTTCATTATTTATCCAGAGTACAACAGTTTCAACAGAAAATATTGTTATGACATTCCCCAGGGTTCAATCTGGACTGTTGAACAGCTGTATCCCCTCAGTTCTCCAATCTAGGATGCCTTTTACACTGCTTTGCTGTGAGGACAACCACTCCTGGTCAGTTCACACTCAGCCTCTAGCATGCAAAATCACCCCCAGCTGAATAAATTGAATGCTCTGGCCAGTCACTCATGAATTACATACAGGGTGACACCAGCAAACCCTCAGTGCATGACCTTCCCCCAGAAATGTGCCTCTTGTACTGCTCAGCACTCTCCTGGAAAATATAAGCTCATAGAAAGTCCATAATTTCATCAAGGGAAAATGATCTGCACATACCTTGTTATTTCAAGAGGAGGTTTCCAAACACTTCAGTCCAAACACACTGGTTTAGAAAAAATGAAATAAGTTTATTAATGACAGAAGGATAGATTTTAAGTGATTACACATAATGAGGCATAAAAGTCAGAATAGGTTACAAAGAAAATAAAAGGTAAAATGCAGACTGATATATAACTTAGCAAGATAAATAGCTTCAAAGCAAAGGCTTTTCTCACTCTATGCTCTTTACAGTCTTTACTGGCTGGAAGCCTACAAACCAGGCACCCCGAGTTCAATGTTTCTTCAGGCATTGTTACAGAGACAAGTGGAGGAGAGAGGTCATTTGTGCTGTGTTTGTTCTCTATCCTTATACCATTCTCCCCTCTTTGAAGATTATCTCCAGCTGGGGTTCAAGTAACAGCCAATCTGTTTACATGGGAACCCCAGTTGTTCTATTGTCAATATGTAAAGTTCTTGCTTATACCCCTTCTTCCTGCCAAAGAATGGCCATTTAACTAGGTGTTTGTCCAGGAGATTATGCTGTCACCTGGCTGAGGTGCTGACTAGATTTTCATCTCTGAGGAACTGGTCTGGGCTGCTTTGCTAACATTTGAACGTGTCAAAGCAATGTCATACAGCAGAATCTTATAACTTTACATATAGTATTGCCACACAGATTTTGCCAGGACAATAATATTCAGCAGATTATGAGTTTTCAAATGATACCACACAAGGCATACTTTGTACAAAATTTATCATGGTTGTAAAAAGGATTTTCAAAAAAGCGGTTAAAAAAAGAACTAGATAAGTTCATGGAGGATAGGTCCATCAATGGCTATAAGCCAGAATGGGCAGAGATTGCTCTTTGCCAGAAGCTGGGAATGGGCAATGAGATGGATCACTTGATGATCACCTGTTCTGTTTAGTCTCTCTGAAGCACCTTTCATAAACCACTGTTGGAAGACAGGATACTGGGCTAGATGGACCATTGGTCTGACTCAATATGGCCATTCTTACGTTCTTATGAGCATGGGGGTACAGGCTGTCACAATTGTATTTTTAAAAATAAATTTGCTTCACTAAAAAAAAAGATTATAAAACACATAAGTGGGTTTGTTTCATCTCTATTTTAATATTTCCAGCCTAGTTGGTGTTTTTTTTTAAAGTAACATACTGCTCATGTGTTTAAAATAATTTAAAAGTGTGATAATGTTGAAATTCATATCTGCTAAAAATAACAAGAGCTTTAATGTTGCACATAAATTCTAAGTTCTACTAATCAAATATCGGAGTTAATGAGCATGCCATCCTCACTCTTATGGGAATGAAATACTTCCCAAATTGTTGCTATTTTTGTATTGAAGAGAAGATAATGACTCAATGTTGAGTTTTTGTGCATTGAGGCTTTTTATTTTTTTAGCTCATATTGTTGCTGAAATCCATCTGCTTTAACTAGGCCACCTGCTTCTGAAATAATCCCTCACCACACATGCTTAATTTAGGCCATGATCCATCAGAGCACTTAAGCACATGCTTAATTTCCAGCATGTGAGTAGTCTACACTGAGCACTAAACCACATTTAGCATCATGTCAGCTACCATTATTGTTGACAACTATGTACAGGCATGGAAAATGTCATTGTCTAGCAGGACTATGCACTTAACATGAGACAGAATCTTTCATCCATAGGTTGCTGCCATTGGCTTGAATGCATCTCAAGTTGTAATGACTGACATCCATTATCTTGTGCTAGTTGCGTCATATTCGATAAGACTAAGTTTATGGGGTCAATCTAATGCTTTGTCTTTTTTTAAATCACAAAACCCACACATATCTATCGTGGTAGGCATCTGCCAGCATAATTACTACCTTCCCATGGCTATCAACCTCATCAGAAAGGCCAAGCACAGAATGGGTATTATTCTCTTCCCTCTCAAGATGATCCCTCCAAAAGAACATTGATGGAGTGATACTGAGGAATTTTCTTCTGTCACTGCTCATGTTACCCCTCTTCATTATATAAACAGAGGATTTCAATCTCCCAATGATTTAATCAACAAATGATTTAATCAACACTAGAGTTGATCCCAACTAAGAATCTGTAGCTATGTTTCAACTCCAGGCAATTGTCAGTTCAGTAATGACATATTGAACACTATAAAGTCTTCGATGAAGAGAGGGAGATTTAGAGTTCACTAAGGGCTTGTCTAGACAGAGTAGGTGCATGGCAAACTGGGGTGTAAATCTGTAGTGCGCCAGCATGCCACACACTTCAGCTGTCTGCCTGGAGCCTGCTACCACCTACTCAAAATTCCTTGGTGTTCAGTGACTTATTCCTGTTTGAAATAGGAATAAGTCAATGTGCACTAGCGAACTTTTAGCATGTGACAGCAGGGTCCACATGACAGTTAGAGCACAACCCACTAGAGAGTGGTTAGTTTTACATCCCAGCTTGTCACCTACTAACTTGCCAGCTAGGCAAGCCCTTGGTCACACTCCCTTGCTACAAACACAGTTTTGGCTCCTAACTTACAGTATATTTGAATAACTGCTCTTATACTGAAGGATCCACAACCTAACCTAGATAAGGAAATAAATGGGAGAGAGACGTATCCAAAAATGATTAAATGAGGAAAGTGCTAAAATATGGATCAAAGAATATTAGGGTTGGAAGGGACCTCAGGAGATCATCTAGTCCAACCCCCTTCTCAAAGCAGGACCAACCCCAACTAAATCATCCCAGCCAGGGTTTTGTCAAGCTGGGCCTTAAAAACCTCTAAGGATAGAGATTCCACCACGTCCCTAGGTGATGAACCATCTAATGTTGATTAGACCAGGAAACCATGTCATTTTACTTGGCCTTTTCCCCTCTTTGTTTTTTTGGTTGCACGACTCATGAGAACACACGGTAAAATCAGTCCTGTTTACTTAGGGTTGTTAATTGTTCTTAGGCCTTTCGTGCTTTTAGGCCCTGATCCAATGCCAGTAAGAGTTTTCCATTGACTTCGATAGGGATTGGATTGAGTGCTCAGGCTTTTGAAGGTAGAACAAAAATAACTTCACAGCTGTCAGTAGTATTAGTTATTTCCAGAACAATAAAATGACAAAAATCCAGTTAACTAGTTTTTTATTGTTAAAGGCTCACTGTGAGTTTGTGAGGTGACTACCAACTGAGTCCAGTTTCATGCACAATGTTCCCAAACTTGTTCTATGAAGTGCTGCTGAACTAGCCACAAGACACTGTTCTATTCTGTCACTGCTGTCAACACATGTTGGAAGAAAGTCAAATGCAATCAAGTGCAATGTTTCACCTGGGATGAGCTGGCACAGACATATTTATACCATGAATTTGCTTTCAGAGTCTGAATTCACTCTCTGTCTGGATGCCATGAAGAAAAAATTTGAAATGAGGCTGCACCATTACTGGAACTCAAAAATGTCACTTATATTCATATCCCAGAGAGGTGAAAGTTTCTGCAAGAGACTTACTGCTTGCTGAAGGTGGAGGAGTGCCAGAATTTCAGACAAGATCTGGGCTGCTTTGCAAAGACACAAAAAAGACTGTTCCCTCTTTGGAGAGCCAGATTTTTCTACATGAGTGCTAATTGCCAGCAGCATCCTTAGGTTTCAGGATGCTGCAAACATATGTGATAATGAAGCATTATCATTAATTGCCTAGCAAGTAATGTGTCACCAGCAGCTACAGTCAGACCCAGGCAGAAAAGAATAGTATTCAAGTCATTGTTCTTTTCAACCCTCTATGATTATTAGCCTTCAGAGTGACATTAGTCATTACCTCTAACAACCATGATTGTTTCACTTAAAACTGCTAAAGTTTACAGCAAAAACATCTAGTTACTCTGTTGAAAAGGGTCAGAAATCTCATTTTGCATGAGAAAGTGACACAGAGCAAGACATTGGCCTCAGATTGTACAGAATAACATGCTGCTGGGATGCTGTCATGACACAGTCTATGATAATGTCGCATCCCACTGGTATGAAAACTCAAATCCTGTGCACCAACTTCCTAGAGGAGCTGTAAGGCCATAGCCTGGGAATCAGCTCTTTATGTCTGTTACCATTCAGAGTGGATGGAGGATTGTAAACTAGCAGGTGCTTCTCTAGTCCAAAGGAGCAACTTCGTTATTTACAGCGATTTGATTATTTTTATAAATTCTAATCTTGTGTTAAATTCATTTTAGCCTAGTATACACAACCAGATAACCATCTTTATTATTTTCTGTGATTTCAATTTTAATTTTTTAATTCTATTTAAGTAATAAAACTGAAAATAACTGCTACTATTCTGTTCTTTAGCCAGGGAACTCAATGCCAAGGGATCCTGAGAAATGTGTATGGGCAATTGGTTAATCATTTTGACCCGAGCTGTTAACCAATACACTGGGTCTTGCGGGTTGTTTCCATTAGATGGAGAAATTGATGGCAGAGTCAGGTATTTCTTTGATGCAATCCTCTTTATTTACAAAGAACGTACATAAAGTCCTGTTTCCCTGAACAGAGTAAGAATCAGATAACAGGACACATTTTGCTCACAGATCCAAGCTCCATTACAGCCAGTACTCTGTGCAGAAATTATCTCGGCTTTTTCTCTGGATCATGCTACAAGTGTTCCTCTAACTCCCTGGTGCCTGTTTGCTGCCTTTTTTGTCTTCCTCTGTAGGTATTTCTGGTGCACATACTCTCTCCCTCACAGTCTCTCCCCCCCACTGCTCCAAAATACTCTTCAGTCCCCTACATTTGCATTCTGTCCACATAGCTCAGCCCTTTGCACATGGCCTGTGTTTGAGTCAGCAGCTTCTATTGTTTCAGCTATATTATTCCACAAAGAAGCTTAATTACATCTTACATTTACCCTGAATGAAGGGTGGCTGCTATGCACACCAGCTTCAACAAGGTTTCACCCAATCCCCAGCATAGGTTCTACAGGCCAAATTCTGTTCCTGTGGTTTCAAACGGGTAATTCCCACATCAGTGAGCATAGCTGCTCATATCCTGGACTTGATCATTAGGCTAAATATAAACATTTCACCTGCAGGAAAAATGAGACTGCGCTTTATAGGACAAGAAGCAGCAAGAATTGTTCTTCTACCCCCAGGCTCCTCACATGGCAGGTTCCATAAGGCTGCATCTTTTCTCTCCCAAACTACTGAATGTCTATTTGAAACCATTAGAGAATTAATGAGGCCCCACAAGCTGAAATGTCAAATGTACATGGATGACACTCAATTATGTTTCCTTGCCGTCAGATGTAAACTGCACCACCCCAAAGCTTTCTTAGTGCTTAATAGTGATCAGTGTTCCTTTTCCCCAGATGACCTTTGCTCCCTACAATCTCTTCTCACTTTGTCCAAACCCTTTCAGCTTTGTTGTCTCTCTACACACCCCTCCCTCCCCCAAAGTTGCCATCATCCCATCCCTCCCCACATACACCCCCCTCCCACTATTCCCCTCTCCTACCAAAAAACACCTCTTCCTTGCCCACAACTCACATGCTTGATTCTCTCGGTTAAAGTACCCCTGCCCCACCAAAATGCCATATCCTCCCCTACTGTGTTCCCCTTCTCATGCCTCCTCCCATTCCTCTTTCCTGCCAACTCCTCCCTCTCTATTCCTTTTCCTTTGGAAAGCTCTCACTCCCTTCTGCCTTCCCCCAAATGCCTCTCCTTCCCTTCCAAATCCCCCATCCACCCCTCCTTTTCCTTGAACATCCATTTCCCCTTCCAAATCCATCCTCCACTCACCACTGCCTTCCTCTCACATCCTCCTACCCTCAGGACTCTTCATTTGCCCTGCTCTCACCCTAAAAAACACTCTGTCCACCATAAACATTTCCTAGGGTCCTCTTTCTCCCAAACGCATTTCCTGCTCTGGCAAACCTCATTCAGCCCCCAAACCTCATCCCTTTAAAGCTCATCCTGCCCTGATCAGCAAGGCCTACCTTATATACGCTCCCAGCACAACTCCCTTGAGTCAGAAGAACGACCCTACAATAGGAACAATAAGAAAGTGTAATGATATATATATATAGGTTGATATAAGCTGCTTTGTGTCAATCTAGCTGTGGAAGTTCTTCACTTAAATTTAAATAGCAGACAAAAGTGCCTTTCTATGCTGATTTAGTAAATCACCTCCCCAAATAGTGTAGAGTCACAGTTGATGTAATTAGGTTGATGCAGTGTCAATGTAGTGTAACAGGGTAAGGGGGGGGAAAGGTAGATGTACTCCGCCCCCGTGGGTCCTGC
>ML675603.1:84760787-84993182 GCA_007922155.1 Mesoclemmys tuberculata | reverse complement strand
CTTCTCATCTCACACTGACTCCGTGTCTGATCTTCGCCGACGCTACAGTAGAGAGCTGAAATCACAAACTGGAAAGAATCTGTGGCTCCGTGACAAGGCCTTCACGATGTCCCGAAAAACCATCTGAACAGCCGTGAGCATCATTGAAGCAAGGGTGAGCCTTAGGCTTTGGACAACCGGGCTAACTGAGTCCCCGCTCTGCGTCCAAAGACAAGGCAATCCTTCTGTTAGGAAGCCACACAGGTGTCTTTTGGGCCTACAGACAATCAGGCTAATGGATTCCCCACTCTGTGCCTGAGTCTAAGTGATCCTTGTGTCGGAGAGCTGCGTAGGTGCCTCTGGGCTTACAGGCAACCAGCTAACTGAGTCTCCACTCTATGTCTGAGCCTAAGATAACTCTCTTAGCAGTCTTTGGACAGAGCAGAAGGACCTTCCCTGATGAACAGAGGGAGGTTTTAAAGGTTGTGTAAGGCCACCAGAGTCTGCATGTCAATAAAGTTGGATGCTTGTGGTCTGAGTGAGATTCTCCCTCTCTACCCATCCAGCAAACGCCTGGCCTAACGCTTGCTGGATGATAGATTGTTCAGGATTTTTAGTAATAATATATGTATAGAGTATTAAGTAAAAATGTATAAGATTAATTAATGTATTGTTAGATTAATAGTGTCAAGTATTATAGTGATACATTATTATAGTCTTAAGTTATAGTAATAGTATTATCCAAAATATTTTTTCTTGTATCACATAGTTTCTAGTAATTTAAGTATTATTCTCTGTACTGTATATCTTCTAATAGTTGTATTCTGTTATATATATATTGAATTTATATACCAATCATGTTGATTTTTATCTCTTTCTACTTAATGTAACCATTCACTTCTAAATAAATATTATAGCTATTTTCGAAGTATCACAGCTTGTGTATCCTATCTTGATCAGAGGGCTGTATCTATGTCCATTCCAGGGAAGGCAGATTGTCTCCCTCGAAATTCCAACAGGGTGGACCACCACACCAGCAGGTTTTAGGGGTAACATCTTACTCAAAATTCTCCCGATAACAAATTGGCTTGCCTAAAATCTTCTGGTAACAATTCTGAAGTGATCCACCAGACACACCAGTACAAAATCTGGTAAATCTCTTTATTTAAATTCCATTTGCAAGATTGCACAAATAAATTTAATCACAGGCCTCCTATTCTGAATAACTGCATGGACTATTCAAATTCAGGCTAGCCATGTATATCCAGTACCCAACTGGAGGCCACCAAGAAGGATTACATACTGTGGGTCCATATCAGACCTGACCCAACGTAGTATGCAGCCTGAAGTAACTGAGGCTAACTCAAGAAGGTACTTAGACTGGTTCAACTTCTTAACAAACCAAAGATGTTTCAGAATTTTTTCTTTTAAAATTTCTCTGCTTCTCTCTTGAGCGGTAACAATTGCTACATGATCTAGTTCATTAGCTTTACTGACTGACTAAATGGACATTTTGTAGAACAATAATAGTCAAACCTGCTTCTTGCATTTTGACAGACACCTCTCAGAAGTTGTAAGTTATCTCCTTCTGTATCACTGGAGATGAAGACATTAACTGAAAGATGCTGCTGCAAAACCTTCACAGGATTTGGTTCAGTGGCAGCATCCACATACACAAACTAGGAGGCATTCAGGTAGGTTGAAACAACTTATAGAAGTCTTTCATGTAACAACAATTTATTGCACACTTTCCTCGGCTGGTATGGCCTATCGATATCCTTTACTTATATACTATAGCTATACAGAGTAGTGACTGAATCTGGTACTTCATTCAGTTTCCATCATCCAGCCCATCTTTGGGAACAAAGCCTTGTCTACATTGGGATCTTTGATCATATCTGAATCAATTTAAGATTTTGCCCTGTGTTCACGAGGGCTTGCTCTAAACTGATCCATGTCTAGTGGGCTGTCATTTTTGCAGCTCCCTCAGCTGTATGTATGTATGTATATGTATTATGCAGGGAGTTATAAATCTGTAACAGAAAATTATGTTTTTAAGCATGTTTGTAAGATAAAAGCAGGTCACCAAAAGGTGACATACCTTAGATCGATTCCTCCAGACAGGAGGTAAGAAATAAGTCTCTCTCTGTCAGGATGTAAATTAAGCATTGTAAGCTAATGCAGTGGATGTCTGTTTACATACAAATTCAAATGTTAAGAAAGAAATGTGGAGTCAAGAGGAAAGAGCACAGGAAAAAACAAAAACAACCGATATAGTGCTATAGGACTCTCGTTGCTTTTGCTGTATACAGACTACCCCCCTGGAACTTTTCGCCAGGAAAAAACAAGCCATTGTGGCTTATCCTTTCTGAGTGAAGACAATGGACTTTGGGGGTATTTCCAGAAGGCAAAGAAAGCATTACAGTGTCTGAATCTATTTATGTTTTTGCCTTGTGCTCACACAAAGACCTGCTCTAAACTGATCCATTATCTAGTGGACTGTCATCTTTCCAGCTTCTTCAGCTGCTAAATACCTGTGTCTCTGCCAACATATGTAGTACTAGGAGGACTTAACTCTTCTTCTGCATTTTCTATTACACAAATACCCCAGCCACCTTTACAAGTACCTCCTTTGGATACTTCTCCATGTACACACACCACTCTGCCCACAATATAAATGGAAACGACACAACTTGCTTCTCTAGATCACTTCACTATATTTTCATCATATAAAAAAGTTAAATTCAATGATGCAATATTTCCAAACTATAGCTCTTTAGCATAATGTAACAAACCCCTTCTTGTTCCCGATAGGCTGAGGCATGCACGCATGTGAGTGGTGCACAGAAACTCAATAGAATCAGGCCATGTCTATACATACAGCGCTGCAGCAGCACAGCTGTACCAATACAGCTGTACCAATACAGCTGACAGAAGAGCTCTCCCATAAGCATAGAAAAAGAACATCTCTGCGAGTGACAGACGCTATGTCGGTGGGAGAAGCTCTCCCACTGTCTTAGCGCTGTGCACACAAGTGCTTATGGCGGTATAACTTACGTCACTCAGGGAGGTGGTTTATTCACACCCGTGAGCGACATACATTATGCCAACATAGGCTGTTGTGTAGACATAGCCTCAGTCGCTGTGACACTGCAACGCAATCTGTACGCAGCTCAACTATTCAAGTTAGCTGGGCAGCTAACACTAGATAGGCTCATTCAGGAATTAAACTTACCCAAACAAGAACAGACAGCTTTACTGGCAGTTTGTCAGAGAAAAGATCAGACAGAGGTTAGAGGGAATGCAGATTAGTTCAATTAAAAGACTTATACTAAACAACAGATGCCATTATTAGCATAGAACCCAATTTTGAAAGCTCGTCATAATTAGAGGCCCAAGACTCTCTCCTCCACAGGCTGGAACTTGGAGTTGTACCTACTACAGTCCTGAGGGAGAGGTTTCACTCTCCTCAGGCCCCTGCGCCTGGATAAGCCCTAACCCAACTCTGCTCATTGACTGAGTTTCCCAGGGACATCCTCACAGGGCTCGGTTTTCAGGCTGCTTTTCCTGGTCTCTCAGTCGTCACCTTCCCTTGCTGGTATCCCCAAAGCTACCTCCTCTCCCTTTAAACCTAGGCTGAATTCTCTCTCTCAGGCCTTTCATTCAGGCAGATCCCAGGAGCTTCCTCAGCAGAGAAGCTGTTTCTTCCTGTCTCTAATTCTACCCCCAATGTGCTCTGTTTGGCAAATGGAAGGGACACAGCTATCCATCAGTTCCTTAGTCTCTGATACATCCTAATGTTATAGCAGCTCACCCTCCTGCTGCAGAGATAGTATCAGTCTTTTCAAAGTTCATTACAATATGTCAGTCATTTGATCCTCCATAGACAAAGTGGACAAATTCCCACTCCACACGCTCATCTCCTCAAATACCCTCTCTTTCAGGACTGCCTAGGGGAAAGAGATTTAGTTCACAATACAAAGATTCCTCTGGGGGAAAAGAAACCATTTTGATGAAAGAACAAGAGGTAGTACTTCACAAAGTAAGCCAAATACTCCATTGACATGTCGCCTTCTATTGAGTTATTTATATAACGAGTTTCCTCTCTGTGTATTTTAGTGTGGATAATAAAACAAACTGAAAAGAAGTACTGAGTCTGTATGGCAGCAAGCAACCCAAAAACAAATCCTTGGAGAATTTAGCATAGGTAATCAAGATGTATTAAATCCCCCATTCAGCAGAAAGAAATCAACATGTAAGGAGTCCTATTGCCTGATGGGAATAGTCATATGCTTAAAGCTAAGCATGTGCAAAAATTCTTTCCTGAATTTGGGCCTTAACTTATATATACACATTTTTTTATTATATATTCCCTTATATTCTTACATACAGCTTTTGGACTCCACATTACATAGATGAAGGCTGCCAGTGAACGATATGAACTTAACTGAATCCTTATTAATGACCAAAAAATGACTATAATTGTCTAATATCTCCCACCACAAAAAAACCAGTCTTGAAAAAGAAATCTGTAATTTCAGCTTTCAAAACAATACAAAGAAATGCATCACGGACTGGATAATCGTTATAAAATCCATCTTCCTCATGGTCTAGTAACGCACAAAGATAACAATATCAAGCCTCCTATCATTCCCTATGAATTGAAGAACTCCACTAACAACATGTCCCTATGTTACATTTTTAACCAAAAAGGCTAAAAGTATAAGACTCTTATGGCTCAACAGAACTCTTTTATTAAACTCACCCAATCCTATAAAATACTTAAAAATAAATACTTCCTTCTAACAAGTGACCCAATTAACAATAAGTATTCATCATAAATATTATTTCATGTTAAACTACAAGAGCAGCATACATTTTTAAAAAACATACAGCACATTTACCAACCAAAGATTAACATAGTCTCTGTCAATGAAAACAAGAACAAATTCATATTTCACCTGTCAGGCAACAACCATCTGCTGTATAGTACAGTTATATTAACTGTTTGTTTTGTGCGTTGTTTGTTTTGTTTTGCAGAGATGTAGGAACAAACCCTTCATGGAATTACTGAAGAAATATACCACCAACCATACAAGAAACTGCTCTTCGTTCAAACTACTTTCTGTGGGAAAAGAAAACAGGTTATTTAAACAATTTGTGGCCAAACAGAAAATATTTTAAACTGAGAAAGACTTCTCTTGGGGAAAATAAATAGCTGCCATATTGCAGTCAGAAAGGAATTTTCCAGACATTGTTCTTTTTCACACTTAATGGTGGGTTTCTCCCTTAAGTAGGTTTCCCTTTTAATGGTAATGGTTTCTCCCTTGCCTTCTCCCTCTGCCTCCTGCATCTCCCCAGTTTTTGTCTCTCTCTCTCTCTCAGGAAAAACTGTGTTAATAAATAAACATGACTGGAATTCATGTACTCTCAGTCTTTTTTTAAAACACTTCAAAATCCTAGGAGCTGTACCCATAAAACCACCTTTGTTTACAAAGAGTCATGGTTACTACCTCATTTCTTACACAATTCAAAACCACAAACACCGGGTTAAGCCATCACTATTACCTCATCACAAAACACCTGGAAGATCATGACATGAGAAGGTCTAACCAGCACAGAATGCAAAGGAAAATCATGTCCGTAATCTCTGAGGCCTTGTCTTCAATAGGATCAAAGGAGTGTCCTTATCACACAGCCTGTAAATCAGTATCAGTTAGAGGCTAAAACCATAGACTCACCCATACTCTTTACCTTGACCTGCTAACACGTGAAAAATACAAACTATCATGTCTTCTCTAGGATTTTTCTTTATGTTAGCCACCACATCTTATCTAACATGAGGTAAGAACCCATCTTTTTTTCCTCTTGTGAAGATATCCCCTTAGAATTCTTTGATTGTGTCAATAAAGCAGTGGATAAAGGAGAACAAGCTGACAAATATATTTTACTTCCAGAGGGCTTTTGACAAGGTTCCACACTAAAGACTCCTAAAGTCACTAAGTAGTCATGCAGTGAGAGGCAAAGTATTGCCATGAACTGGAATCTGGCTAAGAGACAGAAAGCAAATAGAAGAATTTAATGGTCAATTTTCATTAGGGCAAAAGGTTAGGAGTTGGATCCCTCAAGTGTCTGTACTAGGTCCTTTGTTGTTTAAAATATTTATTAAGGTTTAGGAAAGATCCTTGAGGGAATGGTGAGGTAGCAAAACAGACAGACAACACAAAATTATTTCAGTTAGTCAAGACAGTTAGAACTGTCAGAGAGGACAGTTAGAAACTTGAGAGAGTCCTGAACAAGTTAGGTGAATAGGCAATATGATGGCAAATGGCATTCAGTGTCAACAAAGGTGAAGTAATGTACACTGAGGGGAAAAATTTAATCACCTTATTCACCCTACAGGGTTCTAAATTAAATGTATCAGCTTCAGAAAGGAACCTAGGTGTCATTATAGACCGCTCAGTGAAGACCTCAACTCAATGTACAGTATAGTCAAGAATACTAACAACATTAGAGATCATAAAGAATGGGATGGTGAATTATATAAAGAATATTATAATGCCTTTACATAAATCTATGGTGTGGCCTCATCTGGAATACTGTGTATTCTACTTGTCGCTCCATTTAAAAAATGATATTACAGAACGAGGGGGATTCAGTGAAGACCAGAGAGAATGATCAAGGTCATGAAAAATCTCTTATATGAACAGAAAATGAAAAGAGTGCAACTGTTTACCTTAGAAAGGAAATGAACAAGAGGAGAGATGATAAAAGTAGATAAAATACTGAATGGCATAGAGAAGGCAGATCGGGAACATCTGTTCTCTCTATCTCGCATCACAAAGCAAGGGGATATTCAATAAAATTAAAAGATGGAGAATTAAAAACCAGTAAAAGAAACACTTTTTTCATGCAACATGTAATTAAGCTGTGAAACTCATACTACAGGAAGTCATTAAGGTTACAAACATACCAAGCTTTAAAAATGGATTACATATTTATGTGGATATCATCATATCAAGAATATTCAGAATTATATAATTACATAATGCAGCAGTCCTCATGTGGGTGTATACACAGAGGAGGTTGGGCGGTGGGATGAAATATAGTGAAATCCGTTGAAAATATGGTGCGTTCACTGCATTAACTGGAAAGGTTACACACATTTGCACCCAGCCTTTTTGGCATATAGCCAGGTTCTTTTATTAGCAATAAGTAATGCAGAAAACAGATTTGTACTGCCCATGCATAGTCTTTATAGAGTATGCAACATTTTTCAATTACGAAATGAGTAGAAAACTGAGAAAATGCCATATAACTTCTGCTGTACCCAGAGGAACACAGAAATTACTTTGGGATTATATACCCCACCAGAGCATGGTGAGAAGGAAAAGTAGTCAATGTCCCCAAAGAACTTCCAGTCTAACTTAATGCAGAAGACAAGAGGATTTAACAAATAATCAGAAGGGATGGGAAACGGAAGACGAAGGCAACACATTGACTGGCTATGTGCTAACCTAGACAGGTTAAAGCGTTTAAAAAGCCAAATACATAAACATCAGAATTCGCTATGGGCCATCGATCTAGACCTTGTCAGTTGGCAATTTCCCTTAGATATCATGGTAGAAGTGGGTCTTGAGGGATTTGATAGAGCACAAGATAGTGGCTTTACCAACTAAATTGGGCAGAATGTTTCATACATACGGAGCAGCATGTAAGAAAGCCCAAAAACACTTATGGGAGAAGTGGATAAACAGATGACTGAGAGTGACATTGTTAATAAGGTGGGTGAGGCAGGGGTAATGAGAAAAGATACAGGAACTGATGAGAAGGAGACATAGAATTCTGAAGAGCTCTGAAGGCAAACACTAGAAGCTGCACTTCGATGCAGTGGAGAGGGCAGAGCCAGTGGATTGATTCAGAACGGGAGGTAGTATGGCCTGAATGATGAAACAGGAAGATTAGCCCAGCAGCACTGCTTTCAATGGACCCAACAGGGATGAGGTGAGCACCAGGGAAGCTAGAGATGTAATAGTCAGGAAGATGAGAGATGATGAGGACCTGGATGAGGGTTTTAGCTATGTGGACAGGAAGAAAAGGCTGGATCTCGGAAATGTTCTGGAGGAGCAAAGTGGTAAAATTTGGGCATGGCCTGGATGTGTGCAGCTACAGGTCAGAATCAAGATGTCACCCTTCTTACAGCCCCATGTGACAGGGATGATGGCAGTGCTGTCAACAATGACAGAGATGAGAAAAGAGAGAGGAATTTGATTTTGACCACATCAGGCTGAAGCTGGCAAGGAGTGAGCTAATGGACAATCCAGCACAATCCTCCATTGCTGAATAAGCTCTGCAGTGCTAACAGGAGTAAACCACAGATTTTGTAAGTAATTGAGGACAGAATTTAGACCAGAATGTCTCCCTCAGTTCTGAGTCCTCCAACTCAGACTATTTCAATTGGGCATATCTGATTAACTACATACAGATATTTGTCAACTTAATATTTCTCTAAAACACACAAAGGAATATGTTGGTAAGTACCCAAATCACTTCCTCAAATTCAGGGGCTGTAGTTTAGGGCCCGTGCACTACCACGGTTGTCTGCCTCTCTTGAGACGTCCATATGATAATAACTTTACAGGTGCTGTGAATGAGACATTATTACTTATTTCAGTAGGGCTCAGAGGCAAGCACTGTAGATTCATAGATTCCAAGGCCAGAAGGGACTGTTCTAATTATTTAGTCTGACCTCCAGTATAACACAGGCCAGGGGATTTCCCTGAAATTAATTCCTGCTTGAGCTCGCACGTACCTAGCAGAAAAAGATCCAATCTTAATTTTAAAACCTGTCCAAGAGAAGCACAGGTGAGTGCTATGTGAGGGGAACCGTGTTGTGTCTAGAGGGGTGAGTATCTGAGAGACCATTTGTTTGGCTGGTGCAAGTTACAGCTGACTGTGTGTGTGACTGTGACTGGAGTACTTACAGTGACTGTGGCAGTTGACTGTGTGGGTGACTGATTGATTGAAAAGTGTGAAATGGGAGTGCTTTGTTCCAGGTAGGCCTTGAGTGGTTGATTGCACTGGGAGGCACTGAGCCCGGGCAACTGCTTCGAGTCAGCAGTCTTATAAGAAGCAGCCAGTTGTGAACTGAGTGAGCTGCGAACCAAGGAGAGGCAAACAGAAGGAGTTTGCCTGAGAGTTCACCTGCAGGGAGAGCCCATAGAGCAGGGATGTCAAACTCAAATACACAGTGGGCCAAAATTAAAAACTTGGACAAAGTCGCAGGCCAACCTTGATATTTATTGAAAAAATGTCTACAATTGAGGAAGTTTTTCCTTCTCATCAATATAACAATGAACCTTTTCATATGGAAACAAACTTAAGTTTTGCTTAAACATTGAATCTGGAACAAGCAAAGCTTAATACTATAAACACATGTGAAATCGGTGCATGTGCTGTCTACCGGGGGGCCAGCTCTAGTAGACATTTGGTATTTTCTCGCTTGCCAAATATAATTACACTGCGGGCCAGATTTGGCCCGCGGGCCTGAGTTTGACATCTATGCCACAGAGGGTTTTTGCCTTTCGGATATTGCTGAGCAGTAAATACAGCATCTGAAGAGGCTCTCAGAGGAAAGATATGGAAAGTGAGCGATCTGCTGTTGTCACCTGCACTGGATGTTCTGTGTTTGTCTTCCTCCCACAGGACAGAGCCGACTTCATCTGTACAAAGTGCATGCTGGTTTCCATATTGGAAGAGAAGGTTCAAGGACTAGAGACCCAAATATCAACCCTGCATTGCATTAAAGAAAACTAAATGTTTCTCGATTAAAGTCATGATTTGTTACTGCAGGCAGAGTGTGAGGAAGATTCAGAGAAGGCTGTGCAGGGGAAACTGAAGAACGGGAAGAAAATTGGCAGCATGTGACCTCCCGAAGAAAGAAAACCTATATGCCTGCCATGCAGATAGAGGTAAGGAATCGTTTTCAAGCTTTCTGCACAGGTACTATGGCGGAGAACGATTTGCAAGACTCATCTGAGGGAATGGATCAGGAGACCCTATGATCAGAAGGCAATGGATACGTTGTCCTAGAGATGGGGGTTCCACAACCACCACTCCCAAGAGGAAGAAAAGGGTGATGATGGTTGGGGACTCCCTCCTAAGGGGGACGGAGTCATCCATCTGCCATCCGGACTGGGAAACTAGAGAAGTGTGCTGCTTGCCTGGAGCTAGGATTCAGGATGTGACGGAGAGACTGCCGAGACTCATCAAGCCCTCAGACCGCTACCCCTTCCTACTTCTCCACATGGGCACCAATGACACTGCCAAGAATGATCTTGAGTGGATCACTGCAGACTACGTGGCTCTGGGAAAAAGGATAAAGGAGTTTGAGGTGCAAGTGGTGTTTTTGTCCATCCTCCCTGTTGAAGGAAAAGGCCCAGGTGGGGACCATCGCATTGTGGAAGTAAATGCATGGTTATGCAGGTGGTGTCGGAGAGAGGGCTTTGGATTCTTCAATCATGGGCTGTTGTTCCAGGAAGAAGGATTACTAGGAAGAGGTGGGATTCACCTAACGAAGAGAGGAAAGAGTATCTTCACAGACAGACTGGCTAACCTAGTGAGGAGGGCTTTAAACTAGGTTCAATGGGGAAGGGAGACCTAAGCCCAGAGGTAAGTGGGGAAGTGGGACACCATGAGGAAGCAGACACAAGAAGCCTGGGAAACAAGCAGGAGGAATTGGAAGTCCTGGCACAGTCAAGAAACTATGACATGATTGGAATAACTGAGACTTGGTGGAGTAACTCACATGACTGGAGCACTGTCCCTTCCAACTCTATTATTCTATGATTCTAAGTGATGGAGAATCCTCCACAACCCTCAGTAAGTTGTGCCAGAGGCTAATTACCCTCACTGTTAAAAATGTGCACCTTAGTTCTAATGTGAATTTGTCGAGGTGCCAATATTTGTTTCATTTCAACTGGTGTACAAACATGCCTCTCCCTCCCCTGAAGAATCTATCATCTAAGTAGATAAGACAGACAAAGGAGAAACAGAAGTGAAGTGATTTGTCCAATCACACACAGAAGAGCAGCAGAGCCAGGAACAGAACTGAGGTCCCCGGAGCCGCTGGCTAGCACCCTATTCTTAGGGAACAATAGTGTAGCCTAGACTGATGCTAGCACAAAGCTTGTTTGGTGGGTGGGCCCTTAATACTCTATTAGATGTACTCTGGAAATGCTATTCTAGTATTTGCTGGTTGTCTAAGCCACAGCAGCCCAGGGAAAAATTCAACTCTTACCTTTGACTTGCCTGTCATCAGTTGAAGTTAGAGGGGTTTGCTTGTTCACAAATTTGCTTCATGGCACCTGATTTCCTTTTCCCATTTTCTTATCACCTTCTGACCTTTGCCACCTCCAGCATGTGCCGGATAAGAATATCCTGCTACTCTGTGTCTAGTATTTAGAATTTTATGTAAAGTATAGAAAACTCTAGTTGTCAGCATTTTTAATGTAGCATTTTCCACACAAAAGGTGGCCTTGGAGTCTGCGTTCTGCAAGATGCTCAACACTCTCAGCTCCCCCTGACTTAAATGAGAGTTGAAAACACTCAGCACATCACAGGGTCATGCCCTTACAGTACAGATCACTCACAGGGTCTGAAGGCCTGATTTTCCTCTCTGTATACTGATGTAACTCCATTCACACAGGTTTGCAACCAATATAAGGAAGACCTAGGTTATTTCAAAATCAAGCCTAAAATGTGTGCTTTATTTAATGCAATTTAGTGCACATCTCTCATGCATTTTTCTTTGTAATGTGAATAAGCTGAATTTGAGATGTATTTTTTTTATTATCGAGGATAAGGTACTGAAGTGATTTAATTGCCACTAGCATTTTGGCTGGACTAAAACATGATTTGTCATACAAGCAGATACAAGTCTCTGAATTTAATTCCCAGCAGGTGTTTGTCAACATAACAAAAAACCCAATTTGGTACGATAGGCAGATGAAGTCCAGGACTAGAGAAAAAAAGGAAGAGAAGTAGGGGGAGGACAGCACTGCAAGTTAACACTTAGGTACATTAGCAGAGCTGCCTGTGGATGTTTGCAGTGTCTCCCAGTGCTGTCATTTCTTCATTTTCACAACTACTGAAAACGTCCCTGCCTCAGACAAACATCTATTTTAAGAGAATATAAAAAAAATCCATCTCCTGAACAGACCAGCACATGGGGAGCATATTCACATCCCCTGCACAATTTGGTGCCAGCTGCTATTTCTCCTACTCAAAGTAGCTCAGCTTTCTGGTTAGTTTTTCTTTGGCCTGTCCTTTGTGCTTCTCAGAAGGATTGTAATTTCTAGAACAGCCCTGAATTCCCCTGGTTAGATGGAAAATGTGTAGCTATTGTGAAACACAGAACAGCAGCAGGGAATACTTAGAAGTGACTCTGAAGGGGGTAGGGAAGATCAGCAACAAGCAGCCAATGCCAGAAACAGACCATTCAAAGCAGAGTGGAGAGGCACAACCCTGGAACTTTACAAAGCTCTCTCTTGGCAAGCGAGCTCTGCGTCAAGATCATTTTGAAGTGCTTTGAGCCTTTCTGCATCATGCCAGTCAGAATACTGTGTTCCAAGTGCATAGCTGATAAAGCACTAACGATGAAAATCATTACATGATGGGCTTAATTCTCCACTGCCTTGCACCCTGTGTATTCATTCACACCTGACCAAAGCAAATATAATAATGCAACCATTCTGATTTGGTAGCATTTTACACCTACCTTGAAAGGGGGCAATTGACAAAACAAAGTGTAAGGCAGTAGAGAATCAGGTCCCAAGGCTTCCAACATTGTGCCTTTCCAGCTTCTTGACTTCCAGTTATGGTGTAATTATTTAATCTGAGAACAAGTTTATTTTATAACCTAGAAAAAAAAAAGAGCCCAATGAACTTACAGACTTAGTTAAAAATAATGACATGCTTGTAAACTGTTTTACTAGATGGTGCCCGGCAAACTGTGAGCCTCGCAATCAAAATTCTTGAGTGCAAAGCTGTTGGCAATACTGTTGTAACTAGTTTGATGGAATCTACCAAAAAACCAACAACCCAGACCCTGAAGATTAAAGGCCAGGATATCATTCCCCTGCCAAGCTGGAATTTTTTTGGAAAAGACTAATGCTAGTGCTTGGAACAGACCTTCTATTTGTGCATTATGGGTCAGATCATGATTCCACTTAAGTTAATGAGAAATTTGCCGTGAACTTCAATAAGACCAGGATTGACCCCAAAATACCACCCAAACGACTTCACTAAAATCCCCTCTCAACCATACTTCCCCAACCAGGCTTTTTTCGACTCTATCCCACCAAAGCTGCTAATAAATACAAAAATAAATAGGGAGATAATCTACACCCCAACCATTGCAGATTTCATTGGTCCCATTTATCTTGGGTGTATTCCAAATCCCTGGACCTGAACACCACAGATATTTGAATCTGGATCCAAACTTCACAGCCGATCCCTATCTCTACAATATGTGAACCCGAGACTGAAATGCCTCCAAAGTTTGGATTCCAACTTTGTAGGTTAGGTCTCTCTCTATCGCTGAGACTGGACAACTTTTCTTGGTGTTACATGTTTTAAGCATCTTTGCTGCATTCTGATTTGGTGTTAACTAGTGCCTGACCCTTACACATGTGCATGGGGAGGAAAGGAGAGAGCATAAATCTTCCCCTTACACTTGTGTGGCCATTCAAGGATCAGGCACAGTTGCAGTACCTGTATGAAGGTAGCACTCAAAGCAGGACTGGCACAAGAGAGCTGGAAGGACTAAGCTGCATGCCACAAAGGGATGAAGAAGCAGGTGCCCCTGTGCACTAAGGAGTGAGCAGGAATGTCTCCACACAGGGCTGTCTCTAAATAGCACAGCTCGGCCCCTAGAGGTAGGGACAGTGCATTGTACAGCACTGACTGCACTGAACAACTAATGATGATGCAGTGCTTCACTCCTATAACATTAGCTAGGAGTGTCCTGTCCATCTGTGCTACGTTACATTCCGACAGCTGGCAGGCTCATGGTGGCGGAAATAGATGACAGAGCCTTTCCCCTCCAGCTCACTGGTTCTAATCCAGCCCAAGTCCTGAGCAATCAAACATTGTTACCGTCTGATGGCTGATTGGTGGCCTGTGCGAAAGGAAAACTGAAAGCTAGTAGTCTTAGTCCAGTTCTTCCAGAACAGTTTCCAAAGAATAAAAGCATCACCACAGCTGACAGTGTCAGCAGAGACGGGAGGATTGACCACGTCAAGCTTGAGGCCCATTGGCACAGCAGCTCGGGTCACTGCCTCAGCTATACAAGATGTGGGGATAAAAGAGAGGATTTAAGTCTCTGGAACAGAACTGGTAGGAACTTACTCATTTTGAACTATGCTGTTTCATCAAAGCCAAAACATTTCACAGCAAGCATGCAGTCGACTCCAGAGCTGGGTGAGAACTGTACTGGCCTTGTATATAGGCACCTACGGTTCAGGTTCTTGTAGTCCATTCCGAATCAGGCAGAGCAGGGACTTCTGTGATTGAACGGTTTTGAGTTTGTTCTAGTCTGGAAATAAAAATAAAAAATTAAAACCTTGAAAGTTACTCCAAACCAGAATGGTCATCCTCTGGTCAGCTCTGCTCCATAGCTGCCAGGGGGAGGGGGAGATCCAATGTACTAAGCTCTCTGCAACTGTAAAATCTAATCCCTGCGTTGGTTAATTCCTGCATCTGGGCAGAGTTCCATTGACTATGAATGGTGAGCATTATTTGGGGTTCATTGCAAAGAGTCCCTCATGAAACACTTTTGTTACACTGTTGACCTCCACACCCATCCCTGCATCTTTGATTTGTCTCTTATAATCTGTGGGCCCATTTCTTCCCTCTTTGGTTGGTTGCTAATCTTGTTCTGCTGAGTATGCCCTCTAGGGAGCTGTCACTGCTCCTGGATGTGGTGTTTCACAGGGCCACCACTGCCCCCTAACTGGTAGCCCCTGGCCAAGGAAGTTCTTGGCCCCTGGCTTCTAATTAGGCCTAGTGGTCTGTTGCAGTTTCTTTGGGTTGTGTTTCTGGAGGCAGCCTGGTGCAGTAACAGCAGCTGCATGGGATGTAGTCAGTCTGTTTGCCTCTAGGCAGGAGAGGATTTCCTCCTTCTTCTGCCTCTGTTCAGTATTGGGTTTGTAGACTATTACAGGAGCCCTCCTTCCCTAAACTGCAGGTTAAACAAGGAGCTGCCACTTTATTAACATTAAATGTCCACAATGAAGTGTGATTCTCTACTGCCTTCACTTGATGTAGTCACTTACACTTATTCAAAATGAGTAAAATGTGGGTGTGGTGAAGCACCATTCTGATCTAGTAGGATCTCACAGTTACTTTGCACAGGTGTGACTGGCTATATGAGCTACAAGGCAGTGAAGGATGATTACCTTCTTTGCTTGTTTAAAAAGAGAAATACATTACCAAAAACTAAGATAGCCGGGGAGTTGGTTAAGAGCCAACTGGGATTTTTAAACTGATTATTTTATGAATTAAGAAATGACAGACTGTGTTCCTAGGATATTCTGAGATACTGACATAGCGTGTCTTGAATTTCTAAAGAAAGGGCACTACGCTGATGGCCAGGATAGCAGCAAGCACTATATGGCTATAATTTACTGCAGATTGTAAACTGAGTGAATCATAAAGAGGATTGTTCTCCATGTTCACTGAAAGTAGGACAAGAAGTAATGGGCACAATCTGCAGCAAGGGAGATTTTAGGTTAGATATTTGAAAAAAAAAAAAAACCAAACAACTTTCTAACTACAAGGGTAGTTAAGCTCTGAAATAGACTTCCAAGGGAGGTTATGGAATCCCCATCATTGGAAGCTTTTAAAAACAGTTGGACAAACACCTGCCACGGATGGTCTATTTGTTCCTACCACAGCACAGGGGGCTGGACGTGTTGACTTCTCAACATCCCTTCCAGCCCTACATTTCTATGTGCTGTCTACCCAGCAGGATTTAACATTTTCATTTACCAGGCCTGTGGGAGTACTGTTATGTTATAAATGATTGCAAAATGAATATGAATAGGCTAAAAGCTTCATTTGTGTGTAAATGTTACATAAACCTTATTAATGGTCTGTAATACCGCTAAGAATAGGAAAGAGCTGAAACCCTCCCTGCCTCTCAGGACACTCTCATGCTACAATGAGATAAAAATTTTAAAATGTTGGGTTTTTTAATGTGTATAGTTTTCTGGATAGAACTCCTCCCTTGGCCCAGTGATTATTCACTGCCTTGCATCTTGCGTGGTCACTTACAGCTACATAAAATGAGAATAAGGTGCGTGTGGAAGTGACTACACATGATGCAGGGAGTGAAGAACCAGGCCATAAGGTCTAGTTGGAGCATTGCTGCTAGACCTATCATTTACATTTTACTTGCTAGATCAGAAGCTTAGCTGAATGTCTTGTAGAGCAGCCATACACTTACCTCCCAGAAAGTAAATATCACCTACAGAGTTTCTGCCAACAGTCAAGCTGTTACCAGTGACAAGGGGGTCTGAAATGTCTTGTCTCAGAGAACTCCAACAAGAAACAGTTTTGGCTTCTTTTCTCCTGTTAAGTTGTCCTAACCAACTTCACTGCAGGGGACCACTAAGATGACTGTGGCACACCAATCTCCTAGATGTTTGGTAGCATGGTGGGCACGCCACACGCTCAGAGGCAAGCTCTGTCTGCCCTTCAAACACTATGCTTTTCAGGCTCCAACCTTGGAGTTCCATTAAACACTCATATGCTTTGAATACCAGAGATTCCTTTACTAGGGCTGCCAGAAATAAAAGATACAAGTACCCTCAGCATAGCTACAGACCAAAGATTAACCAATAGCTCCTAATCCAGTCGCGAAGGCAGTCCTGTACAGTGGGTGTAGAGGTAACCCACTCTTGGTATAAACAACGAGTTAAAGACTAACACATTTCTGTGGGCATAATCTTTTGTGGGCTGCAACCCACTTTGTCAGATGCATGAAATGGAAATCACAGATAGGAGGTATATATACACACATCCAAGGGTAAGAAACAACAATGGGGAGGGCAAGTGCTAACAAAGTCAATTCAGTTAGAGTAGATGCGCCTATTCACAACCGTTGATTAGAAGGTGAGAATGTGTGACCAGTGACAATTACTTCTTGCAATGAGAGAACCATTCCAAGTCCCTATTCAGACCCAGTCTGATTGTGTCAAGTTTGCATAGGAGTTTCAGCTCCGCAGTTTCTCGCTGAAATCTGCTTTTGAAGTTTTTTGATAGACGTATTCAAGTCAGCTGCAGAGTGTCCAGTTGAATTCATTTTTTGTCAAGGAGACAAGGTAAGAACCTGATCCTTATGTCCATGGTTAACTATATACTGTGAGTAGTCTCATGGACTTCAGTGGGATTACTTGCAATGTGTAAAGTTAAGCAGGTATATAAATCATTGCAGGAGTAAGCCAAAAATACCAGAATAAAAAGAAAAATTTGGAATTTTTAAAAAGAGATTGGAACAATTAACTATAATTCTCATTAGAGAGAATTTCAATTGTAAGAGGGATTCAGGCAGGCAGGTAGAAGCAACAAAAATCAATTTATTTCTTAGATCTGCTAGTAATCATATTAGTTCTTGATATATTTGTCTCGCATTTCCATAGGAACTTGTTCAGCTATGGCTACCATGTCTCAGACATATTATTTGTAGCTGTTTAGGTTGCTGAATGAAAGAGAACGCTCAAGGGACTATATCCAAGGATAGAAATCCTGATTTCCAATTGGGGTTTAGAATTTATTAATTTTCTCTTCTAATAAATATCTTATAGGACAAGATTTAGTTCAATCCTTTGTTCACATGATTTGAGCTGCTAAGATCCCGAAGAAGCCATGAAACACGAGAAGCAGATTGATTGCAATCAATGGACTTGGATATACACACAAAAAGAAATCACACAAATGAAACTGATAATCCACAATGTAGGAACACCTCCAGAAACAAAGAAAAGAGCCCCCATATGGGAATTCCATTTTAGACCATAGTACAGATTCAAGAAAAAAGATATGTAAAGCCTTTGGCTGAGCGAATGAATTATCCATTAAGCAATTTACGTAACTGACTAACATCACTTGAAATGGCATGTCTATCCAGTAAAACAAGTTTGCCAAAACTCTGTTGCCAAATATGTATCAGCCAGAGAGCTCAGAAAATCCCCAAGCTAAGCCAAGGTTAAGGTTAAGCTAAGCCAAGGTTAAGGTTAAGTTAGTTCTTATGCTGTTGGTTGGACAACATAGAGGTCACTGAACTTATTATATGCCTCCACGATATTGTGTCCTGAGCCAAACCTGGCACATTATGGGGTAGGATGTCTGGGAGGGACAGGTGACTGTTGCCACCATCCAGGCACTGTGTGTTAAGTCTTCCGGGGTGGGGTGTCTTTTCCATCCTGCTTTCATTGGATCAAAGTCAAAGATGATTCTTGCAGGGAAGGTGGTAGGCATTTGGAGCACATGACCATACCAACGCAGAGCGCATTGGCGAACTGTGTGAGAGAGTGGGATCCATTTATAGTTAGAAAACGGAGCTCTTCATTCAACTTGAATTCATCCATTTGATGTTTTCAATAGTTTGGAGAGGCCTCATCTGAATGGTGACCAGCTTCTTTTCAATCTTGACAGGGAGGGGCCATGTTTCAGTCCCATAGTTCAGAATACTGATCCTCCTCCCCCCCCGGTATATATTCTACGATGTGTCTCTAATGATCAGTGAGTTTGGTTTGCAAAAGACAGTCTTGGCGAGGCGCACCCTTACTGACAATCTTTTTGCAGTGCAGGCTTCAAGTTCTGTCTCAGCGTCATCCCTGTTATCAAACAGAGCTGAGACAGGTGAAATCACTAACCATCTAGCTAGGTCAAGCAAATTTAATTCATCTACTACTTCCTAGAGAAACTATTATGCAGCCTAATAGATTGGTATCAGGAACTTTCCTCTGATATTTAGCCTTTTTAAAAAACAAATTATTATATCATCTTTTACTTGTGTGTCACCTTGACCATGCAGCAGATGTGTCAATTATCATAAAACCCTTATTCAGAGAATTAGTTATTCATACAATTAAGGTAATCTGACTTTCTTTCTCAGTGACAGGTATGTAGGTGTGTGTGTGTGTTATCCTTTATCAGTGAATAGCAGTGAGTCATCAGTAATCAGACAGGATGGCACAGATGACATTGGGTACCATAGACTAATGTTATTAGGCAGATTGTGACATTAACAGGAATGACAAAAACAGGATATTAGCTCATACTGAATATGATTTAAAGGGTCTTGGGTTTGGAGATTTAGATAACTTGTGCATGAGGTAATAACCGTACAACGGGAAGACAGTGGGCAGACCTGATGGGTCTGTACAGGAAGAATGAGATGTTCCTGCCCTCCCCTAGTCTTGGGAGCCACACCTTGCCAGGGTCACAGTAAAGTCTTCATCAGCAGACGACGCAGACAGAATGAGGATGAAGCATCTGCATTGTGCTGGCCTATAAGGGTCACCTGCATTATAAATGCAGGCACTGGCCTATCACTACACCCATGGGCAAATGATGTGCTTTAGCTCAGTTCGGCAGCTCATCTCGGAGAAGCACAACTCTGAATACAAATCCTGCACTCACGTCAGCTGCTGTGCTCATGGCATCTATTGCACCAGTGTGGGAACAACGGTTTGGGTGAGAGAGTGGGAAAAGCTCTGCACAAATCTCTTTCACTTAAATCCATTCATAGCGCAGGTTGTTCAGCTATCATTTAACCCAATCAACTCAACAGAGTCCTGTGGCAATGAGGAAGTGGTGATGGGGACAAGCAGAGGATTCTGCTGGCCATCCTTAATCACAACTCTGCACCCAAGCAGCCTTAAGGTGATGGTCATTCCAACAGATCAGGGCAGATATGGAGTTTGTCTCCTCTTGACATGACAGAACAGGCCTTTTTAGGCACATCGCTGCTCACCTCAACCTGGGGAAAGGCGACCGACAAGGAATACAGCCTGTCCTTTCTGTACCTGTCAGGCTACCACTCCTACCTGGTCATCAAAGTCAGCAGTCAAAGTAAAACTAAGATTTACAGACAGATATTTGGGTCATAGAACATCAGAAGTCTTCTTGACAATGACCAAAGAACAGCCCTTATTGCTAAAACACTGAAAAGGTATAACAGGGACATCACTACTCTCAGTGAAACCGGACTTGCTGATGAGTCCCACCTTGAGGACATGGGAGCTGGCTACACCTACTACTGGATTGGCAAAGCTAAGGCATTCAGGGGTAGGGTTTGACACATGGTCTCACATTGCCTGCAAGCTTGACTCACTCCTCAAGGGAGTCGATGACTGATTTATGGTGCTCTATATAAACTTGTCCAAAGACCAGTACACCACCATTATCAGTGCCTACGCACCAACAATGACTCAGACAGATGAGATCAAGAAGGTGTTTTAGGAAGGGCTCAGCAGGGTCATCAGAGGGATGCTACACCAGGACAAACTCATTGTCCTTGGAGACTTTAATGCTCACATGGGAGCCAAATCTAACATATGGAGCAAGGTGCTGAGCCATCAAAATTTTGGAAGGTCAAACTCCAAGGGCCACCTTCTTCTCACCAAGTTCAATCTCACCATTACCAACACAGTCTTCCAACAGGTCAACAAAGATACGACAAGATGGATGCATCCCAGGACAAAACAGGGGTACATGCTGGACTATGTAATTGTAAGGTCTAAAGAAATTAAAATTGTGTACACCACCCACTCTTTGAAGTGCTGAATGCTGGTCAGACCATCAGCTTGTGCATAGCATCATGTCACCTCACTTGTCACCAAAGCGCCCCAGAAGATGCCTCAAACTACAGAAGACTATCAATATGGCTGTCATGAAAGACCCCCGCAAACAAGCAAAGTTGGAACAGACACTGAAGACTGCATTATCTGAGGTCCCAGAGAACTCCACAGACACTGAGGCAACCTGGGAGAAGCTCAGAGATGTCACATATAATACGGCATCCAAGGTTCGTGGCTTTGTAAGGCAGAAATACCAAGACTGGTTCAATGAGAATGACCCTGAGATAGATGGCTACTGGAGACCATGCATACCACACGCAAATCCTACATTTTGGACAAGAAATCAGCAGTGAAGGAGGTGCGGTACTATCAGGCCAAGCATATATTACAAACCTGATTATGGCTAATGAAGAATCACTGGTGGGAGCAGAAGGCTGCAGAACTGCAGTGAGCAGTTGACAAGCATGATGTGAAGGCCTTCTACAAAGGTATCCATGCGCTGTATGGCCCAATATCCAGCGATACAGCCCCAGTCCTCACAGCAAATGGTAACCGATGGGTCAGAGACAAAAGTGATATTCTCTCTTGCTGGGCAGAGCACTTTGTCTCTTGAACTGTCAATCAACCCACTTCTGCAGCACTCTGTCCTGGAGGAGTTATCCGTGGACCCTTCTTTAGACAAGGTTATTAAGGCCATCAAGCAGCTATCCATGGGCAAGTCTCCAGGCCCTGATGGCATTCCATCTGAAGTGTACAAATGTGGAGGTGCCACCTGGTCAGGAAACTCACCAGCCTTTTCAAGACTAGATGGAAACAGGGTATTGTGCCCCAGGAGCAGAAGGATGCTTTCATAGTCCATCTATTCAGAAGGAAGGGAAGCGAATCTGGCTATGACAACCACCATGGAATCTCACTGCTTTCTATAGTGGGGAAAGATCCTTGCACGAGTTGTCCTCAACAGCTTAATGTCTCTTCTAGTAGACTTGGTGTATCCAGAGTCACAGAGTGGCTTTTATACTGGCCATGATACCATGAACATGATTTTTGCAGCCTGACAAATACAAGAGAAGGCTTGTGAACAGAACAAGGCGTTTTTGACCTGACCAAGGCCTTTGACGTGGTAAATCGCACGGGCCTATGAATTCCTTCATAAATGTGGTTGCCTATAAGATAATTGCTGTCATCCATTTCACGATGGCCTGATGGCCAGGGTGATGAAGTGTGATGACTCATCAGAAGCCTTCCCTGTCACCAATGGCACCGAACATGGACGCATAGTGGCTCCAGTCCTCTTTGCCAGTCTTTTCACCCATGCTTTTGTTTGCATTCCAATTCTTTGATAGAGGCGTACACATCTGGTTTAGATCGGATGACTGTCTATTTTATGTACAGCAACTCAGGGCTGACACCAAGGTAACTGAAGAGTTATTGTGTTCTTGTTTGTTGATGGCTGTGCCCTCATTGCACCCATGCTCGAGGACATTCAGCTTATCATGAACCACTTTGCCTATGCTTGAAAAAGCCCGAGGTCATGTGCCACCCTGCACCACACCACCAGCATCACAACCCCTAGGGATCCTATCATCACAACTGACAACGCACCCCTCAGCTAGGTCAGGAAATTCTGCTACCTAGGTAGCATGCTTCTGAGCAATGCCATGCTGGGTAATGAGATCATTCAGTGCATGGCAAAGGCCAGCGTGGCATTTGGAAGGCTTACCCACAGGCTCTGGAAGGAGCATGGAGTCTGCCTCAGAACTAAGATGTGTGGTGTTATACTCATCTCATTCCAGTATGGCTGTGAAAGATGGACGTGCTGCCGATGCCACATCAAACAGCCAGAGAGTTTCCACTTTCACTGCCTAAGATCCATCTGGACCATCAAGTGGCAGGACAGGATCTTCAAGCACTGAAGTCCTTGAGAGGTGCCAAATCCCTGACATTGACAGCATGCTTGTCAGGGGTCATCTTTGCTGGGCCAGACACATGGTCCGCACGGAGGTTTCCTGTATAGTGAAAGCGGTGCTCGATAACCAACTGAGCATGAGAACCCACTCTAAGAGTTGACTCATCTTGAGACATAAAGACACACTGAAAGCCAACCTCAAAGCACGCGAGATAGACATTAAAAGCTGGAAGCTCACTGCACTGGACAGACTCAGATGGAGAGGTCTAGGCCACATTCACTTTAGAGAAGTTAGGTCTCTGCAGGAGAAGGGAGCACATCATAAGGCCAACAATTCAACCCCTCCCTCTAACAAATGACTACAGTTGCAAGACATGCAACCATATTTACAAATCCAGGATTGGATTTGCTTCCCATGTGGGAAGTCATAAAAACAAATAAACCCAGAATTCAAGTCAATACATCTGTCCAAGTGACAGGAGAATCCATCAACTATCCAATGAACTAAAATTCTCATGTCACAGTGTTTATTAGCCTAGGAGACAGCTATTATTGGCTTAACAGGAAGCATGTGCTTTCCCAATATTTAAAATGTCTAATGATTATGTATTTTTGAAATAGAAATAGGTTAAAAAATAATTATTTTGAAGTTTTCCTCCTCATTTAGCTGGATGAAATTGGAAACTAAACATATATGTTTGTTATGGACACCTAGATGGGAAGGTGTAAGGGCAAGGCTTTGTGAATTGTAAGTTTAGGGGAAATTCCTGTGTCAATCACTGTTTATCAGTTATGATTGCCAATTGTCTGAGACTGAAATTTCCCATTTGATAATGAGCTAGAAGTTGCCAGTTCAAATCCAGCATGTCAGGAGAGGTCAAAAGGTACAATCTTGATAGCTGTTCAGTAGCCTCTGTGAAATTAGTTTGATTTAACTTTGCTGCCCAGCGGACAGCTATCAGCATCAGACACACTCCCATAACTGGCACACTGGCAGTTTCAGCAGAGAGATCAAAAGCTGAGTGGGCATTAGGAATGAGCAACCATCCCACCGAATAAGGGCTGCTAAGTATGCTGTACCTCTTTTATGGAGAGAGTGCTTTTCGAGGACTCCTGCTACCCACCCCTGTAGTTTGAGGTCCTGATTCTTTTAAGTGAGTGGAAGATGGGCTACAACAAAACAAAACACAGAAAAGCCCTCCTGGCTGGCTGTGTCCTGGAAGAGAATTAGCCTAACATTTTTTTTTGTTTGGAGCCCTAACTGAAACAGACACCAAACAGTACAGATCCCCTTCCCTGCAAGGTGCTCATCCAATCCTAGCCCTCCCCTGCATCACGATGAAGGAGAGCACCATGGGCTCTTTTGCCGGCTCAGGTCTGGTACAGAGGCTATTCCACTGCCTTTTCCCATGATCATCTCCCAGTGCCACTTCCACCTTAGGTTTCTGTAGTTTCTTTATTTATGTGAGCTGTGAGCTGAGTTTCCTATTCCAGCAGCCTAAAGGGCTAGAGCTGTCAGCTGTCTTCTCCAGACCTGAAATCTTAGGCAGTTTTTGAAGGGTGCTGACGACATACTAAGAGGTAACTCAGCACCTTGGAGGATTGGGCCTTGTGGGAGTTGTTAAACTTGAAGGATAAGAAAACAACAGGGAACACACTGAACTCCACTAGCTTTATTAAAGTGGGTGCAACACGTTCATAACAACACAACACATCAGCCAATGGACATCTCTGAAGACATCAAGGCAACTCTAGCTCATCAGACACTGGAGTGCACCATCCAGGGAGTGCTCAGCGTACTGCAGGGGCTAATGGAGTAGTCGGAGTAATGGAGTAAACCAAAATGGCCACAAGTCTCCCTCCATTTTCACAAATATTGGCAAAAAATAAGTAAGTAAGTTGCAAACCTACAGAAAGAGACTCAAGTCAAGAAATCAGATTTCAGTTGTAACGTTCCATGGCACTACTAATAGCAAAGTGAGGTGGTAAAACCAAGCCACTTAAAAAAGATACTTTAAGGTTGACCGTGTCCCTTTAAGAACGGAAATCAGCTTCAGTTTTCATTCTATGTACATCTTCTTTTTCAAAAACATTTTGTTTATATTTTTCTTTAATAAAAAGGCCTTCAGCCCTCATCTCAAGAAACGGAAAACACGACACGACGTGCAAAAAATGAATGCGTTAAGGCTGTCAATGTACCAAGATCCCACACGTCTAAGGCAGCACCCTTGGAGAGAGTAACGTGAAAAATTCCATTGTAACAACCCCACATCCCTTTGGAAAAAAGGCTCAGATGCACATAACTTCCAATTTGGCCCCTATGTACTTTTATAACTTCACCAATAACATAGCAAGGGAAGTTTCACTTACGGTAGGCAGGGTAGAGCGTCTTATACTCTGACCAGGCAGTCCAAGCTGGTAAGAACTGACAGAGGCTCTATAGAATGAATTCACAAACAAGACGTGACAGTATTTAAGGCCAGAATTCAGAACTACTCAGCACTGGTTTCTCTCTTCTCTCATTGAAGTTAATGGTAAATTTCCCATTGACTTCAGAGTATTTTTCAAAATCCCACCTTAAAGCTTTCCTTCACTAAAAGATGATAAAGTCCTAGTGTGTGTGGAGTGTTGGTTTTCCTTTTTAAACAAAAACTCAACTTCAGCGCTATAGAGTTAGTTTGATCTTTTAGGTGTTTTGTCTCCCTGCTGAGCTTCTGTTCAGCTAAAACAGCCCTTGCAGTATGCATTTTTTGGTAAACAGTCAGGATTTTCTCCTGATCTCTTCAAACATTCTTAGTGTGACGTGATTAGGAGAGAAGGGACTGAGTCAACTCTAGCATCTGCAGTTTCTTTTCCTTTTTTAGCAAATAGGATGTGACAAAAGCAGAAATATTTTGTGCACTGCTGAATATTCACAGAAGATTTTAATTCTATTTTTGAATCAGGATGAACTCCACACATTTTGGCATAAAACTAGTCAGGAGAAAATTTTCCCCCGCTCAAAGACGGCATCAAATTTGCTCCTGCAAAGCATGCCTATGTGTAGAGGTTGTGAATGCAAAATATGCCAGTTTGGTACTCACGAACCCATTTGGCCACAATGCATAATCTGCAGGCAGAGGTTTCCTGTTTTTGCCCATATGTATTTAAGGCCTGATCAAAAGCCCAATGAAGTCAATGGGAAGCCAACTGATTGATTCCAATGGGCATTGGATCAGGCCCATCTTTTGCAGGCACAATTTGGAAGCTTTACTTCAAAGTAAAGATATTACTAATTAGGTCTGGCTCAACGGATCTGGATTAAAAACAAAACAAAACCCATCCCCAATTGAACCATACCTGTTTGGTTAGTTTTATTTACCCACTATCATATATTTATTATATAGTATATAATTTATAATATATATGCCTGGTTTTGGTGTTTACTCCTCAAGTGCCAACGTGAACAAGAGCTGCTGGCTTCCCAGGAAGTGTGTTTGGGAGATGACAATATATTCTCAAGAGGGTTTTATTGCTATTCTAACTGATATGTGTTGAATTAGAATACACTACAGAGAGTCAAAGGTACTGCTTCAGTATTTCTGTATGCATGCTTATGACTTGGCTTTTTTCAAGACTGCAAGTTCTTTAGGCAGGGATCAAATCTTCCCATGTGTTTGTACAGCAATTAGCATCAGAGAGTCTCTGGGCACTCCAGTTAAAACAAGTCAACAGCAACACACCACAGTTGCATGGCTGCAATTTGCAAAAGTGCTCCATTTCCTAAAGCCACGTTATAACTGGCATTATTATACTGTCACTGTGTTTCTGTAAAATGTATTATCTGTACTTTGTTAATTAAATTAATTCATTGTGTTTCTTCAGTGTGGTCCATTCTCACACTGAGTCACATGCAGAACTCTCATGAACATTAACAGGGGTTATGGATATGCCTCAGTGTGAGAGCAGGACACATTCAGTACCACTGTGCTCAAAGAAATAGGGAAAGAGTCTTGGAGAGGGCCAGGTGATGCAGTGGATTAATGTATTATACTAACCTTTGGCCTCTGGAAAACTGAGTTCCAACCTAGCATAAGGCAGCAGAAAAACAAGTGTTGTGATTTCAGTGTAATGGCCAGCGAGAGGACATATTCTGATCTAGTTTATCCGGTGTTTAAACCAGTGAAACTGACATTGTAAATAGTGGATTTGGTTTACACTGGTGTAAAAGATCAGAATCTGGCCCAAAGCCAATACGCAGAATCGTTCAGGGCAACTACTCAGGAAAGGGACAAGACTGGAATATCAGGAGTTGTGCAGTGCTATAAGACCTTTGGACGAGGTAGAGAGGCTTGTAGAATAGTTCTGTCTCTCATTCTAAACAGTGCACTACATCCCTTGCTCTCATATATATCAAACAGAAAAAGGAACTATATTAAATAAATTGCAACTTCTGCAGTCTCATTGGGCCTGCTCATTGGGCTTGGAGTCAGTGACAAAATCTCCCATTGATTTCAGGGGGAGCAACACATCTGAATGCTCTTTGTCTGGTAGCTTTAGTTTTGACTGGAAAGATGCCATGCACTGGGGACAGCCCGATGCATCATGCAGTTCTGCCATGTTAAATATCTCTCATAGCATAAAATACTTGTGGGGCCCAAGCTTCTGAGCAAAGCCCTATGGATTTTAATGGTAAAAACCAATCAAATTGAAGTTAACTGCCAAAAAGCTGTTTTATGGTCACACTCAACTGCCGCTCTACAAAGCCTCAGACTCTCACATTCCCTTTCTCATAAAGAACTGCCTTAGGAGTGGATTTTTGCTGGCTGTCCACAGAGCTGCTGAATCTCCTCGGCAAGGTCCAGGCACCGCAGAACGCGCCATTTCTCAGCGGCCAGCTCTTCTCTGGAGACCTGGCCCAACAGTTTTTTGGCGAAGAGGTTCTGATCTTGCATGAAGAGGCCCACAGCAGACCTTGGGGCCTCAGGGAGGCTCTCCAGGCAGCCACTTTTGAAACAGAAGTTGATTTTCTTATCACGTCTCAGCCCTGGTCCCCTTTCTTCAATCCACGTCAGAGGTCTAATGTGAGAGAATAGGAAAACAAAGGACAATTAAGCAGAAATAAACCCACGGGGTTAGTCGGTTTGTTCATGATTGGTTAACAGTAAGTGTCCATTTAAAAGGTGCCATTTTAAAACTTGGATAGAGAAGTAAGCCAGGGCCTGAATGAGTTCTCCAACGCCTTTTGATAAACTGGGAAGAGACGTCAGGAGCAGACCAAATTTACATAAACACATCTATTTTGCCTTGGTGATGAGGAGACAGGCCTGCTTTGCCAAAGTGATCCATTTTGGCTATTCTGGATTAAAATTCACTTTAGTCTTAGACACAGGGACAAAAACGTTATGCTTATGGTATGATTAAAGGGCAGCAGAATCTGGCCTAATTGAGGGGTCACCCTAAATTAACCTCACTTGCTAAGAAAGGGGATTGTGATGCCAAATCCAAGTGAAAGTCAGAGGGGGTGGGGGATAGATGTTCCGACACGGTGTGGATTTATTTAAAGGGTTCTAAAAGTCCTTCAAACCCTCCCTCTCTAGTGTTTGAAGACAGGGCTGACCAGATGCAGTCGAGAATCTTGGTTTCTTCTCAGTGATCACTACAGCAGAAAACACTGACAAGCTGGTTTAGCGCTTGAGCCTTAGACCTGGTATATGGACAGTGTTGTGGTGCAAGACAACACAGAGGGGGAATCAGCAGTGAGGTTCTTTGCTACTCAATGAAATCACTACGGGCTGAACTAGGTGGTGGAAACTCAGAACATGGCATCGCAGATGAAGACAGACACGGCGGTAGCGGCAACACTGGCAAGTGGTAACAGAAGTGGCCGTGGCAGCACTGAGCAGCTGTGGGGATGGCAATGTCACGCAGCCACGTCACTGGGTTGTCCCATTTCTTCTGAGGAGCAAGAGGCGAACCCACCTGCAAGTACCCCTGGACTCTGGAACTTTGCTGGTTTGTGAATGGGGTGCAGCAGAGGGAACAGGGGAGAGTGGTGTGTTAAAGGGACATTCGTCTGTTGGACTTTCACACTGGGAGGCCTTGTCTCTACTGCACGATTACGTTGACTTATAGCCACCACAGTAATTACTGTGGCTTTTCACGTCCACACTACCCTCTTCCCGCTGCTGGTGCACGTCTTCACTAGGAGCGCTTGCACTGACTGAACTGGGGAATGTGGGGAGCAGAGAGCCTGGCATCTCTGTGCTGGGCAGCCAGGCTCCCAGCTGGGAGCTGCCAGGTGACGTACGTAATGCAGCGTCTACACAGACTCTGCATCGCCCTAGCTACATTGACCTAAGCACCACACCTCCCGTGGATATGGTGTTACTAGGCTGGTGCAGTGAGCGACTTACAGCAGCAGGAACAACGCTGTAGCATTGACACTTACAGAGTTAGGTTGACATAAACGGCCCCACCTTGACTTACCTCTGTAGGGTAGAGCAGGCCTAAGGTGGGAAACTCGGGCACAGGACTTCTGCCCAAGATACTGCAGGGTGGGTGTTTTACGTTACTTTTGAATTATTATTGCAACATTTTCCCAAGTTACTGCTGTGTGTCATTCTTTTCTTTTGTCAGACCCAGATTCAGTGCTTGCGAGTAGCGAAATAGTGTGTATTAAAGGCACATAGAGTCGGAGTTTAGTTTTCCCAGATTTCTGGGTTGGGTATCAAGCTGGTTCTGTTTGGTAATGATACGAGAAATCCCTAGACATTAAACCCATCCTTGGTTGCTGATGACATCACCTGGCAGAAGGATTACATATGGTGTGTTCAGGTAATAGGCTCAAGAAGCAGAAATTAATGTAACACAGAAGCACGGAGTCTAGAATTAAAGCATAGGATTTATAACCCTTGGGTACTATTCCCAACTTTGCCATTGATTCACAGTGTGATCTTGGCCAAGTCCTATAAACTCTCCCCACCTCAGTTTTCCCCATCTGTAAAATGGAGCAAATTTCATCCAACCATCTCACTGGAGTGTTGTGAAGCTTAGTTCATTAGTGTTTGTAGAGCACTTTTTGATTCTTGGATAAAAGTTGCGGTACAAGTGCAAAGAAGAGAAGGTGCCATGTTCCTGCTGAACATACCTGAATACCATGGCTAAACTGCTCCTATATCATTATATCACTCACTTGTTGTTTGCAGTCAGAAAATGTGCTGTCATTCTGGAATAACTCTTTTCTTTCTGTTCCTCTCTGGTGGCTGAGGTGACAGTGAGGTCTCCAAAGAGGTCAACTAGCCAAGTCAGGCGGGCAATTCCACTGAAAGCTGGGAAGCCTGATCGCTCTTCATCCAAGGCACCACCTACAGGAATAAGAATGAAAGGACTTGAGAAGTGGGAAAGGATCCTCACTCTGATCTGCTACATGGGAGTCTGGGAAAGGGAAGCTATGGGGCTGGTATGCTAAGCATTGGAGTACAACAGGGACTGTCCATGATGGGAGCCTCACTGTTGGGGTCCCACTGAATCCAATCAATCTACTGAAAAGGATCATTTGGGGAGCTGCTCAACAGGATGAGCTACTCCTTTTCTGTCGTTAAAGATTGAATTCTATCAAAAAAAAAAAAAACAAACCCAACCTTTCAAGCCTCCCTTGCCCCAGCTCAAATGCTAATAACTCAAGGAAATTCTCCCATTATAACATACCGTCCCATTTGGGCCAGGACCATCCCCAGTGTCCGCAGTCTTGGTCAATGGCCCAAGAACTGGCTTGGGGCTTTTCCAGCCTGAGCTGCACTGTCCTGTGCTGACAGCCAAACAGAGGACAGCAAAGATGCCGCACAGAGCATAGCTGGGGAAAGGCAGAAACCACCTGCCTTTACTGCTGGTGAAGGTGGGCAGGCGGAGGAGGGGGGCAGTTATTTTCCCACGCCAGGTCCCCACGTGGAGGAAGAGATGAAGACAGACAAAGATTCAATGAATATGCAGGAAAACCCCAGGGATATGTTGGGGAGCACTAGGAGATGGGTTCACACTGAGGGACACCAAGGGGATGGGAAAATGAAACCTTTATTCTCTCTCTCATCTCTTCTAAGACAAAAACAGTGGAGGAGCCTGGAGGTCCCCAGGGGAGAGTGGGGTGATTCTCAGCAGCTCTCTGGAGACCAGGGGAGGAGGAGGGGGCTGTAGGAGACCTCCACAGGTAACTGATACCCCTACGCGGAAAGCGTGCAAGAGATACCTGCAAAGATACCAGGGGGGAACAGGCTTGCTGTCCTCCAAAGACACTGGGGAGTGAGCATCACGCTACAGAACCTCTCCCCGACACAGGCAACTGCCAGTAGAGAGAGAAGCTTGTGTGAAGGACTCTCTGGAAAAGCCGGGACTATGACACATGGGTTCTGACTGCCTGATTCAAGCTCCTAGAGAATGAGCCCTCACACAAGGGAACGGATGAAGTCTGAAGTGGCTGGCATCTCGAACAGGCAGCCCAAGTTTCTTTAGCAACCGACCTGTGAAATGTAATGTTCCCCTCACAAGCTCCTTCCCAGCCACCTCCTTTTTCAGCTGCTTGTACTCTTCTGTCAAAAGTTCAATGTGCTCCACGTGGAGGATTTTACCTGTCATTGGGAAAACCAAGATCAAACGGGATTACTAAAAGCTTTCTGCATGAATCCCAATCCACAACTAGGCAGTAAACCTTTTAGCAATCATCAGTGCGAGTGCACTTCAAACAGCCTTCTCCAAGGCTGGCAGAATGGTGCCAAGACAAATTGTCAGACATTGCATTAGGGATCCAATTTTTGTTCATAGTTCTCAGGGGGCAAGACATACGTGGTCAGCATTAGCAGCAACCTTTACAAACAAATGCAGCATTTTAGCTATTGACTTTAATAGGAATTGTATGAGTAAACCAACTATATACAGAGCCTTGAAAATTGAGGCATTGGCCTTCAAAATGAAACTTGGCTGAAGTCTTGACCCTTTTCCCCTATTCTCTCACCCTCCTGAGGCCATTTTTTATTTAAAAAATGTGTTTTATTTATATGACCATAGTGCTGAGGAGCCCCAGTCATGGACCAGGACCCCACTGTGCTAGGCGCTGTACAAACAGAACAAAAAGACAATCCTGGTCTCAAATTACGATACTTACAGCCAGACTGTAATAACAATCATATTGGGGAGCATGTAGTCCACTGAAATCAACAGGACTGCTCCTGGAGTTAGATTCTCCCAACGTGCATGAGCTTATCAGGGTCAGGCCCTCATTCAAGCGTCACTCAACTGACAGGGTCATTGTATTGGGATATCTCCAAGGCAATTGATTTAGCCTTATGACAGAGCTACTGCTTAACTGGGATGGAATAGGCAAAAATTGTGCTTCTTGGTGACCCATTTGGCCCACAAGAAGTGGATAAGTGGTGCTCATCTAGGAGTTAGCCAGGTGTGAAATTCTCAGCTCCAGTCTTAGCACAGATGTTGCAGAATGAAGGCTAAAAGAAGAATGTCCATCAGCAGGGGCACACACTGTATCCAGCCCAAGTGGCTGCGGTCTGCCCTTGCCAGGCACTATGCCCCATCTTGCAGCTCAATGCCAGAGTGAGGCAATGCTGAGGTCCACACTGCCCCTTCCTATAGGCTCCCTTGTACAGTCAGAATCTGCCTCTTAGCCTTTTAGTGATGGGCCTGCTTTGCTTAGAAATGTCTCCCATGGACCCTCACTCCTTGTTTCAAACATAAGCTCTACCACAGACCAGAAAGGCATGAAGAAATGCATGTGATGCACGTGACTATAGACTGACCTAAGCCACGCAAGTCACAACCAAAGCTTTTGTTTCTGGTTTCATTTTCGGGGGAGAGAAGCTGGGGGAGGACGCAAGTTCTGTGCTTATTGACAGGGTTGGGTTTTTGGTCTTCAACATTTTCTTAAACACTCTGATGGCTCTTTCTAGCTAACTGCATTCTCTGTGCTACTGCCAGCAGAGACTGAGATCACTGCGATTAGGAATGCAAATGCATCTGTCTGGACCATCATCTTGTCCTCTGCATTTGGCTGTTTATTCACCTGTTGCACATGGTCTACATCTTAGATTGGGAGTTCCCTGAACCAAGCATTGTCCTTGGGCTAGTCTCATGGGGCCCTGCTCCCAGTTTGAGGTTCTTAGGCGCTACCACAACGGATGTGACCGAATGTCATTGTAAAAAGCTAGTTTACACCTTTGATGTTAAGTGTCATCACCTTTCTGCTCAGCCATCTCCCAGAGCTCATGTGCTGTGCTAGCGGATAGTGCCATGGGGTACTCAACAAGAACATGTTTCCCAGCCTCCAGGAACATCCTAGAAAGGGAGAGAGAGAGAGAGAAACAAGTCTTCAAAAAAAATGCTGCCTTAATTGTATTTCTTCCTCTAAATAAACTCTCACTCTAGCAGCCACCCCAAGGGATGTGAAAATAGCAGGAACGAATGTGTTGAGGGGGCAGTAAAAGCCATTTGCTTAGGGTATGTCTACAGTGCTGTTAGAAAACCGTGGCTGGCCTGTGTCAGCTGATGGGCTTGGACTTTGGATGAGTCACTTAGGGTATGTCTACACTGCCGACTCCCTAGGGATCAATGCAGCAGCATTGATTGAGTGGGCTGTGCAGTCCCACTCAAATCCATCCTGGAAGTGCTCTCCAGTCGACGCGATTAATCCACCTCCTCAAAAGAAGTAAAGCTGCACTGACCAGAGGGCATCTCCCATCGATGCAGCGCAGTGAAGACACCGCGGTATGGCAACGTAAGTAAGTCGACAGGAGATACACAAGCTACATTGCATATCTCCCATTAACCGCCGGTAGCAGTGTAGAAGACGCTTTAGTCTCTTTGTGCCTCAGGTCCCTATAAGGAAGATACTGCCCTATCTCACTAGGGTGTTTGGGCGCTTAATTCATTCATGTTTGGAAAGCTCTTTGAGATCTTTAGGTAGGTGCTACAGAAGTACAGGTTACTAGGGAGAAGATGAAATGGATGAGAGTGGTAAAAACCAGCTGGTGGAGAGGGGAGGAGAGGAACTGAAAGTTTCCGAATCCAGTTCTTGTATTTCCTCTAAATATATGTAAATCTGACAGTACTAATACATGCACACGGCAGAGAGCCTGTCTCTTTTTATCTTGGAGGGTAAACCTCACAGAAACATTTACTTTGAGACTATGGGGATTATTTTAACATGGCTAACAAAGAGGAATATTTCTAGACACGAATTCGTTCTTTGATATTGCATGTTTCATTGCATGGAAGTGCCTAACGTAGCAGAGAAGAGGAAAAGAGAGACACGTACCTAACATACTCCTCATGGCTTTGGTTGTCAGTGCTGATGATGGCCGCATGGATCTCTTTACATCCCAGGGCATCTTGCAGGCTAATCTGCTTGACCTCGTTAATATTACCCAGGTTTCTTCTAGTTGTTCAACACAAAGAAATAAAAATCAAAGCATCACAACCACAGACCACTCTCCCCAATTATTATTTGGCCCTCTGTCACAGACCAAGATCCCATTGTGCAAGGTGATGTACAAACATAGAACAAAAAGGTAGTTGCTGCCCCAAACAGCTCACTGTCTAAGAACAAGACAAGAGACCACAGGTGGATACAAACAGACAAGGGCGGGAAAGAAAACAATGAGACAACACCAATCAGCATGATGAACGGTGGTCACAGCATACCAGTGGCCGAACCACTGTAGACATCATGGCAAGAGAGAGTTTTAAGGAGGGACTTGAAGGAGGACGAGGAGGATGTTTACAGGGAGCGCCTCCCAAGCATGAGGAATGGCAGGGAAACAGCATATAGATGCTTGTTTTAAAATTTAACAGGTGGGCTCAGTCATCTGGTTACATTTTGAGTCTCTTTTAAAGGCCTGATCTTGCAGCATTCTGAGCTCCCTCAGCTTTCATTGAGCTAAGTGGGAGCTGAGGGTTCAAAGCACTTCACTAGAGACACTTAGCATCTCTCAGGAATGAGTCCTAGATCTGCTCACATGATCTGATTCATGCACTTTGCAAAGCTTCCTGTGATCACTTTCCAGCCTATCCTGTGGAGACCAAGCACCATCACATAAACCACATTTATTATGTGCCCAGCAGACCTCCATAAATTATTATATTGAAGAATTGGAGCCTAGAAAATGATACACCCAAAAGGCAGAGAGAAAGATGTATGTTGGGGGAAGGGAAGGAATAATCTCTACACCACACTCATTAAAACACATAACTGAAATATCTAACCTAGATACAAAGCCAAACAGCTTCAGATGCTCAGAAGGGCTGGAAGGCATCAGATTCAGCAAGTCTCTGATCCGCACGGATCCAGCGATCCCAATCCCAACCACCACAGTGCCAAACATTTTGTTAGCCTGAAACAAAACAAACATAGATAACAAGTCTAAAAAACAAGTGCATTCCATTAACATGAACTCCTCCCCCTGCATTGTACACCCATACTTCAGCATCCAGGTAGCTAGCCAAAGACAGTCTGATGTTGCGAGGTACTGAGTGCACTCACATCCTCTTGAAGTCGATGAGATTTGAGGATGATCAGCACCTCACAGGATGGGCCTTCAGACTCTTGTAATGGACAGCCACTATGACAGATCCCCAGTACAAGGCTGCTCAACCCAAAATGGATAGGCAAATCTCAGAGAGAGGAGAGCGATAAAACGATTACCTACCTTTTGTAACTGTTGTTCTTTGAGACGTGTTACTCATGTCCATTCCAAGTAGGTGTGTGCATGCCGCGTGCAGTTGTCGGAAGGCTTTCCCCCCAGTGCTACCTGTCGGGTCAGTGCAGGCACCACCTGAAGTGGTGCCTCCATGGTGCTGTGCATAGGGCCCTGCCGACCCACTGCCTCTTCCGTTCCTTTTTGCCAAAAGGCTCCAACAGAAGGGAAGGCGGGTGGGTCTTGGAAAGGACATGAGCAACACATCTCGAAGAACAATAGTTACAAAAAGGTAAGTAACCGTTTTTTCTTCTGCCAGTGCTTGCTCATGTCAGTTCCATGTAGCTGACTCCGAAGCTGACCATGGGAGGAGGGGGTCGGAGCTCATGGAATCACTGACTGAACACTGCTCTGACAAACACTGCATCGTCCCTGGCCTGCTGAATGACGGCGTAATGCAAGGTGAATGTACAGATCGATGACCAAGTTGCAGCCCTGAAGATTTCCTGTGTAGGAACCTGCGCCAAGAAAGCTGCGAAGGAAGCCTATGCCCTTGTGGAGCGTGCTATCAGTGCCAGGCTGGCATCTTACCCAGGTAGGAGCAAGTCCTGATACAGGAGATGATCCACGATGAGATCCTCTGGGATGATACCGGGAGACCCTACATCCTGTCTGCTATAGTGATGCAGAAATGGTTTGATTTACAGAAAGGTCCAGTCCTTTCTATATAGAAAGCTAGCACCTGCCTGACATCTAGAAAATGGAGGATTTGTTCCCTGTTATCGGCATGCAGCTTCAGGAGGAACACCGGGAAGAAGATGAGGTCTTGGTTCATGTGAAACTGGGACAGCACCTTAGGGAGGAAAGCCAGCTGGAGCTGCAACTGAACACTGTCTTTGAAAAACACCGTGTATGGAGGGTCAGATGTCAAAGCCTTGAGCTCGGACATGCTTCTGAATGAGGTAATCATGGCCAGGAATGCCATCTTCCATGAGAAGTAGAGGAGTGAACATGTCACTAAGGATTTCAAGGGAGGCCCCATTAATCTGGTGAGCATCAGGTTAAGGTCCCATGTTGGTATTGGGCAGCAAACCTGAGGGTAGAGTCTGTCCAGGCCTTTGAGGAAACGGATCACTACAGGATTAGCAAAGACTGATCATCTGTCTGCTCCCAGGTGGAATGCAGAGGTTGCCGCTAGGTGTACCTTAATGGATGATACTGCCAGCTCCAGTTGTTTCAAGTGCAGCAGATAGTCCAAAATGAAGGGCAGTGAAGCTGGCATTGGAGAAGTTCCCTTTCGCATTGGCCAAATAGAAAAAAAAATCTTTCACTTGGCCAAATATGTAGCCCTGGTAGATGGCTTCCTGCTGCCAAGAAGGACCTCCATGATCGGCCCTGAGCATGCAGACTTCACGGGGTTCAACCATGAAGCTTCCACACTGTGAGGCGGAGAGACTCAGGTGGGGATGTTGCAGGAAACCATAGTCCTGTGGGATTAGGTTCAGCGCCAACTGCAGAGCAATTGGGGTGACCACGGTCAGCTCCAGCGGAGTTGGACACCAATGCTGCGGCTATTAGTATGATGGGACCAGGAAATAATCGGGAGTAGAAACCTTTTCCCCTCAGCTCCTGAAATACCTCTTCTACTGCTCCTGCTTGTAGGAGCTCCTGTACTTCTTATATAAGGAGTTGCTTGTGAGAGAGATCCCCAAAGAGGAAAGGGGGAGGGAGATGGGAAGGAGAGAATTGGAAAGCACATCCCAATTCTACCGTGCACAGCACCCAAGCATCTGAGGTGACCTGAGCCCACATCTGATAGAAATGGGATAGACGATTCAGGAAACAGCAGGAAGGATCTGGGATCTGTCTGGTGTATCACCCATGGGCTCATCTTCAAAATAATTGCTTGGAGCTAGAAGACTGCCTCACTGAGCCCTGATCCTGGCTAGACGGGGGCTGGGGCATCCTGTGCCTGTTATTCTTGCCCCTTTCTAATGTAATCCTGTCTCTGCATGGCTCCCTCCCCCCACACTTGGTAGGCCACTGGCATTGGTCCCTGTTGCCCTCTTGTCTCTCCTGGTCGTTTGCCGCTGCTACCATCAGCAACCCTTGTGGTAGGTAAATAAAGAGATACTCATGCCCTGTGGAGGGAGAAAAGTACTTTCTTTCAATCCCCCTAGCTCTGTGTCTGTGTGTGGGGGTGGAGGGGGGAGGGGGCCCCTCTGGTGCCAAGATATCTGCCATATCTGACACCCACTCTTCTTCCGCTTGGAGCCTTAGGTTCTTGGCCACCCTCTGTAGCAGCTTCTGTTGAGCCCTATTATCCACTGGTGGTGGCACAATCGAAGTCCCTGCCAATGCCTCATCAGGGGAGAATGACGAAGACAACCTGGGTGGAACTGGGCCTTCCCGGTCATCTGGGTTGTGGGTTTACTTTGTGCTGGGTTGTCAAGTTCGGTGCCAGGGTCTGCACTGGTGCCGGTCTCCACATTGCACTCTGTGCTCACCTTGGTGCTGATGTCATTGTTCACTTTGGTGCTGCGAGAAGCTCCAACGACCATCATGGGCAATAAGAAAGAACTGAAGAGGCGGCGGGCTGGCAGGGCCTTATATACAATGCCATGGAAGCACCACTCCAGGGGGTGCCTGCACTGACCCAATGGGTACTGTTAGGGGAAAAAAATCTTCCAATGACTGTGCATGAGGCGCGTGCACACCTACTTGGAATCGATGTGAGCAAGCATTCAAAGAAGAATTTCCATTTATATAGCACCGTTTGCCTCGATGAATCCCAAAATATTATACAAAACTAACACTTGAAATAAACTAGATTCAGGGTTCACATCTGGAGCCTTTGCAAGGCAGCTCTCCCTGGGGTTAAAAAGGGAAACTAACAGTGCATAGCAACGCTTCACAAAACTTCAGGACAGGAAGTGAAGAACACCCTTTCCACTCGAAACTGCTGGAGAATTTTAGAGATGCAAAAGGTAATAATCTAATGTATAGTTTGGGTGGAGTACATCTCTACTCTTATGAAAAGCACCATGCGCTCTTGAGTAATAAGTGGTCATGACCTCAGTTTCCCCCCACTCATTGAAACCCAGCAGTTTCAATGGCAGTATCCCTACAACCGGAAGGAAGCATTAGTGGGAGACAGTCTTATCCAGTGAATAGGGTGCTGAACCAGGAGAAGCGAGATTTTGGTTCTCTTCTCTGCCTTTGACTCACAGTGATGATTTAGCCTTTGAATGGCTGAGTATTCCCCATGGGGATAATAATGCTCATTCACCCCATATTCTGCCTCTCGTATTTAATCGCTCCGTCTTCTCCCCTATCCCCCTTGACTTAGTGGGAAAAGATCTGTTGATTAGTTCTGCTCTAAGATTGCTTCCCTTCAAATCTTTTCTAAAATCTCATCTTCCCTCAATGCTTCTTGTCTGATGGGATCACAGCACAACATGGCAGAGCCGCAGGCACTCAATGATATCCATTTCTGCGACTACATTTTCTAACTGTAGTGACAATGGTAGAGGTCAACTGCTACTAAGAAATTCTATTTCTTCTATTCACTTCTATTTCTGTCACTGCTGATAGAGCTCATTTCATGTTTATTATTGTCTGTACTGTATTATACGGTGAAGTGTTCTGACATACCATACGAGTGGGGCTTTTTAATATAAAGCAAGAAATGATTGATGTTGGAAGAGTCTCTACAAGAACCACACCCACGTGCTGTTACTAGAGGGTGTCATTTGATGTACGAGCAACGCTCCGCATGGAACAAAGATGCTGTTGAGCCCCGAACTTGATTTTATTTGGCCAACAGAGAGATGAGGGCAGAAAGTCCATCACCAGCATTGTAACCCATTTGAAATGATCAAAATTCTCTCCAAACACATTCTGGGCCTGATTCACATTTACACCAATGCTCCTGTAAGGCCATTTTCTATTGCCAGAGCAGTGTACAAGGATTTAAGTTACACTGACACATTAAGGGCAGTGTACATGAGAATCAAGTCTTCTGACAGAGGAGGCAACATATCAACTGGTAACTCCTTAGTATAATTTCAGTGGATGGTATGTTGCTCAGAAATTCTACAACACACTTTGTGCTAGAGTATATGACAAGTGTAGAGTCCACAGAAATGCCTGCAATTGGTCAACAGTGAGAAGCTATGTCTTACTGATATGGCACAAAATATTTTTTCTATTTGAGAAATCAGCTAAAGAAAAAAAAATATTTACAAGTTACACCCCTGATACACCCAGGAAGCTCCTGTAATGTATCAATGCAACCACAGAAGACCCCCTACATATGGTGCGGGCAGCCAGGGTCTTAGCCAACAATGGTAGAATTCTAGCAACAGAGCAGCTGGTGAAGAGCATGGATATGATGGGTCCATGTAGTTTTGGGAGTTGTTTTTCAGGCAACTGACGTCCTAGGCTGCTAATATTTTTTACTGCTTTCAGGTATCTTTGATTTTAGTTACATCTGCAAGCAGGAGTACAGCTCCAATGGTTGACAAGCTCTCCTAAAAGCTCTATAGACTTCTCATTCCCAAGCAGTGCCTTCCCCTCACTAGCTGCTGAACCATATTTCAGTCCAGAATGGGTGAGAGGGAGAAGCCGAGCCTGTTCTTCCATGGCCAGAAACAAAATACTATTTTTCAACAGATGTACAATTTATTGCACGTTGCACATGAGACTTACAGCTACTCTGAAAACCTTCCCAAATTTTGCCCCATGTAAAATTAATGACCTCCCAAAGAAGGCACATTTGGCAGAGGCGAGTAAGAAGCTTTCAACTGGGTAACAAATCCTGTTACTAAGCAACGTGTAGTCATAGCAACAAGCCATTCAGACCAGGTCCATAGACCTTTACAGCTTTAAAGGTTAAAAAGAACACCTCAGTCTTCACCCAGAAACTAACAGGCAGTCAATGTAGCTTGCAAACACTTCACTTACATATAGATAAAGGGAATCAATATACCAGCATTGCTGCTGCTGTATTTTATTCCTCTCAGTCCATTCACACACCAGATCCTGAAACTATTCAACAACAACAACAATCTGATGTTACTGGGGCTGCTCTGCACTTCTGAGGGCAGAAATCAGTCCAAACCATTATTTCTGTGATTCATTTTTTAAATTAAATGTTTGTAAAGGAACAGACAATGACGAGTACGAAAAGGTAAATGACTCTCAGCCTCCATACGTTTCCAAACACCACGTTTCATAGGATCTCCAACAAAATTATGTAATTTTACAACTTGGCAAAGCTGCATGACTCATATAGTCCTACATAAACATAACATATTAGAATGGGGGAAAACATTGTAGAAGTCATATAGAAATAGGGAGAAGAGGGAAGGTGTTAGGTAGAAAGAAGGTCTGTCATTCTTTGAGCCATCTCAACATTTTTTATCCAAATGTTCCTAGAAACGTGGTCCAAATTTCTTCAAAATCATGTAACTGCTCTCTCTGATGATAAACTACGATTTCTTTGGCTGCTAACTCAAACAACTCCAAATACCACACTTCTATTCTAGACAAAAGCCTACTCTTCCCCGTTTTTGTAAAATCATTCCCTTGGCAATCACTGCAGCCCTCAAGAACCAAAATCTTTGTGGCAGTTAAACCCAGTTTAGCAGGTAAATAACCTAGAAAGTACATTTCAGCTGAGGTTTGGCTGATGAAGCGAAGCACTGTTTTAACTTACGTCCGCCTCCAGTCACAGTTGCCTGGCTGTCCCATAGCATACATTCCATTTTCTTTTGTTACAACGCCAACACACTCCAGAGGATAAGGCCTTTACCTTGTGTAAAGCTCTATGGCATCCAATACATTTTGAATAAAAACTTCTGTTGCGTCAAGCATAGCCTGAGATCCACAGAGGCATTTTTAACATTATGTACTGTCATTGGGATTCTTTTAAGGGTTGCAATGAAAGCCCTTTCACAAAGAATTCCAGACTAAAGGAGTTCTTCTTCATTAAAAAATAGTTCATAGTGGATATGGGCCTGGGGAGTTTATGAAGCATTTCTAATGTTCCCAGTAGGTCTGGAGCCGCTAGCAGTCCCAGGGCGTCCGGACCAAATTGACGTTAGCAGATGGTGTAATTGTAAGTATTGCCACTCCACTAACAGTGGTTATAGCACTGCTTTAGCGTTAGAAAAGGGAAACGCCCTCACGCCTGACTAATTGGGAAATCCATATGATGCCCGTTCAGCCAATTATTCCTGATCATAGGTTTGTTCCCAATTTGCAAGTCTGGGTTGCCTCAAATAGGTGAGTTTGCATAACAGTGAGGACGAAATTGTTACCACTTAGCCAGGATTGTCCAGACCTTTTGCGCAACAACCATAGTAGACAACTTATTTTTCTCATTCAGACAAAAAGAGGAACGGAGGGCACTTCCCAAGGGTAACTGGATGCATTAACACATGTTCAGTTTCCACCGACATGCGTATAAGAGTGTTAGAGACCTGTGACACGATAAAAGCATAATAGTGGTTTTGTAGGTCTGGGAGTTCAACCTCCTCCCTCCAATAGAGAGTTGGAGTTTTTGGTTAAGACCCTACATGAAGGCTCTAATAATGCTATTATGTTTTCTAAAAATCTTACACACACACACTGCTTAGAATAGATGAGCTTACAGTACGAATGAATATTCTGTCTGTTAAAAATCTTCCCCACAAGCTCAAGGAGAGAGGATGCCCCTTATTTGTATCATTAACTATTTGAGACAGTACTGGATCCATATTTATCTTCACTAGTTTAATATTTCTTAGTACTTTTATACCCAGGTACTTAACCTGCCTATAACTTGCATCAATTTAGCTGTAGAAATCTGATTGAGAGAAAGCCCCATTACAACACAAACAGGAAATTGCCCAATAGTTCCGATTCCGCCCCCGCAATTTATTTTATAACCAGATATTAATCCAAAGTTCTGAAATAGTGACAAGAGGGCTGGACGCGGGGCTCTTTTTGGCTCAAATATATAAAAGGGATTAATCTACATATAACTTTAATCTATACTCCAAGAAACAGAGTTGTATGCCTTGGATATCTGGAGGGGAAATGGGAAAATCTTTACAATGATTCTCTCTTATTATTTCCAATCTTCACTCTGGGCCAATGGGCACAGTGTTCCTTTAAATGCTGAAGTGACAAAAGTTCATGCCATTATCACTGCCTTCTGTATCTACCTAGGTGGATAAAAATCTGTGAGAGTTTAAAAAAACCCCACATTTAAAAGTTTAAATTAAATACAGATTTTTTTTAAATTTGGAATTGACCACTTATGTTAAAAATCTATGAAATCATTTAAATTAAATACAAAAAGTAATATTAAGCATTAAACATTTGCCAAGTTTTAGGGAAGTCAAAGACTAAGTACCTAGAACCAGAGTTGCTGAAGTGCTAAAACAACCTTTGACAGCAGTAGCCTCTTCTGCAGTTGCAGAGGGAATATCATCTAAAATTCAGTTTATTTGGCCTCATCTTCACTATAAAGTTAGGTCGACATAAATCACTTTGTGCCAACCTAGCTGTGCATGTGTCTATGCTCAAATTCGTCTCTTCCTGATGTAAATGCCCTGTTATGGCGATATAGTAACACCACCTCCCTGAACGATATTGAGCCAGGATCGACCGACTGTGATTGATGCAATGTGAGTGTAGACACCACATAATCTACGTTGATCAGAACAGTCTTTCAGCAGCTGTCCCACGATCTGATACTGACTGCTCTCATCACGGTTCTGAACTCCAATTCCCATGGGTCAACAAGACTGTAAGCCACCCCCCACTTAAAAAAACTCCACATATTTAAAAAATACCATTTCCTGATTACCCAGCTTAGCAAGCAAACCTTGGCAGCTCTCCTTTCTTGTGTGGAACTGCCCAACTGACCACACTGGCCACACCCTCCAGAGGTGCTCCTGTCTGGTGTAGACAGGAGGTGAAGAGGCTGTGCAGGCACACTTATGGAGCAGTCACAGAGACGTGGACATCTACAGGCAGATTGCACAGGAGATTCAGGAGGAGTACAACAGGGACCAGCAGCAGTGCTGTGTGCAAGCAAAGGAACTGTGGCAAGCATCTCTGAAGCCCAACAGTCAATCCACGGCCAAGTCACAGACCTACCGCTTTTACAACAACCTGCATGCTATACCTGGCAGAGACTCCACCAGCATCCTGCAGAGCCCTGTGAATACCCCCAAGGAGCTCGAGGCACAGATACCCACCTTGAACTGTGAGGATGATGATTGGGGATAAGCGATTGGGGGCGGGGATCCAACTATTACCAGAATTTCACAAAAGAGAGTGCACCAGATGATGGCGAGTTGCACACTGGGATACTTATTCATAGTACACCACACCGTGCAGTGACACAAGCACTACTGGTGAGAATGCACAGTGCCAACACAAGAAGCCAAGTATGCATGTGCATAAATGATATTCTAATTGTGGCAGCTTTATGCCAATGTAACTTGCATTGACAAAGTTTGTAGCGTAGATATGGCCTTCAACTAGTTCAGTTTATTGTCTAGTTCTTTCATAGCTAAAATACTGATTGAGAACTGAAGAAGCTAGAAATTTGTTTGCCTCTTCCAACAAATAAAAACTAGATGAGGGTGTGAGATCCACTAGCTCTAAAATCTTAAAGGACATGGTGACCAAAACACAATCAGTTCTAATCATTAACTACACATAACACTTCCTTTGTTTAATAAAGGAGTTAATTTTAAGTACAAAAAACATGTTTTGATAAACTTTTCTCTTATGTTTCCAGCACTTTTAAGGTAGTTTTATTTAACCAAAACCAAACCCAAAACCCCCTTAAAATCTTTGTATATTTTTAATTGAATTCGAATTTCTATTCAAATAGTTTGAGGCAAATCACAAGTAAAAAATGAATCATCTTGTAAATAAGAAATGCATCATTCACCATTTTCTAATATGGTAAATATTAAGAATCTGAATAAATGTAAGTTAAGCTATCTTAAGTAAGTCTTAAACCAATGTGTATAGATATAGTGTGTCCTCTTGGTTGGCAAAAGGAAGCACTAAATTTAGTGTAAAGGCTATGTTTAGTTGCAAATCAACATGTTTTAATGGATACCAACCAATGAGAATCAACCTCTCTTAAGGAAAATAACTAAAAAGCTCATATGCAAAATACTATTAAAATTGATGATTTAAATGAAAAGTTTCTTGCCTGCTGATTGAAATAATTATTGATAGTGATTTAAATCACTCCACTCTGCTCAGTCCACTGTATTCATCAAGCAGTAAAGCAGCAAATAGCCTGATCTGATTTGTGTTTGGTTAACAGGTCAGTTCGAGTTCTCAGCTGACGTGACCTATTATTAAATCTCATGGTATTTGGGCATTTATCTGGTTTGGGACCAGGTGCGTCCAACATGACTAGCAATCAATCAACAAAACTATCAATGCTCTGAGCTATTTGTTTAAACTGAGAACGTGAACCTACCTATATCTGTTTCAGAGGGGTAGCTGTGTTAGTCTGTATACAGCAAAAACAACAAGAAGAGCCCTTTAGCACTTTAAAGGCTAACACATTTCTGCAGGCATAAGCTTTCGTGGGCTGCAACCGACTTCGTCAGATGCATGCATGCAATGAAGTGGGTTACAGCCCACGAAAGCTTATGCCTGCAGAAATGTGTTAGCCTTTAAAGTGCTACAGGACTCTTGTTGTTTTTACCTAGATCTGGATAGTCAGCAGCAACACTGTAGCAAATATAGTGAAAGCATGACCTGAATGTCATTTCTCAGGGTGAGTACTGCCCCTGAGGGGGAGGAAATCAAAAATACTTGTCCTTCGGATATTTCCAATGCAAGGAATAGAGGAAATTCTACCCGGGGGGGGGGGGGGGAAGGGGGAAGAGGAGGAGTCATTTCTGAGAAGTAGTAATGCCTAGTAATGGTGAGACATTTTTCACAACAAGGAAGTATGTTCTTATGTATGCAAGAGCATAACTTTACCTGTCTTTCAACAGTTTGAATGCAGTAATGGAATGTCTTCAATGCCCTAAATATCTGATGGCATAAACATCAATTGCAATGTAATATAAGGGTGCCAACTCTCACCATTTTATCTCAATTCTAGCAATATCTGGTGTTTTTCTTAAAGCCCTAGCACCTAGACTCAAGTTACAAACAAATCTCAGCATTCCTTTCTGCGGGTTATCAACTCTTTTGGAAATCATCTCATAACATAATCGGAAGAGTAAACATCTACTGCAGGTTCCAAAGACCAATACAGAAATGCTGGAGCCCTAGCCACTGAGGACACATACATCTGATTAAAAAGTACCAGTCAAGGTCAGGCTGTTATGCCTTTGGTTTTCTACTTGCTGGTTTAAAGCATGATTAAAAATTGCTTTGATTAAATCAATCCACCCTGGTCCCTCCTCTAGGGATTTTGTTTGTTTTTGTTGTAACATCAGGCAAAGTTCTTGTTAAAGAATTACTGTGATATTGCGGATTCTACTATGCTTTGGCTTCTACCATACTGGGAAAAGGTAGAATAAACCACACGCTAATTCTAACAACATCAAAAATTCATTTTCCTTTCCTTCTCCTCTGCTAAGTGGCAGACAATGGGAAAAGACAGACTATTAAGAAGGTTATAGCAGGACTAAAGAACTATGCAACCTGTGAGGAAGAAGCATTTTGCGCTGCTCAGCAGCAATCTCTCTAGCCTAACAGGCACTGATGACAGCCTACAAAAGAAGTCCTGTCCGAACTAGGAGACTAGTGGTGGCTACAAAGTGAAGTATGATGTCTTGCAGGATGGCAACGAGTTAAAAATGACTCCCATAATTGGGAGAAGGAGCCATATAGGGTAGTGGAAAGTGAAAGGAGGAAAACAAATCTTTTTATTCATGGGTAGCAGTATCTTCAGTCAGTTCTTCATCAACAACAATCCTATTCTGAGATAAATTGCTGGGGACTCCATGCAGAGCTACTGTTACTCATTAGTTCTTCCACTGCTGTTCTCTCTATGCACTTGCTGTGCTCATGATATTCACCAACAACATACTGGGAAATGCTGGTTTGTTCAGCAGAAACTAGGTGCCCAGTACTGCAACATGCATGGAAAATTCAGTAGTAAAAACAAGCATGGTCTAGCTGGAGCTACCAGGAACAGTTAGCAGCAGAAAAGGCATGTTATACTAGAATATGCTTGGAGAGTTTAGTAGCAGAACATATGCATTCTACTTGGACACTTCTGTTGCACCTTACATCTTCAAAATGCTGTGCAAATACTAATAAATCCTTACGACACACCTTAAGTTTTCTCCTCCATTTTAAATGACTTCCCCAAGATCACAGATAAAGCCAGTGAAAAGACAGGATTAAAATGCAGATGTTCTTATTCTTTGCCCCAAGTGCATTTCTCCAGCCACAAAGACTCCTCACTGAATCTTTAGAAAGTGCAGGAGTGCAGCAGGTGCATTTTGCCTGGACATACCTAGAACCTTCAGCAACAGTCAGGCATTTACATCTCCTTCCTGCAGTTTTCAACTGCTGCTTTTAGTTACTTGTCCCTAATGTGTAGGAATGAGTAATTCAAACCTTAGATCAAGATTTTGCAATGAATGTAAACTAGACCAATGTAACATGAATATGCCCCCCCCCTTCTGAGTTTCTTGCATCCTCATCTTCCTTAATGTGCTATTTCAAATGACTACCACATTACTCTCACACTTCTTCAGCATCACAGATTAGCATACCTCCTACATGAGGTTACCTACTACATGAGTATCTAGCTAGGACTGTCAAATTCCCAGCTGTATTCTACAAAATACTCACTATTTTTCCACTCTTTCCCGATTTTCCCTTTTTATGGCTTTCATATCTGGGCCTGCCTGATATTAAATCAGTAACCTCTCAAGCTTCAGTGCTGATGTACACATTTTTGTTTCCATTTTACCATTTAAAGACAGAGGATCTGATTCTCATTCACACCATGACCACCTTACACTGCTCTGGCATCATAAAGAGGCTGTAAAATGAGTATGAAAGTCATTTACACCGATCTTAAGGCACCTTCACTATATGGACTTTGTTGATGAGAATCAGGCCCAGAACTGTTGAGTGTAAGAATGTACCTTTTTCCAGCTGGTGCCTCTAAGAGAATGACTCACTTCCATTTATTCCCAAATATTCTGTGTCTCTTAGGAACTCGGCAGTCAGATTGATCTCATTCCACAAAGTTTCCAATATAGCATTTACAGTTTCCCTTCAGAGAGAGATCAAATGCAGTTTTCTCTGTAGTAAATTGCAGGAGTTCAGTGAAACAGTGGAATATTATGCAACAGTTGGAGTAAAAAAGCTGCTTTCTAATCTAACTGTGGCAGGTAAAGCAAATGCAGAATTGCCTACTAATAATTTTTTATTACTACCTAAGACTGTCATACAGCATTTTATAGTTGTTTAGCATTCTTTAAGGACAGACTTGCTTATAGGCATCAATTCAGCAAAGTATTTAAGAACGATATCCCAATGAAGTCACCTGAGTAGCCATATGGAACTGTTCATGTGCTTAAAGTTAGGCACGTGCTCAAGTATTTACCGAATAAGGGTTACAGAGATCCAGCAAGTTAAACTAAACCGAAGATGAAACTTACACAAAAGCAGACTGAAAGAAGATGCAAAAAAACCTGTCTGAACAATAAAATACAATGTGAAAAGTTTGTTTCTTGCTCCAACTTTGCTGTGCTCTTGCGATATGGCTAAAGCACTTTTGGAAGCAAGAGATAACCAGGGAGTTAATTTTCACCTGCCCCACCCCCACAGCATATATAAAACGTTAACTGAACACAAAATAAAAGTGACGCAGAACTTCCCTCCAGACCACAGAAAGTTTTTACTTTCATTTGTTGAAACACTCATGCATATTTTCCTTAAGAACGAATTGTTAAATTCCCAACACTTCAATACTCCTCACCCCTCATACCCTTCTCTTCTAGGATTTCTGTCATCACCTCTGCAGTGTAGTAAGGACTGTATTGGAATTGCAAGCTATCGATTTAAGCACACACATGTGTGTGTGTGTGCGCAAGAGAGTATGCAGCCTGTTTCTTAATCTCTGTTTTGGGGTACTTGTGTGTTATCATTCTGACTTCTCAGAAAAAAGTAGTATTACTTTACAACCTTCCAGCAAGAGTGTTTATGTTTTTATCTCCTCTCTGTTCATATGCCATGACACTTAAACCCTATGACAGCTTAAAGGAAGGCACATGGGTTATGATAGGAGTTCTTGAACATCTTGGAGACCACACTACTGCTCTTGCATGGGTTTGTCAGCAGATGGTAATCTCTAACAGTGGCCTTTGAAACAGAGCAAATTATTCATTCCTGACTATTAATGACCAATTTATACAAGGTACTTTTGAATAGTTTAAAGTTTATAGATACACTTCTGTGCCCAGGCCTTCCAAATTGATTAAATCCTAGTCTTCAAACTGATCGGCATAACTGCAGATAGCACAATCTGTATTATTAAGATCTTGAGCCTCTCATCTTAAGCCTTAAAATACCATGATAATAGATGCCAATTAAATGCTTTTAATAAGTATGACTAATAATAAACAACAGCTGTCTCCAATATTAATAACTGAGGTTTATTTGGGGATGGGGGAGGAAGAACAATCTTTAAAAAAATAAATTTCTGGGGCCCCCCTTGCCTCACCACCACTGATACTCTCAATTCTTTACTGAGACTGTCTAGACTCACAATACAGACTGAGGGGCCATTCCATAGTCATCATGCCCAGCCATGTTAAATAATGTTCAGAAAGTAATATAAGGCAATGAGTGATACTGCTCTAATATCAGGAGCTGGTTAAAAGAACGTTTCACCCTTTATAAAATCGCAGGAACCTTACACTAGATGGCTGGATTCTTAAGTTTATTGTCAGAGGGCCAAATTCTGCTCTTAGTTATATGCCCACTTCTTGTGAAAGTTAATTAGGGCCCACAAAGCTGTTCCAGGGAAGAACTAAGCCCTTACTGGGGTGAAAGCAGTTAACAAATAGATCTATTTGTATATAAACTAAAATCTCTCTTTTTAACTAGTTTTATAATGTAATTTTAATCTTTCATGAAGTAATTTGCATTATAAAATGCCTTATGCAAGTTCTGGCTGGAAGACAAATAATAGAACAGCTTCACAAGAGAGTCCTAGTAAGCAGCGGATAACTGATTCATACGCGCTTCCCGCATTCACATAACATGGAAACAGAGCCAGTCTGGGGCAAAACCAACAAAATATATACGAGAAACATCTCTCCTAAATATGCATGACCTACAGTCATTTTTGCAAACACGTGCATTTGCACGTGAGGAGATGTTGTGATGGATCCACTTCAAAAACACTTTCTAGTTAGGGTTCGATTTAGAGAAGCACCTCAAGCATTTGAGAGATGGCAAGACAACACGAACTCAGGTGCCAGCAGTACATCAACTGCGCCTCTCTACAGAATCAACCAATGCTATTGCAAAGAGACCAGCACCAGCCTGAAGGCCAGACTGATCAAACAAACCCAAGCAGGACTAAAGCAATGCTAGTTCAAAGGCGAAATGTTCTGAAGAATTAGCTGGGATGCTAATTTCACCAAAGACATGCTCCACAATTTGTCAAAGTGGTGTGAGGCCTCTGGGTGCTGCTGGACCCTTAGGAGTGACATGCAGGGAATGACAGTGGCAAGAAATGCCATCTTTCACCTCTCAAACAAAGGACCCAGCTCCAGTGTTTCATGCATTTGTCACCTCCAGTGTAGACAACTGAAATTTGCTACATAGCGCTGAAGATGGTAGCGCTGGAGAACCGTCACATCATACAGAAAGCAGTGGCACACCTCCTTAACAGGATGGACCACTGGGGGCACATGACCCTTGTGTTCTGGTCCCTCCACAGGCTCCCTGTTCACATCCTGATTTTAAACAACAGGGCAGGACCCTGCTACATCAATGACCACATCTTCATCCATGATACACTGAGACAGTTGAGCTCCTCTGGGACAACTAACAAACCTCAGAATAAGGCATTTGAGAGCCAGAAATGAGACATTCTTGCTTGAAGGGGTTCAGCTGTGAAGTGAGTTACCAGAACCCTTTAGTTCCCAAATAGGTGGCCCACAGTGCTGGCTGGTTACATGGACCTGGCCTCTCCAGTGAACCTAACACCCTTGCAAGTAGCATAAGAGGCTGCAGCTGTTATTCCAGCTTGCATGCTGAAACGGCAGATGCAGAGAGGTTGTGCTGCATCTCTCTGGCCTTCTCATGGGTTGCCATAGGGCAAGTCCACACTTATTGGCCAATGCTAAGTGTGTGGAGGGGAAGGGGCAGGTTTGCATAAATTGCATCCATACGTGTCATTGTCCCCTGATCACCCCCCCCTCCTATTAACATTGTGGCAGTAACAGACATGAACAAGGGACTGAGGGAAGGGGAGACTCATAGGAGGGTCTTTTTGTATGATCTCTCTCTCCTGGCCAAACTCATAGGTGCCATGGGGAGTCTGATGTCATGGGGAACAAGGACAGTAACGATTCAGAAGCTTTCAGAGGCTCCAGTCATTCCTGTGACTATAAGGAATCTGCTAAGTTTGTAGGACTCGTGGCTGAACTGCAAAACTCAAGAAGCATAAATGTTAATTACGTTACTATAAAACACAGCCTGGCTTGATACCCCCGGCCAGATCTCTGTGTATTGGGCACACATCTCCTCTCTTCCGAGCAACAAGGCTATTGGTGTTCAAACTTCTGAAGTCCACGTGTATAAGACAGACATCCACATTCATGTATCAGAACATGTAAAAATTTAGATTCCAATTAAGTACCTTCTGTTTCCCACTTATTACTGACTTGTTGTTAAAGCAGCTTTCAAACAATAGCCTTCCTAGTTTCCTCAAGAAACTGAAGCACTAATGCATTTGCACACACATTTTTTGGACAACATTATACAAAGGAATACCGTCACCTTAGTTAAAATCACGAGAGGACTAGCAGATAGGGCAGTGTTTCCCAAACGGTGGGTCCTATCCCACCAGCAGGGGGAAGGAAAGTTCTAGAGGGGAGGCCCCAGCAAAGGGCTGGTGGGGACTAAAGGCAAGCCCACCCTGAACTCACCTCACAGTGGCAGCTCCTATCCTGTGGGGCTGGGCCCAACAACGTGCTCTAGATGCTGCAATCCAGCACTGCAACACCATGTGCCAGGTCGCAATGCCACTCGCTCAGATTTGGCCCGGCCACCTCGCTGTCATGTCAGAGGAGTGGTCGGGTCAAATCTGAGTGAGTGGCATGATGACCCTGTGCGCCAGGCCATAATGCCCAGAAAGGGGAGCCGGGCCCAGCCCCACTGGACAGGAGCTGCCATTAGGGGGTGATTGTGGGTCTCCAGGCCTCCCTTCTGCACCAGACTAGGTTTAGGGGTGTGGTGCCAGAAGGTTCTGCTGCAGGTCGTCCGTGCCCCCTTGGCAGGGAAAGGAGGCAGAGCAGTGGCAAAGGATACTGGCTTATAACCACCAGTTGGTGGGTCACCTTAGCTAAAAGTTTGGGAACTACTAGATAGGGCACTGGCCTGGGAGCTGTCCAGAGTTCTGCCATTGGCCTGCTGAACAACTGGGGGCAAGTTCCTTCCACCCCTCTGTGCCTCTATCCCCTCCCCGCCCACCTTTCAGCGGTCTTGTCTATTTAGGTTGCAAGCTCCTTGCGGCAGGGACTCTCTCCTTCTCTATTTTGCTTAACCTGGGCAAGCCAGACGCCAGCCCACCAGCCACTACAGTAATGCAAATAAAACAATCATGGTCATTTTGAAATACTATAAGTTAAAAACAGTTTCAGAAACTATAGCTGCACCTGAGTCCCTCTGCTAATCTTAGGGGGGAGGAGGGTTACCCACAGATTTGACTTTTAGGGAGGCAGTGCGGCCTACAGGATAGAGCACTGGACTGGGATTCAGGGCACCAAGGTTCTATTCCTGGCTCTGCCACTGGCCTGCTGGGTGACTTTGGACAAGTTACTTTGTCTCTCTGTGCCTCAGTTTCCCCAACTGATATGGACCTTCTTTGTAAAGCTGTGAAATTTACTGAAAAGCACTACATAAGAGCCAGATGTTATTTTTAAAATGTTTCTCTTCCTTTTCATTGTAGATAATCCCCACACAATCGTCAGGGAAAACTGACTACACCGAAAAATTTTCAGATAAAATATAAAAAGTACATTAAAACACACAACAAAAAAATCTGAAGAAACAGAAAACATCTTTTCTGTAATCCTTTCGTTACACTAATCGTGCGTCCTCATCATGTAAATACGCAGCTGGTTAACTTTAAGCACAAGTAATCACATTGATATCACTGAGATTACTCACACATGTATGTGTTCCACTAAGAAATAAGGGCTATGGACTCTACCTGTTAGATAATACCTATTGTCCACTTAGGTCATAAGATCCCAGCTCTGTGACAGGTTGACCTATTTTGAGAACCCTCCACAAGAACAAACCAACACTCTCCTGCCAAGAGCCACAGAGTCTCCTTAAACATACCAATAAAGGGTCACATCCTTTTCTGATGTAAGTCAGTGTAACTCTATTGAAATCAATAGAACCTTGCCAACTTACCCCAGTTGAGGACCTGACCCACATACTTGGTATAGTAGACACGATACTTGTATAAATTGCAGCTGGTTAAAAATTTGATTTTTTTTTAATTAAAAAAATCATAAAGGTAAAATTAATTTTTTTCCTGTGAAAATATTCTCACCACTCCAACATAAACAATTAATAGGTGGAAGGAGTTTGCTTTGTGTAATGGCTCAGAGCTAAAGTCACTTGTGAAATGGGTCAGGTGAATTTTTATATAACAGTGTTGTCATGAAGGGAACGTAAGCCCAGAATAAAGCTTGTGTGTATCACGTATCAAAGTCTAGGTATCTTAGTACACCACTTCCCGAGGACAACAAGGAGGAGTGATGGACAATCTTTATCTTCACTACAATTCATGGAACTACTAACACTGGCAATTGCCAAGGAGAAGGAGGGGAAAAAAGGAAGAAAAAGGAAAACTATGACGACAAATAGGGGTTATTCAAACCCCTTCCAATTTCAGAATCCCATACAGTCTTCATAGTGTTGGCCTACATAAAGCTTTAAGTGTATAGGTCGGACTAGATCTTACCTCTTAGTAGCAGTCTAGTTAGACTGCAATCCAATGCTACAAATAATTTGTAAACACTGATATCACTCCTTTATCTATTAAGCTACCTTGAGAAACTGAAGACATTTTCACACGTTAAATCAGCCACAAGAGGGAGCCATTAGACCCAATACTCAGGGATTGGTAAAAATAAAGTAAATTAAATATTTTATACATCGACTACAAAGATATTTTAAAAGTACATTCCCCCTTTAGTACATCATTTCATGTTATACCTACATACTTGTTTTAGGAGGAACAAGTTTATATATATGGAGACAATTTTTCAAAAGCAACCTCCACATTTGCCTGTGCAAGGTTTGAGCTCCTGAAAGCATTTAGACTTGCACAAGCAAACTGCGGTTTTGTATACAAATCAAGTAGCTAGATTATCTAGTTACCTTATCAAATCAGAGTTTTGGAGCATCCCAGAATTTGAGCATGCAAATTTGAATACATATATTGAGGGACTAGGTTGAGACTATTTTTGAAAGCATAAAAGATGAAAAAGAAAAATGATTCTTTTACAACTATATGCTTTCCTTTCAAGACTGCCATGCTTATCATCGTCATTGTCATCAGCGGCCCATGATATTACACTACAAAACTGCACCAAAAGAAACAGTTCTAATAATTACCCATCAAGTTTGGTCCTGTAGTGAGTGAAACTGAAGTTCCACAGTGGCTCAAATTATTCCCACAATTTACCAAAATTAAGAACACAAATAAAAAGAAAGCTAAAAAATGTACGTACTGCAATTCAGAAGACACTTCCTTAGCTGTTCCTATTGACTTTTTTTGTTTAAAACCATGTTAATATTCTGATAACTATCTCCTACACCCTGGGACTAGGTAAATATATTCTGATATATGTTCATGCTACTTATTTTTCTTCCCTAAAATGACAGCTCTCTCTTGTACTGTAAGATAGAGTGTTCTATAACAATCGACTGGCTTACTTTTGCTTAAGGCCTGGCATCTTATGAACCACATTTTTGCTTAAACTGTGGACACACAATCTGTGGCACACTCATTGTGAGCACAAGACTCACGTTTGTATGTGAAAATGGTCATTTTCTACACGCAACACCAGGTAACTGAAATGCCTAGAGACCCTTATTTGCACAATTACCTGGTTGCATGTATAAAAATGTCCCCTGCCTGGCACAAGAGTGAGTTTTCCATCACAATATTGAGTGCACACGTTCTGTTGGTGCTATTAAAACACAGCCAGCTTAGGAAATGCAGCCTAAAGATGATCTAGAACTCTGGCCTCCCAAGGTGATGTACTTCATTCTCTTTTTAAAGGTCTTTTCCATTTTTCACTACAACATTCCTGTAACTGGACAAATGAGGACTAAGTTCAGTAAGAGGAAACAGGTTATACTGGGCTGAGCATGCTGCAATCCTGTGACTACTTGGCTAACAGGAAATAAATTTTGAATACCCCCTATATTCAAGAGTAATCAACACCCAGTGGTTGATCCAGTCTTGCCCCCAAAACATCATTTTAAAATCTCAATTTAAAATTTTTCTTCTCATTGACTTATGATGGGCTCTCGCTACAGAGCATTTTGAAATACTGGCTTGGAAGCACAGTCTGTAAACATAAATTGTATTGTGTTATTTAAGTCATGCATACTGCTGGGCAGGAGGCCAATGTGGATTGTGGCCTCTTAAAACAGGTTTCATAAGTTTATAATTATATTTACGTATTAGGCTTGTTAGCAATGAAAGACACAAATGAGACACTGTAATATCATGCTGTAATTATATCAACTGCATATGGGTACTTCTAGGTTTTTGCTGTTTTACAGAATCCTGCAAAAGGTATCTTAATATACACCCTCTGTCTTCCCCCCACACGGTCAAGCTCCTGTAGATAATGGATGTAACATAGTTCAAATTATGTAATTATGTCCAAATTATGTAACTGCTTAATATCTGTGACGATCTCTAAAAGCACCCCATTCATATTCATTTACTTTGCTTAGAATTAGATGGAGAGAGGGAAGAGGAATTTCCTAGCATATCGCCTCTCCCATAAAGGCTCACATTCACTACTTTTCTCTTCTCCTATCCTCTCCCTCTTTATTGTTCTTGCTTTTTGTACATAGCTCACAAGTAGCCAAGCTTCACATTTTGGTTCTCTCTTTTTTCTTTTTTGGCCAGTGTGGATTCCCACTTGAAGTCAAAAGTCCATGCCTAGATTCCAAATATTACTTGATTACCCTGTGGAGCCAGGTTTCCATTCACATGGTTTTATTTAGGAGGCTTTAAAACCTGTTAAAGAGCTACTTTCCTCCTAATTCATTCAGAGAATTATCCTTATAGATCAGGCTTTCTGGAGAGGTCTATCAGCCCTACTTATGGGGGTGGAAGAGGGAGAGTTAATTTAATGCTAGCAAAACATGCCAGGCTGTCAGTCCAGCAGAATGAAATCATCTACCATAGGAATGAAACAGCATAGGCATCAACCATATTATCTGTCAATGAGCCTCAATCCCAACTTGCAGGGACCATCTCTAGAAGTGTGGAGGGTGAGGAAGCGAGGCTCATTCCCCAGGGACCTTCCTTTGCTCATGCTCCTATTCCGTTTGCCTCATTCAGATTCCAAACTCTTCAGGGCAGGGACTGTCTAATCCCTGTAAAAGCACCAGGCACAGTTTAGGCGCTATGCCAGGGCTCAGTTGTGTCTCTTTGGCACAGGCGTGTGCTGAGGTGGTATAGACACACTGCTTCCAGCAGAGCATGCCCTGATGCTGCGTTCCTTTATGGGTGCTGCATATTGCCCGCTGTGCGCCAGTCCTGCTCTAATGTGGGGGCTTGCCTGGAGGAAGCAGAAATGTTGTTCCGTAACAGCTGATCTGCTCTAAATATTAATACCCAAGCTGAAATCATACGTATGTGTTTTATAGGAGAGGATGAAGACTGGATCATCCAGCAGTTATAATCAGAAGGCAGTGTTGCCTACTGGATGAAGGACTAGACTGGAGGCCTGAGTTCTAATCCTAGCTCTGCTACTGGCTTGCTGGGTGACTTTTGGCAAGTCACGTCACAGCTCTGTGCCTCAGTTTTCCCATCTATAAAATGGGAATATGGTACTTACCTGCTTTTTAGAGCACTGAGATCATCTGATGAAAAAGGCTATCCATTAGTATCATCCCAAACACAACATAATTAGATAGGGCTCCAAGCTAACTAAAATGCATGTAATTGAAGCTTCTCAGCAGTAGTTTTACTACTAATTTTTTTGGTTTTTATTGTAATATCAAATTATGTTAGGTCTTTCTGGTATTCAGAATAGCAGACTGTAATCTGTACTATGACAGGCTTTTCACTGTCATTTAAAACAAATAACGTATACAACGTTATCTTTTAGTTCTGCTAGAATATTTAGATTGGCAGTTATATACTTACACTAGATATCTACATGAGTACAACATGATTTGTGTCGGAATCAGAGTGTTGTCCCTATTGATGCTAGTGTTAAATTCAAGAAGGGCAAACAAGTCTTACCCCCCATAGCCAGCTGCTTGTAAATTTCTTTAAAATATAAAATTCTTATCAGAATGAAAAACCACACGGGGTCTTTTTCCGTAAAGAAAATTTGAGCCAACTCAGTTGGGCTGTTTTTAAATTAAAGATGTCTGGAAAATACTCTGTCTCTCTCCGTTTTAAAATTTGTTCCTACCATTTTCATATAGCAAGTTAACTCCAAAATAGCCACATTTTAGAATTTCAAACTTGGCAGGTCACTATTTTCTTAGGGAGGAAGTCACTTTATTAAGGCTGAATTACAAGCAATCAAAGTATGACTCTGGGTATGTGTAATACACAATCCTCAGTACGTCTTATATTAACAGGGCCTCGCTGTAGCTGGACAGCAGCACCCTATGGCTCCTGTTACTTCGAACAAACTACAACCTCTGCAGTCTGCTAAATGTTAGCTAGTTATTACTAAAGCTGACTGGCTGTGACTCATTCAGAGTCATTTCCCATGTCCTTTACAGCTTGTCCTGTAACAAGATGAAAGAAATTGCCACCCCTGCTTCCGCGTTATTTCACCATTTTCCTCGTTCCTTGTTTGTATCAGGCACTTTCTCCTTCTCGAAGATTTCTTACAATACAGGCTAAAAGTGACAGCTTTTGTGACAGTGGCTGTATGGCAGCCCAATGGAAGAGACAGCACAGTGGCAGCCCAATAGAAGAGACTGAAGAAATTTACAGCCTGGTTTAGGAGGGGTTTAAGAGTCAGGCAAAGGAAATTTCAAGTCCATTTCTGGAATGTGGGGAGCCTCTCCTCTGACTTCACCGAGCGCTGAGGAGACTCAGCAGCTCCTAGAAAGCGCTCACCACCTTGCAGGATCAAGGCATTCAAAAAAATATTTTGCTTCAGTGTTAAAGGGCCATGTCAGGCCCGTAAGGTACAGCCTCATGCCAGGGGAAATGTTAAGGTGCCCTGTTCCAGCAGCAATTCTAACAGCCACTGTCCCCACTCAGCTAGGCTCTGGGGCGTGCAAAGGGAAGACAACTGCTGGGCCTCCCTTAGAAAAGATAATGCATGTTTCCCTAGGTCCTCAGTCCACTGCAGAGGGAGCCAGACCATGGCAGTGGCCCTCTTTCTGCCCCCTGTAGAGGGCAGTGCTGTTTTAGGTGCAGCTTTGCAGAATCTTGTGCTCAGAGCAGTGAAAGAACAATACAGTCCCCAGTCCCTGAGCAGGGACATAAATGGATGTGATTCTTCTTCTCCCCTTGCAAACTGACAGAAGATCAGACACAATCCTGCCCTAACGTTATTGTAGGGATCATTATAGCAGACTGATATGAAAGCAGGCCGATGTTTTTATGGTTTCTTCCACTAGACCCTCCTGACAATATTATTATTTTAAAGCAAGTCTGGTGTTCCTGAGCCACTGCTGGTAACAACTAACAGGGAACACTATTTTCAAATCACATTCCACTGACAAGGCTTATTCATCGGCACCTAGCCACTGAGGTTATGGGGCCCAGGAGCAATGCCGCGATTACATAGATGGGAACACTTCTTACCTTTCAAAATGCTGGGCTGAACAAAGCGACCACAGTTTTTCTTTAACAGGGATAACAAATAGAAGACATGCTTCCAAACGTGATTCTTGGTTAGTTGCTGCTGTGCGAAAAGGTTACAAATCACAAATGAATACTGCATTAAGGCCAATGTTTAAAATAGGGCCAGAGAGATTGGCTACCTCAAGGTTCGAATGAGACAGCTTAGGCCTGATTTTCCAAAGTGCTGTGCTCGTGATTTCTTCAGTTGGAGTTTTGGGTGCTCAACACTTTTGAAAGTCAGACCTCAGGTGCCTTGAGTTGGGCACCCAGTAACTGAGGCACACAAAATCTGTGGCCACTTCTGAAAACGTGATTGTAAATAATCTGAATGTTGAAAACACAGCACAAACAAATGCATGCAACCCAACAGCATTTATGATCAGTGGCCTCAACCATGTTAAAACTTCCAGACCAGCTAAGCTGTATAATCCTATTTGTAGCATTCAAATGCTTGGTGCTCTCCCAAGAATACAAGTAATATGGCCCATGTTCAGAGACCTCTGGGCCTGACCTGTGACTCATATTGGCATTTAAAAACAGTCAAACAACCGAATTTAACAATCTGCCTGAGCTCTTGTACAAAATACTCTACATCGGTGGTTCGCAAACTTTTTGTATTGGTGACCCCTTTCACACAGCAAGCCTCTGAGTGTGAAACCCCTCCCTTATAAAGTCAAAGTACATCATTTAACACTATTGTAAACGCTGGAGGTAGAGTGGGATTTGCAGTGGAGCTGGGCTGGAAGGGCTCAGGCTGTCAGCCCCACACACAGCAGGTCTTAGGCTGCCAGTCCTGCCATGCATGGGGGCTGACAGCTTGCAACCCTCAGCTAACAACCTTGTGTCCCTCTGAGGGGTCACCCCCGTTTGAGAACCCCTGCTCTACACCAAATGCTACCAAATATTTATTCACAGTAAATAAACAAAAGAATAGGCTATGGGCCAAATCATTCTTGACTTACTCACACAAACAGGTTCACTGAGAACAATGGGGCACCTCAGAGGAGTAAGACACAGAATTTAGTTCTCTCTGAATAGAAACTCATCAGCAGGGTTATATTACTGGAGTAAGAGAGTAGACAATACCGTGGTTTCTACTTCGGTACCATTGGAAGTATGCATGTTCTAACATAGAACACATTACTCTGTAACCCTGATCTCTCCCCCTCACATATCCTTTTCTGTGTTTCACTGGACTGCCAAGGCAATCTTTTAGTTTGAGTAACAATAATCCACCCATCTGGTCATACATAGTTTGCTCAAGTATTAAGATCACATGAATGTTATTCACATGCTAATTTTCAAAGGAGCCCGGGAACAATTACAACAGTTTACCAAAAGCCTAATGCACAGAACGACGTTATTCTCTATGCAAATACAAAAATGTATTTGCTCTATAGCTACACATTCCTAGAATCTAGGTGCCCAGGGCACACAAATTAGAAATCTGGAGCTCTTGGTTTTTGTGCTTTTCCTGGACCATACCTGGTGAATACATCGCCACTGTCTAGATTATATAATCTTTATGGACAAGAGCTTGTCTTTATACTTGTCTGCAAAGTTCCTTACATACTTCTGGCACTGTAGAAGTAATTAGTAATGACACAGAGGTGATGATTTAGGTCAGCCTTTTCCATCTCTAATTTCTATGAACCTATGATTTAATTCATATGAAAAGTCTGTCCTCTGCCTCTTGACATGTGCCTTTAAGTAGGCATACAAGAGATTTCTGCTGATTCATAAAGACATGTTATTCACACTTTCAGCTAAGTGGGCAGTGAGTACTCCTGAGAAACGTCAAAAAGTTGGCTTGCTGAAAAGTAAATGAACAAACCAGAGTGGTCTCTAAATCCACCACCAAACACCAAATTAAAAGTCCTCCAATCCCATTCCTGTGTTGCTATATCCAACTGGAGTCAGCGGAAGAGTTCTTAAATACCAGAATAATGGCTGTCTAAGGCTTTGATCCTGAAAGATGATCCATGCAGCAGATGCCTGCATGGAGCCCCTTTGTCTTCAATGGACCATCTTGGAGGACTGGAGCCCACATTTGTTCCTAAAGCAACTTATACTGTAAACTTCACTATAATGAACCTGTCAGGATCCAAGCCATTTGTTCGTTATAGCAAGACGTTCGTTATAGTGAAAGAACAATGAATGATGAACTGCTGGGGTGTTAATGAAGTCACCTTGGATAATGAAGGTTAACTGTCTGACTTTTACTGATGCTAAGCACCTGCCTTGAACTTCAAGGGGATTTCTGGTAGCTCAGCAATTCTGTAGCCAAGCTCACATGCCACTAAACAGAAAATAGGTTCCAGAAATCTTGACTCACCCCATCACCCCTAAACCACACTCCACTTCTTCTGCACGGGGCACTCTTGTCAAGGACTGACAAGAACATTCCTTCCCCTTTCCAGAGGCACTGGAGCCAAGAGTGTTCCCAACCAGCACCGCCTACCCTGAAAATAGGGTTGCCCTGCGGTTTTCGTTGTGTTTGCAAGGCGCACGCGGATCAGAACGCTCGGCGCTTTGCTCTCGGCGGCGGGGATAAAATAAGCAGCACGAGCCAGTGGAACCGCCTCCCCTCCAAAGCACCGGACGGGGATCACGCTCTCGGGCGGCAAACCCACCCGCAGCGTGCCCGGCCGCCGAACGCTGTCCGCGGGGCAGATCGCGCTTACCCCCGGCTCCGCGCCGCTCGCGCGGCCCTGGCCCAGCTCCCGCGGCCGGCGAGGCGCCGCCTCCTTCGCCGGGCGGCAGGCGCCCCGCGGGGCAGGGACCCGGCCTGGCCGCGCCGGCCCAGTTCCGCCGCGGAGGAGGCCTCTCTGGCAGCCGGGGCGATGGCTCGGCGGGGCCGCCGCAGCAAACGGGAGCGCGAGCGAGCGAGCTCGGTGCCGGCGTGTCACTGGATGGGGCCGAGGCACTGCCAGCCCGTGGCCCCTCCCCCGCACCGTGCACAGTGCCAGGCCCTGGAGGTTGCCGAGGCTGCCAACGCCCGGCCCTGGCTCTGAAACGGGCGAGGGGAGACGCCACTTCTTTTCCTTCCTGTGAAACTGCGTCTCAGCCACCCCCAGCTGTTCCTCACCGCCCTGCCTCACCCTCCCCGATCAGCCCCGCCTGTCCTCCCTGCAGATTTAACTCGGCTGCAGCCCCTAACCGCCCCTCCGGTCTCCAAACAAACCTCTCACCTGGGTTTACTGGGGCTTCCAACCCCCCCCGGGGGCCGGGGGCTGAAGGCAAATACCCAGGTGCTGCTTTGGCTGGGGTTAGCAACCCACCCGCTTTGCACTGAGGATGCAGGCTAAAAGTCCAGTGAAAGCCCACATAGTTAGACTCTAAAGGCCATGGAACTTTCTGCATCCAATGCTCTATTATCTGTGCCTCTCGAACCGTTTTCATGTTTTGTTTCAATATTTACAGGTCTATAGGGGATGGGAGGCCCAGATCCTCAAAAGTATATAGGTATTTTAGCTAATGGCCAGATTCTGCTCTTGTTAACACCAGTGTACAATAAATCTAGAGTAACTCCACATAAGTGGGAAAGGTGATGTATTTTAGGTTCCTCCATGGTGCTCAGAAATGTGGTCACAACTTTAGTTTCCTGGAAGACTATATTTTGAAATCATGCAGGAGGGATGAGGGATCATTTCAGTACTCAAAGGAGCGTGATAAGCCTGCCTTTTTTACTTCTCCCTTTTTATCTTTCCTTAGCAGAGAGTAGTTTGGACCTTCCTTATCTCTTCTGTCAGCTAAGCTTTAAACGTTTTCTGCAGCCCAGCTTTCTAAGTCACTTAACGCAGGCAAAACTCCTATTGTGGGAAGGGGATCTGGTCTAAACAATTTTAGTAGTGATACAAGTATGCTGGTTATTATACGATTTTTTGTTGTTGAAATAGTTACAAGCCCTAGTGTCAATCAGTTATATCAGTATGTAGGTGCCTTGTACCAGTATAACCTATTCTCTTTTCTGTACCAAAGTAAGCAATGCTTATGTGAACACCTTTTATACCAGTATACCTGTATTCAAACTAGGAGGGGGTTGTATAACTAACTCTACCAGTACAGTTGAAGCAGGGCAACTTTGTGCGTAGACAAGCTCAAGAGCATCAGGAGCTGACGTTTTGTCTATGACTGAGCAGAAGAACAATTTCCAATAGGATGGATTATTGCCAGCTCTTTCTAGCCCTCCTGCACTTTTCATTATCTTTTTTTATCTCGTCTGTTTGTCATTTTTCGTGCTCTCCTGGTTTTTTCGCTTCTCCTCCCACTCATTACTCCACACCCTTTTTCCCCAGGCCCTGTGGTGTTGCAAGTCCCTGCAAGCCTCAGGTATGTTAATCAACTCCCTAGCAGTAACTAGTGACCCCTTCATTCTGTGATACCTTGTCTGCAACAACGAAGTAGTACTGTAAAAAGTTGTGATCCCTCTGGAAGTCATTAGTATTTGATTGACACCTTCAATCCTTGCAGGGATTGAAGTTTAGATTGCAATGATGGCAGGCCTCTCAATGGAGAAAACTTGTCATGTCTTTGATATGTCAACAACCTGTCAAACACAGGTAGCATTAAATTAAATAAAACACCACACCAGAAACAGAAGTTTAGATCTAAAGAGATAACAAGAATTCGGCAAAAAGCTACATGAGGAAAGAAAGTGGCTCTGCAAGAAGTGTTTAAAAATGCTTGAATCGCTTAGTAAACAGCCCAGTGGCAATTACAAATATGTGACAAAGATCTAAAATGCATGATGCAATAAGTAGCAACAAGGGAGGATGCTTTGAAACGTATGGCGTAATAGTCATCTTCAGAAAATTAAAGCTTATTGTAATGCCAGATTCGTGATTTCACAATACTCATCTACAGTAAATAGAACATCACAGTCTAAATTCTGATCTCGGTTACACAAACTGTAAAAGTTGTTTCATAGAAAAGGAAGATAAATTTGGATTTAAAATAGGGATGGGCAAAGGGTAGAGATAAATAAGGCCCCATTCCTACAAACACTTTTGAGCCTGCTTAACTTTACTATTGTAAACAGTCCTGTTCCATTGACTTCAAGAACTATTGATGTCGTAGTATAGTTAAGTAGGTGCATAAGTGTGCAGTATCTGGGTTTAAGATTGGATCCGAACCTTCATTTGAAATGTAATGGCCTTTCTGGAGATTTGAAAGTGTGGAGATAATTAAAAAAAAAAAGTTTTCCTTTGTAACAGGATCACTAATTCCTGAATGCTCCCCCTTGTGGCCTGGGGTTGCTCTGCAGCACCCTGTCTCATTTTCCCCTTCTGCTCAGCACCCCTTAAAAAGTCCACATGCTCCAGATATTCAAAACGTTCTCCTTCTGGGGTCCAATATATTAAATTCTGAACACCCCTTTCTCAAGATGGGCCCCAAACCTTTCTCCCTGAGAACCTGTCTCCTTCCTTGCTGCTTCTCACCCCCTAGGGAGCCAAGCGAATTGTGTCATGGTGAGTCTGGTGCCATTTCCTTTTAAAAGGGCCAACTACTCTGTGAAATTCCTATTTTTGCATATTTCTGCATTTGGGAGTTCTGGCCAGGAAAAGTAACAAAAGTGCCACAGGAAAAACCTGTTCTCAAGAGATTTTGAGATCTGTTCAGCAGACTTAGGAGGTTCTGATACATTTTAAATGCTTATCTGAACTGACTAGGACCTAGGTTTAAAATGAGGTGCTTCCTTGGAAATGAAGGATTGTTGTACGTACTATAGGTTAAGGAATAAAACAGGCTATAGTATTGACTAACAAGACTGACAGTTACTTTTTCTATATGTGAGTGGAATATATTTTACTGTACCTATTTTGCCTAAAGGCCAGAACCAGCCACTAGTGGAGAATACGGCTACCCACTTATTTAAAGGCCTATAAGCATCTCCTCTCATTGGTTTCCATCTGGCTTCCAGATGTAGTTCAATATATGTATTTTAATCTATGAAGCCCTATGTGTTTGGGACTTGGCTACTTGAAAATGGTATCTTCTTTTATGTGCCATCCTGACAGCAGATATTAACGAGGGCTCCTTGATGGACCTTAGAATTGGACGTCCAGAGGCTGTAGTTGTCATGATATATGGAATCACAGTTTGGTTAAACAGGTGGCGGTTATTAAAGAAAATAACAAACTACAACTGGAACTCAAGCTTTGTGTTTGTCTTTGTCCCTTGTCTTGTTTAGCAGAGATTAAAACCTGTCTGAGGGTCTATACAGCTTCCAGAAACATGCAGATCCCCAAAGGGCCAGATCCGCGATAGGACTTAAGTGTTGTAATGCCCAGTGTTGCAATACCTATCTAGAAAATCAGAGGAACAACACTGCCGTCCACAAAGCCTGAGTTAGGTGCTTAGGCTCCCTCTACAATGGATGGGGAGAGATAGGCACTTTAAAATGAAAGACACAAGCCAGTACCCTGAACAGGGGGCGCCCCAAGCTAGCCAATGGGAGATGCAAATAAGGTCTGTCCTAAGCCATGCCCCTCTTACAGAGGTAGGCATCTAGGTCCAGGGTTCAGGGAGGTGCCACCTCCTGCTTGTGATTCACAGCCAGAAACCCCTTTTCTGGAGCCAGGTGGTTTAGTTGCCTACGTTGTTTTTTATGGGGAGGCGTGTGTGCTGCCACTGGTGCCCACACCTTATAACATTTAGGCCAGTTGTTAAACTACTTGCCTGAGATACGGAAGCCCCAGGTTCAATTCACCCCTTGCCTAAGAGGGGAGAAAGGATTTGAAGGGAGTCTACCAATTCTCAGAAATGTGCATGGGATAGCCTGGGATATGTGCATGGGATAGCTTTCTCAGTCTCTCCTCTTGAAGCTCTTCCAGTTTGGATTAAATACTTAAAGTTATTGGGCCAGACAGAGAACATGCCAGAGAAAGAATTATTCTATAGCTGGGTGATTAGCACACCCATGGGTCCAATCCCCCTGCTTCAAAGTGGAACCACCTCTTCCTTCTCCTCTGGATTTTGAATGGGGCCTGCTGTGGTTAGCATGTTCTGACCATGCCTGAAAAGGAAGTTAGGTGTTTGCCTGCCTGTCTAGTTCATGGATTGTGCTGAGGCTTAGGTGGGAGGCAGGTATTTGGATGGCTAGAGCAAGGCAGCAGTGCACATGCCAAAAGACAGATACTTAGGCACACAGAGAACTTTTAGAGTGGAAATGTAGGCACCGAATGAGCTTAGGAGGCTTCAGTGCTAAGCCAGCAGCTGAGCAAGGCTTTATGGATCACAGCAGAGCCTAAAACTGGGAGTTATGTGTGTAAATAACTTTATGGATCTGGGCCACAGTGGCTGCATATCATACTGCAAGTAAACACCATTATAAGTAGCAGGTGATCTCTATGGAGCGTCCTGGGACAACTGAATTCTCTCCTGCCATTCTGCTGACCTTCAGGGCAATTTAATTTTATTTCAACTCTGCGTGTGTAGCAGACGGGTAGTGACTATGAGGACAGACTCTATTAATAGTTGTACGTTGTGTTTTTTAAAGTTATGAACAAGCAGTCAGAGGCCCAACATCTAAATTAACCTGTTTTTTTAAAAATTGCCTTTGCTGAAATACAAAAAAATACACAGCTCAGGCAGCTGTGCTATACTTAACAAGTCGGCTTGTAGCACCAAATAAAACTGGAGATTGTATATAGATAACAGAATTATATACAATCAGTTTGATATCTTCCCCATATATGTGAAGGTTATTCACACAATAGTTATTACTGCAAACATTCACGACAACCACTATGAACTTTGGGTGCACCCAAGATGTAAGCACATAACATCAACAACAAGAATAGCACAAAAGGTCATCTGAAAGCAAACAACAATCTATATAGCAGGGCTCTTACTCTCCTCTCCCTTACACTAGTTTTGCATTGATGTAAATCCTCTTTAACACTGGTGAGAGTAGGAAATCCAGCCTGGAAGATCGTGCCAGATAGAGCAAAACATTTCACAACAGTGGCTTATATACATAGTAGGTATGGATTGATTAATGGTGGAACAAAATTAAAAAGCCAGCATGCTCAGGGCCTTTAAGGTCGTTTAGAATAATTAATCAAGACCTAGGCTGAGGCTTGACATGAGCAGTAATAGGCAAGTGACTTCAAGTCAAAAGATAAAGTAGATCAGTAAACAAGCGCAATAAGTCAGCTGACTGGTATGAAGTAAGAGACTGCAAAAATGGTTTATAGGTATTTTTAAGGAATATGTGTAGCAAACTCACAAGTACTAACTGCAATAATATGATACCAACTGATTGGTGTAAATGCTAATGATTGTGTTGTAAATAGATAATGTACCTATCAAAGTGGGGTGTGGGAGATCAAATAAGGAAAAGGGGATCAAATGCATTATGAATATGCATAAGATGAAGTGGGCATTAGTGTAACATAAAAGGTGTTCCTTGGCCTATGTATGGTGGAGACACCATGACAACACCATCTCCTGACTCTGGTATTGCCATAAAGGATGGCGTAAGTAATGCTATTGCTGGTGGTTTGGTATTATTTCTCTCTTCTTTGCCAGATGGCAGTGTGTGTGTGTGTTATTGTTTGGCTGGCTAGTTAATCACAGAAAAAGCAGTAATTTGTGTTTGTCCCACCTGTGCACCTCCAGGTCCCCAGTTTGATTACAACTTCTCTACAATAGCCTACGGACAGGCTGAACCTTCAGCAACCACTCTTACAATGTACAGCTAACCTTGAGAGGTCAGTAGATGAGGCTGTCATGCAGACTGGATTGGGAGGGGGGGCATTTGTGTTATTTGACATTAATATGTCAAAATCATAGCAATTCATGTAAGACACGCCATGTCAGGTACTGTTAGAAAGGTTATGATATGCTGAATAAGATGATAATATTTGTGTTCATGTGTGAGGAAAGTTATGGAGATCGTTGATATCCTGTATTTCAAACTGTGCTGTAGAAGACACACCCCAGACAGAGAGGCCGCAGGACAATAGCCCCTTTAATGGCCCATGAAGACCTTTACAGAAGCCAAAGGCCTAGGAAGAAACTAAAGGCATACCTGAAGAGTTACCAGGATTGGCCCATGTAACTCTGGACTCCATTTTGGTTCCTGTAAAATTCCACAAGCCACATGGCCATTAACAGAGGGTATATAAGATCAAACCACAGAAACCATTTTGTCTTTGTCTTGTTCCTGTCCAGCTGCGGACACACCTCTGGATCAACACACTTTGCAACTGAACTGAGGGACTTAGACCCATCCAGGTACTGGATGTATACCAGAGGAACTATACAAGTCCACAATTGTTCTAGAAACCTGATGTATATGGACTTTTAAATCATTTGTATGATCTGATTGCTTTAAGCCTTTAACACTTCTCATATTGTTTGGTTTTCTTTTATTAATAAACCTTTAGTTTTAGTTACTAAAGGATTGGCTGGCAGCATGGTATTTTGGGTAAGATCCAAACTTATAGCGAACTGGTACTGTGGCTGATTCTTTGGGATCAGAGGGAATCTTTTAGTAAAGAGCATAGAATTTAAATCCTAGTGTCACTTCGGGAGCCAGAGACTAAAATGCAGTAAAGGGGGCTGTGTGTATTTGCACAGTGGCTTCTTGATAACCAGTGTGGGGGAATCAGAAGCACTGTTTGTGGCTGGTTGGGAAGTCTGACTGCAGTGTCACTCACCAGTGCTGGGAGAATTTGCTCTCCTTTTACAGCCTGCCCTGACCCTGGCATTATCAGTGGGCTACCCTGGGCACGGATGGGTCACAGAGGCTGCATGACCTATGTATCTCCTCGCTTTTGGAGCTGATGGAAGGAATCTGGGGTGCTGAAACAATTTGCATAGTGGGGGTGCTGAGAGTCTTTGAACCACACTTGGAAACCCTGGATTTATGATAGAAACGACTTTGTGCCAGAGGGTGCAGCACCCAAGGAAGGAAAAGGAAATGAGCAGGAGTTCAGTACTGCTACACAGATGTGATTTCAGCTAACTCCAGAACAGGTGGATTCTTCACCTGTCACGTTTCAGATTTTAAAGCCACTTAGTCATTCGGAAGTCCCCACGGAAAAAGGGAACGCTACGAAGCCCAGACTTGGATAACTTTCCCAAATACATTCTTCTGACTGCAGAGTTTATAAATGCAACGGTCCCGCTGCACGCTGACCTGCCAGCCATGAACAACGAGCCCCACAACTGCTCCGTTACTGGACCGAGTCCCCTTGTGTTGTGCCTGCTCCCTCCTGCAAAACCCTCCCGTCCAGCTCCTCTCTACGGACGGGGAACAGCCTCCCTTGACGCACCCCCTCTCAGAGCAGAGGCTATCACCCCCGGGGGGAAATGCCACCCCCGGTCCCATGCCCCGGCGGGCAGCCCGGAGTCCAGTAGCACGCGCAGCCCGGAGAGGGACGGGGACACGCGCACGGAGCGCGCAACACAGCGCCCCCCGCGGGAGTGCTGCTCACACGCCCCTCCCTGAGCGGCGCGAGGCCGCCGAGCAGCCGCGGGGGGGTCGGGAGGGCGGCGCGCTGCGGTCCCGCCTGGCACGTGCTGCGGGACAGCGTCCCTGCACCCCGCGGAGCCGGCCGGGGCGTTCGGCGCGGCGGCCCCTCCGCAGAAAGCGCGAGCCGCGCCTTCCCGCCTCGGGCTCCTGCTGCAGCCGGCGCTGCTGCGTAAGTGGCGGGGCGCTTGCTCGCACCCGGCAGCGCTCCGCTCCCCTGCTCGGTGTCCGGGGGGGGCCCTGCCGGAGGGGGAGGGTCTTTCCCGCTGGCCGCCCCTACGAGCGGACAGGAAGCCGCTTTCCGCTGGAGCGCTGGGTCGGTGTGACCGTGCACCTCTTTTCAGACCGGTTCAGTGGTTGAGCCTGGAGGCAGCCCCGAGCCCGGGGCGAGTAACTCGCACACGCGCCCTCTCCGGCAGGCCTCAGCCGCCAAGGAGTGCAATACCTGTTTGAGACACGCCGCCGCATGGTTAGCACTGTCGAAAGGGCTCCCCCCGCTCCGCGGGACCTGGCACGTCTCTGGTGGGGATTAAAGCAATGTCTTGTTGCCACACGAACGGGGGGGCTGTTGCGTGCATAGTGCTTTTCACTCCCTAGAATCCCCCTCATTCCGAGCAAGATCAGCTTTGGGTGTGCACAGTTATGGGACAGGGACAACAGCTTGCTTGCATTCCCTCGTACCGCCCAGTGCATTCTCTTACGTCCTTCCCGCTCATTCAGTTGTGTTTAAATTGTAAATACTGAGCAAATAATTAGAAGTGGTGGGGTTTACACGCACCCCTGCTGTTTTACAGTCTCACTCCGATAGGTAAATACTGAAGCTCTTAATTTAAAAATGAAAGTGAAGGTCATTTAAGGTCTTACAGCAGCGTGACTGGGAAGTGTGTTGTTCCTACGGAGAGATTTGTTTGCTGCACTAATAGGAAAAACGTTGACGTTGTGCAAGGTAAAGTAGGATTTTTAGAAAAAGGGGATAATTTTTAAAAAGATGATGGTAAATTGTGATAATTTAGCTGGGGTCGAGTAGTGGCATCAAGATAAAAAACTTAATTGTAACAGAAGAGGTCCTCCATTCCGGAGAAGCACTTAGTTTAGCATTTTGAGAGCATAAAGCAATACAGTAATTTTTTAAAAAAGTAAAATAATCCAGAATTAAGGTTCCCAGGACAACCTTTACAAAAAATATTGATTTGTAGAAGGTAGCTCTTAAGCAAAAAAGCTATCACACTCTGGTCACTTCTTAAATTAAAAATGAACACTTACAAAACCAAAAATGTTGAAGTGGGAATAAAGGTCTAGGATCCAATTCTCTCACAAATTTTCCACTGGTGTAACTCCTCTGATTTTAATGTAGTGATTCCAGATTTACACTGGTGTGAGTGAAGATTCAGGATCTTGGAATATATTTTTCTTTTATATTAGTGAAAATGATTTTCTTTCTGAAAATTTCTAGCAAAAATGCCTATAATTAAAAAAAACAAAGCAATGGATCACTTTATGTGAGGTAGATCAAATTAAACAAACCTTTGTGTGACCACTAGGGGGGGATTTCTACGGCCAAACCAAAACTGACCATTTTTCTGCAGCTAGTTTAATCTTTTAAAGCCTGTTATACATCATATGTAGCTACTACATTCTCCATGCTCAGGTGCAAGAGGTTCCCTTCCTTCCCTATGTTTTGTTTTACTTACCTTCTCTCTCTCCCCCCTCCTATTTTAACTGTAAAATCTTTCAAGAATAAAGCTATTTTTTTACTTCATATGGTGACATACAAAGAGGTGGTCTTCATGCATTTTTCTCTTATGTACACCATAAGAAAAACGTTCTACTTAGCTTTTTCTATATTAACTTTTTTACTTTTGATATTGCTTGTTAAGTGATCACGTTTTTTTTCTATTGTTTTCTGATAAATGCTAATTAAAGATTTTAAAAGCTGTCACATTGTATTAACCTAGTACAGTAACAGCTTAAATTGTTGCATTTATTTCCAAAATGGAAATCTCTTGACATAGATGCATCAATGGATAGGTAGAGCCTTGTGTGGATACAAAATTTGCATCTGCATTGGATCTGAAAAAATGATCTGTGGATATCCGCTGATTTAAAGTGGATATCCGTGGATTTTCAGGGCTTTGAATATAAAATTTGGATCCGCAAGCTGCAAAAATAGTCCATGGATATCCACATCTGTGGATGTGGATATTGGCAGATTTCTGCAGATTTACAGGGTTCTATACCTGGTCTGAAAAGGTTAGAGAAGCTTAATACATTTCATTTTGTTTTTTTTGTTAGACAAATTGTTTTTTGGGATATTGTATATTAAAAGAAAGAAATGTGGAAGATGGAGATAAGAAGCTTTCAGAATTAGAAGCAAAATAAAACCCTTCAATAGTATTTTATAGCTTTTTCTAAGTAGTACTTTTCTGTTGCAGTTCTGGAGTTGCTCAAGGAGCGTCATGGATAATTACTATAGGTATTATTTCATAATTCATATCCCTATCTAGAAGATGGAAATGTCATTTTAACAAAGTAGTCTTCACTGTCTATATTAAATAAATCTGTGATTCATGTCACATCAATTAAAATAGTGACAGTTAGAATAGTCTAGAAATAGATTTTAAAAGCAGCCTTTCAGGAGTCTGTAGCAATCATCCAGTGGATGACAAAAGGAAAGATGTACAAACAACAACATAACATTTGTAATCGTAAAAACAGAACAAAAAAACCCACAAGCAAAACAAACCCTCAATCTCAAACATGCAAATATTAAATCCTCTATGGTACCTCTAAAAAGAGGTATTCCTATTCTTATTTGTTGAGAATCTTGGCCGGGATAGTCAGTTTATTAGCCTGGTTTGAAGACACATTTTCTGTACAGGTTATATCAGGAGAAGGGGCTGGGCAAATTATTCCAAAAAGATTTCTGTGAATATTTGATTTAAATGAGATCATTTCAACCTTGTTCCTGCCTCATATGTTCATTTTTCACAAATGTATAGGTGGTAGAGATGTGCTTGTATGGGATGAATGTTCTTGTAAAGGTGTTTTTTCCAAATAATAGGACAGATGCTGTCATATCTCTTGAGAGATACAGCACAGGGTCAGGAGGAGGAGGCTTTGCCTTTGCGCTATGCCAGTTCTGGCCTCTTGCATAACATAGAGCAGCCCTGAGAGCTGATAACTGCAGCATTATTTGGGGCATGGTTTCTCTGCAGAGTTATAACTTGATTGTTGTCCCTAATGCAAGTCTCACCCCCCCCCCACAAAAATCCTTGATTGGGGTGATGCCCTTAACTCCAAATGGCAGGTCTGGTGGAGGCTATAAGCTAAAGCTCAAGTTATATCCATAAGCTGCTAACACAATCAGTCTGTATAGCCCGAGTGTTATTTCAGAGCTAGGCTAACCCAAGAGAAGTAGCTCAGGTGTAGATAGTTCTAATTAACTCTGCAATGAAGACAAATCTTAGAGTAACTCTCAGAATTACTCCAGTTTATGGCAGCTTTCCCTTTGCTACCTGGGGGCTGGCTGTTCTGCTTCCTGGAGTCTCTAGTGTTCAGCACTACATCCTAATCTTACCCTGATCTGCCCTCAGCCCCACACACAGCATAACCCGTATATCAAGAGCTGTATTGGCTCTAAATGGCCTCTGTGCCAAGGGAACTTTCTGTAGTGACCTGTTTAGCATGCTGGAGTGATGTAGAAGAGTTCAGGTCAGAATCAGTCAGCCTCTGTGTCTGAATGCTGGAGCCGGGAACTGCTTGCAGGTTTCTCCAATTGGGGAACAAACGTGATGAGACATATAACCAATCACAACTAGTAATCACACCTGCAACAAACTGTTTAATGAGCAATCTAGTCTTAGAAGTGTGCATAATTTTGAATAACCAGTACATAAAAGGAAATAGCAAGATGCTAATAGACTATAGACAATAAGAAAGAGGGTAAATTATTTATTAGTTTATTCACTCAGCTTTAATCATTTCATTCTGATCTGACTTGGGCATACTTGCCTGTTAGAGGTGTAAAATAGCAGCATTTCATTTTGGAGGCCTGTAGTAGAAGCTGGTTTAGAAAATAGTTTCTCAGGAGTGTCTTTCCTCTTGGCAAATTCTCTGTGCCCATGTATGTAACTTTAATAATACAGATAAAGCTTAGACTAAATTGGTGTTGCATTATTTTAATCTATTTTCCACTGTGAACAAATTGTAATGCTGTTGCCTGTTTGCACTATGAGCTTTGTGTTTTTATTATTCTTTGTTTCTGGAATGCATCCTATTTTTAGAATACTTTGACTGCATGGTAGTAGACATTGGTTTTATCAGTTTTATTATGAGTTACTATTACATATTCCGTATAATATATGCACAATCTGTTTTCTTTATAAAAAATAAACTATTGGATTTTTGATATCAAACACTATAATATATTATTATTGCCTGCAAGGTACTAGGGGCTGTAAAAACAGAAGTACAGTATAGGCCTCTCGTATTCACTGGTAAAATGAGTTTATAGTAATTTAGAGTTGCCACAATACTTTGTCTTTTCAGATTGATTGTTTCTAGCATTTATCTTTATGTGGTTACTGTTAATACAGAATCAAATACTTTATCTGGCTATAGTCAGGTATGCCCAGTGTTCCGCATTTTGTTTTATTTGTAAAAAATACACTGAAAAATTCCTGAATATATTTTCCAAACATTAAAACTGGGATGAAATCAGGTTAAAAATTAAAACATTGGGGGGAAAAGAAAAACAAAAAAACTTTTGTAATATGCACATTTTACTACAGTATAATTGACATTTTTTTTTATTTCCAAAAGATACATTGTGTCTCTGTGAGACCTAGAAGTTTTTCCAGAAATCCTGGTTTGTGTATGCTCGCATAATTTTCTTTAAAGCATCCTCACTCACATTGAGCTTCATGCTGTCTTGGAGGTAGTCCAAATTTGAAAATATGCTTTCTGCATCAGTAGATCCAGGAGGTACACTCAAAGCTCGCCGTGCCATTTTGTTGAAGTTGGGAAGTGTGTCATGATAACTATTCCAAAAAGCCAGCACATCCGGTTTCGCATTGTTAGGCTTAGGCAAGTTCAGGTAAGTAGTAAATTCCCCTTTCTGATTTGAAATGTTTTCTTTAGTGGCAAATGGTTGAAACACTGGCATAATGCTCATAGTGTGCTGCAAAATTCACCTCGAGGAAGGAGTGTAACACCTGGGTGACCTTCCAAAAAGAATCTTTGGTACCATATGCTTCGGGGTTCAGATTATGGATCACGTTCGTCTTCCATTTCTCACTGAGCATTGTGATGAAGGTTTTGAACACTTTTTGGGTTTTCTTGTGTTCCAGAATGGGAAGGATTTCCAGAAACAGCTAGGTTTTCTCGCTGTATATTTCTCCTGCCGCTTTTGTGCTCAGTTTAGCTCAGATTTTGGTTGTCGGGATCCAGTAAACATCTGTATTGTCAGCGGTCAGAGAAAACTCCCGTGTTTTCTGTGTCACACAGTAATTCCAAGTTTTCAACAATGAACATCTTTGTGCACAGAATCCAGCAGTCATTTTGATTACTTGCCAGTCTCTTCAGAGTTTCTGCTTTAGAACCAACAAACTGAGGATGATTTAGAAGATGTGTTAGCATAGTCCATGGGTTATTTACGTGACAGGCAGTGAAATGCAAGCTCATCCACAGAAGTGGCACAACAGGGATAGGTAATAAGCAGTTGGCTCTGTACTTGCCTCGCACTGTGTAAAACAAAGCCTTCAACTTCTTGTCATGGTTGAAAAAGGCCCTGAATTCAATGATGGAAGATTTCACATCTTTCATTTCTTCTGTAGCAGTAGCTGCTGACAGTGGAACGTTGATCAGATGAGAAGAACAGGTAATATGTAACAGCTTTGGTTTCTGACTGAGTTTAATCTCCCGTGTAAACTTAGCTATGTAGGAAGCAGAATCTATGGTAGTTGTGGCCATGTTTTCCGAAGTTAGTTGGTACATCTCAAACATGTCAGTTATTGCTTCATCAACAAGATGGCTGCCAGCAGAGGGGATGAATGTCACATCGGCACAAAATGATGTGGGTTTATGTGCTTTGAAATCAAAAAACAAAAACAAAAGGCCAAGAATCAGACAGTCCAAAGCATCAGGAAACTTGTTAAAAACCAGACTAGACACCATATTTCCATCAATTCATTCCGTCATTTTAAATACTAAAGCATCATCATTTTCTTTCAGATACTTACAAGTGAAGTTGTCTGCATCAGGAAGGGTTTTTGCTGCTGGACAGCACTGTCACACGAAGTCACCAACAGGCCCCTCTGCTATTAACAGCAGTTGTCCAGCAAAACAAAGAGCATGCACAAATTCATTGACACCATTGTGCTTTGTCCTGTCTGTCATTAAAGCCATGGTGAAAACTCCTGATACTGACTGTTTATCCAAAGCTCACTTTCTTCTTTAAGCTTCTTGTGTCGCATGCTTTCAGCATGGGCCTTTATTCTGTCAGCATGAACACTGACCTCAGGGCTGCAGTACTTGCTGTGAAATGCCTCCTCTTCACTCCCGTCTTTACTTTTCTTGAAAATGTCTAAGCACTGATTTTCTTGTTGGTATTCAGGCATAGATTTCTGTCTTTGCCCTGTGTTTACCTTACCTATCTGCAACCCTCAAGGAGTTTATCTAAGTTTCTGGGGCTCTGTCTGCTGGTAGCCCAGAGAGAGGCACACCATCCCTGGTAGGAAGGGGGAGCCAAGAGCAGACTCAGTCTGCTTGGCAACCGAGAAGGAGAGAGGAGAGACACTATAGAACAACAGGAGAGCCTGTTGGCTTGGGGAAGGATGCAGGCATGCCAGCCCAGAGAAAGGGACAGAGTCAAATGATAAGGGAAAGCCCAGGAAGAAGAGCTATCCTGATCAGCAGGGAATGAGATGCCCTCCCCTGGGAGCCCTGGAGGGGGGAGAAGCCATTTGGGGGTTGTCTGGAGCTAGCCACACACAAAGCAGAATTGGTTGTGTGGGTATCCAGAAGAACTCAGGCCCGTCTGTCCAATCCTGTAAGGAGACTACCTCCTTTTAGTGCCAATCAGGTGGATGGGGGCATTACATATCTTTATCTGTGGGGGCTTGATTGTTTAAATTCAGCACCACACTAAAGTGATGCAAAGAAATGGGTGGGCAGCATCGCCTTGTGAGCCAGTCGTAGCGCGATATTAACACTGTTTGATTTTTCCGCTTCAATCTCAGAGCTGCAGGACACGACAATTGTGTAGAGCTTTAGTGTTAAACAAAAAGAAATATCTGGAAAAAATACTGAGTGGATTAATAAATGGGTGAAAATCCATAAAAACTGAACTCCTTTAATAAAACAAACCTGGTCATTTGTAAGTGAAAAATTGGTCAGAACTGAAAACGCAGAACATAAACCATAAAGTGCTCAGCAGTCCTAATGATACAGGCCAAGAAAATGGATGGACAGACAGGAAATTGAAACATCTGTGGCTGTTTCAGCTTTGCAGAACAGTTTTGTAAATTCCTCCCAATAATTTCTAATCTCTGTGACTGCGCATCCTCCATGTCCCCTGCTATCAACCCCAGCACTAGCAGTGATCTCTCTTTTTCTGTTCCTCTACCTTCTTCCCATACACACTTTTTTTTTTTAAACTCTCCATTTTCCCCACTCACCAGAAGCCTATAGACCCCTGGTATGCTCTTGTAGCTGAGTACCACGGAGACTGAAAAGAAGGCAGGCTAAGGTAGTAAGTTGCTGCTTAATCCTATATTCCATCCATAACAGTCTACATTTAGGACCACGGTTAGAGCAGGGAGGGGCTTTCAAAGGGCTGCTTGCTGCTTTACCTGCAGTCTCTGAGCTGCAGTAAGGGGTTTATTTGGGTGTTTTTTTAAAGAATAGGAAAAATTAGGTTACTGGTGTAAAGAGGCATAATCAAAACTGGTGGATCCAAATGGTAACCATCCACTGTGTTTTAGATAAAATTAAAATGGAAGTGGCTGAGGCCAAGAATTTAGCATAATTCAAAAAGAGATTGAACATTCATCTGGATATCGAGAATATACAGAGTTATAATTAATGCTGATGATAAAGTCTGGAAATGACATTAAGCCTCATGTGTCAGGGCTTAAGCCACTCTATTAGAGATGAAGAGGGGACTTAATTTGGGGGTGAGAGGGCTGCTGCAGGTGTCTTACACTTTCCTCTGAAGCATCTGGTGCTGAAAACCTGTCAAGACAAGATATTGGACGGATCTGGTCTGATCCAGTATGGCAATGCCTTTGTGCCTATGAAAAGTAAGATGCATCTATGTCATTGTTTCCGTTTCTTTGTCCAGCTCTCAGCCCACCCCATTATCACTACACACATAGAAAAACAGGTGGTGCATGTTAGACACCTTTATATTCCAGCTCCCTTACCGTAGTGACACAGACTTGCTGGCTTATATGGGGATGTAGGGCAGTGTAATTTACATGCTGGAGAGCAAAAACAATGAAATAAAAAATTTGCTTTTCTTGTTATTCTCCCTTCTGGCTGCTTGACATGCAAGTCATGCCAGCTTGTCTTCCCATAGAGTACAGCTACATGGGTATAGAAGCCCATGGCATGGCTGTGGCTGGCCTGGGTCAGCTGACTCAGGCTTGTGGGCTAAAAATTGCTGTCCAAGGTTGGAAGATCCTGGAGCTTGGGCTCCAGCCTGATCCCGAACATCAACACAGCAATTTTCTAGCCCTGGAGCCCAAGCCCAGCCAGTCTAAGTCAGCTGACCTGGGCCAGCCATTGAGTTTTTATCTCTGTGAAGACATACCCTTTAGACTCACTCAGGTGCTGTGAATAGGGTGACCAGATGTCCTAATTTTATAGGGACAGACCCGATATTCAGGGATTTCTCTTATAGGCTCCCATTACTCCCCACCCCATTCCAATTTTTCTCACTCGCTGTGACGCAAATTCACATGTGATGGGAAAGGGGCGGGGAATATGTGAACGTGCATTGGTAACTATGTTAAGTGAGTGACTAAATCTGAGGGGGTGAGAGTATGTAGAAGTTACACAAAAAGATCACTCTGGACTTTTACACTAGACTCTGAATTTGATCCTCACCTCTCTCAACAATGGAGCAAAGAGGAAAAAACTGTTGTCCTGTTTTGTATTTTGTTTGTGTTTTTGGGGAGAGAGAGGGAGAATAGGTATTTTCAGTAAAAGGATCTGATCTTGTTCACATTGAAATCAGTGGAAATTTGGCTAACAACTTCCATTGGGATTAGGGGTATTGAAGTGTATTCAGTGGGAGCGGAGTATGCTCAGGGCTTGATCCTGTTCCCATTCATGTCTGTGGGATAACTCTCATTGACTTGAATAATGCAGGACCCAGCCCTCAATACTTCACAAGTTTGGTCTCTATGTGACAAAGTTTGAATGGTGTGGGAAAAGAAAGACTTGAGCTGCAAGGCATTTAGGGTTGAATCTAATGCTTTTCTGAAGTTTGGATCTGTTCATATCTGCGCTGAAATCCTGGAGCCACTGAAGTCAGTGGCAAAATTCCTATTAACTTCAGTGGAGTGTGGATTTTCACCCCAGTGGGTTTTTTGGACCCATCTTTGGCTTTTTATTTTTTCAAGCTGTTTCAAGTCACACTTTTCCTCTTACATATTTATTATATATTGGATGTAGAAAACCTAGAATGCAGCATACTATACTGGGGTAATTTTTGGAGTAATGTATATATTTGCTGTCAAATCGTTCTTGAAATTTGGTTAAAAATTAAACTTCTAGAACAGTGTTTCTCAATCTTTTTGATGCCCAAGGCCAGTTTACTGCTTTTCTAAACTGTGTCTAACCTGTGTCAGGGAGATCTTAGGGACCGGTGCCAGTCTATGGACAGGTGGTTGAGAAACACTGTTCTAGAGAAAAAGCAGTATAAATGCAGAGTATATTTTTGTGTGTATTTTGAGTAGCACAATTTAAAAAAAAGAAAAGAAAGGCAACTTGCTTTCTTTTCCTGCCTCATCTCCACTCTTGTCTGTTGATCTAGTCATGTGTTTATTGTCAAAGTCCTAGATGATAAGATCTCTGAGACAGAGATCTTGTCTGTGTTCCTTGTGAAGTGCCTAGTACACTAGACCTTGACTCCTGATTTAGGTCCTTAAGCACTATAGCAATACAAATGATTAATAGTTATAAGATTTGATTGTTGGAAGAATACAGATGTTCATCTCTAGAAGTGAAATATGTATTCACAGATTTGGAAAGCTGGGGTAGGGTTTTTCTTCAGTTTCCCCCTCTTCCCTTATATAATGATGTGAAGTTGTATTTTGTGTGTTAAGATCTTTTAAGTTGCTTGCAGTTAATGTTTTTAATATGACCTGCAGAGGGAGACAGTTCCCATACTGCTGAAGCTGAACTAAAGTGCCTATTTAAAACAAGGTCTTTAAAGATTATTTTTTTTAAACTCTGAGCAAACCAAACCACAGTGAAGGAGATTCTTCATTCTGTTCCTGTTTTCTGAACAGGGACCATCATGAAACATGGTAGTACAGATGGACTTTCTGTCCTTTAAAGCTGCTGTAAACTGGAAATAAAGTAAGAAGGTTGAGGGGGAATGGAGTCAGAGTTCTGCTTATAGATTTAGGTTCCAATCATATAGTCCTTGCACAGGCAAAAGTCCCACTGACTAGAATGGATGAAACACTAAGATAATTTCATATTGCATCCAAACATGTATATTTAGTTGAAATGTCAATACTTAAACATCATTAGCACTTGGAATGCAATGGTAGCACAGTATGAAATAGTGGGCCTGATTCTCCTTTTTAAGCATCAAATCCTGTTAGCAAAACTCTCATAGACTTCAATAGGGGCCACATTTGGCCCTAAAGTAGGAGTAAAATATTGCAGTCAATGGTGTCACACTGCCTACTACTTCCATCAGGGATGCAGTGTAATTAACTGACGATTGGCTACTATTGTACATGCGGTAGTTATAAAGGACGTTTGGAACACAGAATTCAGCTGCATTTTTAAGGGAATTTTTGCTTCAGGGTTATCAGTAAGTGTATCCATTAGATCTACAATTACCCAATTTCATCCTGGTTTCCCAAAAAACCCATTAGTTTGCTCTTACTATATATGTTCAATTATTTTTGCTACTTTACCAATCCAGTAAGGGGAATAACAGCTGTTTATTTACATTCAATCTCTGAAGCAGTGCAATACGTGCAGCCTGTTGTATGTCACTCTTAAGGCTTCCCATCAGTAAGAACAGAAAGCTGGTGGGTGGGAGAGCGAAAATTCATAGTGCTATTAGGGGTTTTATGTCTTGGTGTAGGCTATCCTGGGAGACAGGATACCAGGTTAGATGGACTATTGGTCTGTTGCAATATGGTGTTTCCTGGGTTATGTATTTGGAAAGCCTGCTAAAATGTAGTTTGCAATGACTGATACTTCTAAAATTCCACATCTTTGAATTCAGTACAGGCAGGACATTGAGGTGCTGGCAACTGCAGACAGCTGGGCTCATGTCAGTGCAAATCACTGTGATACTAATTCACATCTTCAAACTAGTGTTGATGTACTATGGGTGTATCTAGGGGCTTGGTTACTAAAGAATGGGAAAATGCTCCAGCAATAAGTATCCAAAAGATGGTCTTGGGAGGCTGCAAATGGATCAGCAAGTTGACTTCTTGTTGTGGATGTCTATTGGGGCCACAGTTCTGAAACACAAGTGTGTGTTCCAGGCTTTGCATGAGTGCACATCAGCTGTCTAGGTCCAAATGTATTTTCTTCCACCACCCCGATGGATTCATTATGGTTTCCACTAAAACTGCTAAGATGTATGCAGTGTAGTTGTAGCCATGTCGGTCCCAGGATATTGGAGAGACAAGACGGGTGAGGTAATATCTTTTATCGGATGGGTGAGCTTGTCTCTCTCACCCACAGAAGTTGGTCCCATAAAAGATATTACCTCACCCGCCTTGTTTCTTAAGATATTTTTTGGTAGGTGAGTTGAAGTCTAGTAGGACGTATGTATCTTTTACAAAAAACGGGCTTGTTTCCCATTACAAATCTACAAAAATCTCAGTTTTGCTCCCATTTAAGTCAGAGTTTTGCTACTGATTTGAATGGGAGCAGGCTCCAGTCCCAACTAATTAACTCAGTAGAATTATCCGTGTATAAACGTAGGTGGTGCTAGAAGAATACTTTGAGGGTAAGCAGTTCACTTTGCACTGTGGTTCACTAGCTACAGTCTGGTGAGGCTTTTTCCTGAACCAAAACCGTAAGCCGGAATTCCCGCAACACAAAAAGAGTTACATATTGAATGCCATGTACATTTATAGGAAGACATGAACAAGCACCATCCTGGGGTGAAATCCTGGCCCCAATGGAGTTAATGAGAGTTGTGCTTTTGACTTTAGTGGAGTCAGGATTTCACCTCAGACTCTAAAATTTCCTCTTCTCTTGCAGGGGATTTCCTGCACTGCACGGTAAATTCCACTGAACTTTGGCATTTTAGTTTAAAAAACCCCACCAAACCAAACCAAATTCTCCCTTCCTGTTGGACAAGTGGGATTAAAATTGACACTTTCCTCTGCCTTAGCCTCCTACCTCTCCTTTCAAATGTGAAACTAACTAAATATCCCCCAGCAAGCTGCATGATTAGCATAGCATCAATAGCATCAGTACTGATTTTTATACTAAATTGCTCATAAGGTGTGCTTGTATAGCATCTTCATCAGAGAATTTAAACATACTCCACAAATATTAATTAAGAATCATGACCCTGTGAGGTAGGTAATTAGCTGTCTATGTTTAATATTATTAAGACGAAAGGTGGATGTTCACATATTATGCATTCTCTTGGTGTAGAATGTCAGACATTGATGTACTATTTACATTCAGTTTCTGCACAGGTCTCTAGAACCGAACTAAATTTCTAATGAACTATAATAGATAGTTACACTAATAGCAACACTCAACACCTGGATTTTCAAAGCACTAACTAAACACTAATTAAATTAAGATAATCCTGTGCTATAGAAAAGTATTGTCCCCACTTCCTAAGTGGTGACACTGAGCGTTAAGCAATTTACAGAATTAGTCAGCGCTAGAGGTGAGTTTAGTATTGGAGACCGGATTGCTAATCCTGTGTTCAGTTCACAGTAGCAAGGGTTCCCAAACTTTTTTATAGGGTGAGCTACATCTTACTAATGAGGCCATCTCCCCTCCTGTCTTTCTCTCTGCTTCCTCCCAAATCAATAAGGGGTTGCCAGCTAGAGAAGAAATCTCCCACACTCTTCTTCCTCACAGCCATTCTCCAACCTGAGTAGCTTCCAGGGCCTCTTTTCCCATGCAGAGCCTTTGCTCTGGCTTCTTCTCCTATAACAAGCCCCAGTTCTGGTTCTCTTTCCCTCTGGTGCCCCATGTCTTAGCTTTCCTTGAAGCACCTCCTGGTTTACTGCTAGCAACTCCTTCAACAGCTCCTTCCCTAGATCATTGGGTCAGCGACTTCCCCTGGAGATGGTGGCAGCTGCTGATGTAGTTCGGCGACTGCTGCCACTGGTGGCTCATGCGTACTCAGTGGGCCAAATTCACGCCAAAAGTGGGATCAGTAAGTCAAATTCTGATTTCAGGATGACAGCAACAACCAACAGGCCTGCATTTGGCCCTGCAAGACTTGCAGTTTACTTCATTAAAGTTCCCTCACAACCAGAAGGAATAGAAATGATATTTAAAGACTATATAAACCTAATGACCAAAGAGTTTACACATGGTTCAGAGGACAGGATGGTTCCCTGAAAGTCTGGAACATGCAGCACAGTTCAAAAGACAATTCCTGAATCTGACCACGCCACAGCTTTTGGTTATCTCCTTTTGCTAAATTATGATAAAGAACATTGACTTACTCCTCTGGTTCGGTGATCTAATTGACTGAAAATCCTGGTCCCTGCCAGAAACCTGAGTGCCTGGGCTGTGTGTTGCAATGTTTTGGGGAGGAGGGAAGGAGTCCTTCCTCCACAAGCAACAGAACTTAGAGGAAGCAGTCCAACTTCAGAGCTGGAATAGCTCGGTGTCATGTGTCCTCCTTGAATTGGAGGGGTGAACATAACTAGTAGCTTCTGTTTTTTGCATACCACACACCGAACTGCACCTGTTTTGCTACAGCCGAACTGCACCTGTTTTGCTACAAGAGTTATCTGTGACTGAGGGGCAAGACTGGCCCTACATGCTTTCCAAATATACAATTTTGGGTAAATATAGTCGTCTTCACAGGGTAGATTATTGGCACACTCATTAAAAACAGAGTTTAATCATTGATTGGCACTGCTGTAAGTTACAGAGAGTTTTGATAACATTAGCTTATTTACATTTATTCAGTTCTTATGGTACATTTTATACATTCCAAAACAAATTCGTGCCATGCGAACACTTTCCCAGTGAGCAAAAAGTGTCTGGTTATGGAATGTCTAGTTCACCGATGAAGTCAGTAATAAATCCAACAGGGTGGGAAGAATTAAAACTACTATACCATTTTTTTGTTTTTTGATTGTATTTAAATTGGCACAACACTTAAAATAATCCCAGATCACATGCTGTGCAGCTTTCAACAGTCTTAAAACAAAAGTAGAATTGGTCTGATTATATGACACTTCTCACAAGCACTTCTTCAGAATTTCAGTAACACAGCTTTATTGTAGATTTTCTAACTCGGTTTTAAACATTTACTCTGGGTAAAAATTTACTTTACAAAATTTTCCCCTAGTTGTGCAAGCGTTGTAATAATAAAACCATGACTTTGAAGTTGCCTTTGTAAATCCAGTTTTCACACCGTGCCACTTAAAAGTGTCCATATTTGAAAACTGAGCTCTACCTGCTCCAGTCATAGAAGGTTGAAGTCTAAATGTATGTTTTTAGTTAATACCACCCCTTTTGTTTTCTGTAAGAGGGAAAAATAGACATACAATATCCCAAGAAAGTGAATACACACAAAATACCATATGGAAAAAACTGTAAATTTCAACTCAGTCCATATGGGTGTCTCTCCAGGACTAAATTGCAGCTAAAAAGGAAGTTTTATTTTCTATAAATACAGAAAAATATATATAAATATCTTCTTTCACCCCTCATTAATTCAGGAAAACCCTGTGGAATGAGCCTTTAACACAATGCAGATTTGAGACCAAATTAATTCCTGGTGTAATGTTGAATTCAGTGGCATTGCTCCAGGAATTAATCTGGCCCTTTCTCTCTGTATAAGTGAAAGTCTGGTAGCCAATTGTTTCAGAGGCATGTAGTATAATATGTTTTGGATCGTAGACAGCTAATCCTCTTTATGCTTTGCTGACTGAAAGCCTGTTTAGGTCTTATATGAAGTGTCTTCACTTTCTGCACTGACTTACGGGCCTTCTCCAGCCCAGGAAAGTAAATGGAAAGACTCCTGATTGCTCCAGTGGGCTTGGATCAGAGCCTATATGAATAGCTGCTCCAGTTCTACTAGAGTCTTTTAGTTGAAACAATGAAAATAAACAGTTCAAGTTAAAGTTCTTTAATGCATAATAGCATCCAGTACCATACTGAATTGAGCAGTATATTAAAGATACAAATGAAATGAATATAAACTTCCATAACTAGGCTGCACACCCGCGCGCACACACGCACGCGCACGCATGCCATACTGAAGGGAACAATCTTGTATTGACAGGAAGACAGATATAGCAAATTATTATTAAATATCTAGTCTAATTCTTTTCCACTATATTTTTTAATCTTAGTATTGGTTTTGGATTATAGCTACCAAGCATTGATATTGAAATGAGAAAGTACAATATATCTGTTTTGCTTTCAGTTTTCATAATTTTATGCTGATTCCAATTATCAAATCACAGGTGTCAAACCATTTAGTGTTGAAGTGCCAGGCCAGAAAAGTAATCAAGTAGAAATAGCTATAGCCTGTCAAAAAAACCCAGTCTTTATTTATTGTATTATGTTACTATGATTACTGTATTATGCCTGTAGTGTTTTGTGTGTTTTGCAAAAGAATTACGAAGGCACGATACCTGCCCTGAAGAATTGAAACTGTAGAAGTGCAGGAGATAAGCTGAATTGGAAGCAGTGCAATTAGTGTAGCTGAATTGGTGAACTTTAACTTATAACTTGGCAATTCATAATTTGTGTGTAGTTGTTTTTAAACGATTTAAAACATTATCTAGTTAACATTTCAAGGGAAGTGGTGATTATTTTTCTTATTGTAGAACCTAGAGACCCCAACCAAGATTGAGGGCGCATTGTGCTAGAGAAACACATGGAGAAACACCCCACCCTAATGAGTTTACAAAAGATGGGAGAAAAGTAGTGTAGCTATTTCCATTTTACAGATTGTTTAAGTGACTTGCCCAAGTCACATGGGAAGTCTGTGGCAAGGCTAGGAATTGGACCCAGGCTAACTGAGTTCCCGTCCAAGACTTTAAATGCAAGACAATCTTTACTAGAGTTAATAGGTCTTTTGGAAGAAGTTTATTGTGAACTTGAATGAATAAAGGGGGAAGTATGGCAGAGTAGAGGGTGGCATGCCCATTAATATTTCTTAGTAGTGTTCCAAGTGCCCATGCCTATGGAAAATCTATTTGTAGACTATTTCCCTAAAGGGGGCAGCAAATACATTGCCTTTAGTCCTTTCCCTGTGATAGTGTAGCAGTTCAATGAAACAGAAGCAGTCTCCTTTGCAAAACTGGGGCATGCATTTCTGTCACTGTAGATGTTAAGAGGCTTATTAGAGAGGGCACAGCAGCTGAGAAGTGAATCTTTAATCCCTGGAAAATCCCTTTAAATTTTTGATCAGTGTAAAGCAGTTAATATAAAAAAAATCCTCTTTTATTCCTCACTTTGTTGAATGTTTCAAGACCAAGCATTGTACAGTCTGGGTAATGATCACATGGCTGCTTCTTGAGATTTTCAACTTAAATTAAAAAAAATCCCTCCAAATTTGGGAGGCAAATGCTGTGTATTGTTTATCATCATGTACATTGGTGTCATTGTTAATAAATGGCCTGTAGCTCTAGGGGTTGGTGTGTTTTATATCTGCAAACTGGGGCAAAATCTGCTATTAAGTAATTGCAACGCTATTAGAACAGCAGGGGATGGGTTACAGGCATGTAACAATGTAGATCTTGTTCTGTTCAGGCTTTCAGTAAAGGGTTAATCTTGCATTAGTTCAGAGACTTCCTACTTTTGTCTCTTTTTGCGTGGAATCCAAAAGATCACGCTGCAAGTTAGTTGTGTCATGTTGACATGACTAGACACAAGCTTAAGTTCCTTTTTTCCATAGTTTTATTTTAAAAAACAAATGCAAAACTCCAACCCCCCCCCCCTTCGGAAATAATGTTCAGTAACAATGCTATAGGACAGACTCTTTAGGTTTTATTTATTTTGCAAGCTAGTGGAACCAGCTCTCATCTGGAATTGCGGAAGAAACAGACCACTACTGTTGCAAGATCTTAGGAATACTTGCGAGACGGACACCGATTTGAGGAAGCAGCAGTTTATTGATTGGTACCAATCGACCCAGTGGAATCTTTTCCAAAGCCTGGGCCCCGATTATACAAAGACGCAGTCTTATATACCTTTTAAGATTACATGAATATTCATATATAGCATCATTATACATTACACATTACATAGCATGATTGGCTCGTTATTACTTAACAATATATGCACCTCCTTGTGGGAGTGGGGAGCAAAATTGCTGAATTGAAATCACTATGGGGAAATAGGGGAAAGGGGTCTCCAGACACAGTTTGTCCCAGACAGTCTGTCTCTGGCCCAAAAATAAGTTTCTGAGAAGCTGTGGCCTTTGGGTCAAAAGGACAGTTGTGAAAGTGCTGTCTGAATGTTAATTGGGAAATTACTAGCTTACTGTTAGTTCTTAAGACACTACAATATTTTAACAACTCTATTAACCCTTTAGCAGGAATAGTATTATATATGTCAAGGGTAAGAATACAAAAGCAGGCCAACAATCATAGTTTCTTATAAAGCATAAAGATTCTGTAGATACTCTCATAATCTTGTGGGGGCCGGGTCTTGCCTCACTACAATAAATTCGTCAGTCAGCAGTGTGAGGTGTGTGGCTATGTCTACGCTGTAACTGGGAGCAGGCTTCTCAGCCTGAGTAGACACACACACTAGCTCTGCTTGAGTTAGCATGCTAAAAAAATAGCAGTGTAGCTGGGGTAGCACGGACGGTGACTCAGCCTGAGCGCCAAGCTTTTAGCACTGTAGCTTGAGTGGGTTTGTCTACTCAAGCTGGGGAGCACGCTCCCGCCTGCAGTGAAGACATATGCTCTGTGTGTGTGTGTGCGTGTCCCTGTGTGTATTTTATTTAGCCATCTTCTGCAATTAGAGTTAGCTTGAGCTAGTTGATTGGCAATTAATTAAGGGGTCTATACATTCTAGTGTGGACACTCCACAAACCTTTGGTCCAGGAGATGAACATTTGTCTTGGTTGTGATTCTTCGTAGGCTGTGTCACGACCAGGAATAAACCCGTCTGAGTGCCTATACCAGAATTTATAGTCAGATTGGTGAGCTAAAGTTTATTGCCTATCAGTTAGCTCAATTTACAGCCCAACCAAAAGCTCTAGTGTGGACAGCAAGCTCTAAGTGGAGTGGAAGGGAAGGAAGATGCACAGGTGAGACCGTATAAAAGAACACCTTAAAGTAATAGTATGTTATCAGGAGGATAAGCTGGTACTGGTAACAGGTAGTAAGTATATAATTGGGGGATGAGATGCTATTGGCGGTTTATTTGCCACTTCTCACTTCTTCTGTGTGTTGGGGTTGGTTTCTTTTTTTTTTTTGTGAATTACAAGATGGCTTTACATAAAGAAACATTTTGCAGGCAGCATTTTACTATGCACTAAAATATTTTAAAAACTGTTCTGCAATAAAGAGCCTTGTTTTCAGAGGTGACTTTGCTTGAGGCAGCAAGCAATGAGTGTATCAGAAAAGAAAGCTCATTTGTCCCATTTAGTTACAGATGTTACCGTCACTTTACTAGTAGCCTGTTTATGGTTCTTTTTATTAGAGACCGCACAAGAGAAAAAATGAATTAAAAGATTAGTTCTATCATAAAGAAAGTGTCAAAAACTAGCATTTCAGAGGATGAAATAACTTTTTGGTCTTCATGTATATGATGAAAATTCCATTACAAGAATAACTGACAGTATTGTATTCATTTTTATGCTTTACATGTTTCCTGCTTAATAAATGTGGAATGAGGCCCTGTAGCAGGCTGGAGGCTAACTTTAATGTAGGATCACTGACATTGAATGACTTCTTGTGGTTTTGTACAGAGCTCACATTGTTTGTTTCTCTGCTTTGAGAATTAGGGAGATCTGGGGGAACACCACAAAGAAACCACATGGCTAAATGGCATGATGACTGCTGTATTTAATTGCCCATCTTTGCAGAGTAGCCAGATAGTGAGTGGGTGAGGTTCCCTAATTAAGAAAATGGTAGATTCGGAAACAGACCTTGATGCTTTTATTGTACATCTGACAGATACAGTTTAAAAGAAACACATGCATCATTCTATAGCCATTTCATTTTGATTTGCGATTAACCAGCAGTGAAAGTGGATGGGGGGGAAGTTTTGCGGTTGAACAAACAATTTTATTATTAAAGTAGAATCTCACATCAGCACACTGCAGAGTTTATGGTTTGTAAACCAAGTCTAGTGCTGAAAGGAGCTTGGTTTGTAGCTTTTAAAAACAAGAGTTTGCTAATAAATGCATTCTACTGAGTGATAGCCCAGAGGATTCTTGAAGTGTTAGTTTAAGGTTGTGTTTTGAACAATAGCCTCCTATGATTACTACATACTGTACTTTTATCATAAGCATGAGGCAACTTCCTAATAGCCACTTAGTGATGACACCATTAAAAAAGAGAAACATACCTAGAATGAAATCTAAAAGGAAAAAAACCCTCTCAATGATTGAGACACACTGCATCCCATGTACACCTTTATGGTGTGATTGTGTATCATTCATGTTCACCCTTATAGTGTAACTATGTATTGTTTAATGCAAAGTAGGTCAGGTAAGGTGTTTCTGGAATGCTTGTGACATACTGAACATTATTGTTATGGTAGCATGTTTCTTGCAATGCCATATATATGGTTATGAAGCTCTGCTATATGGTATTCCCAAATATGACTCTCCCATAGCTTGAAGCACATCCAGGCAAATGCTAAAAGCAGAGAGGTAGGTCACGCCTTACTAAGAAATGCATGAAACAACCCTCTTCCAGGCACAATGGTCTAGCTTAAGCCTCTGATAAAGTGATGCTCATTGACTCGGGACATGGAGAAGACCATGCAGTAATGCTGTTGGTCATATGACCCTGAAGGGGGATGGTGAGATCTCAGAGGGGGGTTCAGGGACATTTGAAAAGGGGAACATTTTGGGCTCTCGCTCTCTTGCAACACAGCTATGAATAACATCAAGCAACTGAAGTATTGACCATAGTGGAGAGCCTGGTTGGAGGCCGACCAATCAGCCTGTGCTGAGAACCATCTAGGCTTGTAAGGCTACTGAAAGTGTTAAGCTTTTTAGAATGCCATTAGCTTTTATTTCATCCTGATCAAATCTGATTTATATTCCTCTGACTTATACTCATTAACAATTTTTCTGTACTTAATGCATTTGTTTGTTTTATCTAAAGCAGTGCACAAGGTTTGGGTGTGTGTAGAGGCTTAATTTAAAGTGACAGAGCTGGTGCATATCAATTTCTTTGGTAAATTGATGAACACATGAGCTTACAGAGTCCAGTAGGCAGCACTGAACACGGTAAAAGGGCAGTTCCTAGGGTGCTATCTGGGACTGGTGATCCTGTTGCATAATCCCATGAGTGGCTGCCCAGAACCAGTCACTCACTAGATTAAGGACCTTTCGCTTGCAGGCAGCTGTGCGTCACAATGATCAAGCAAACTTTGCTAACGTACAGTTTGTTTATTCTTTATGGTACTTCAGTCCACTCTTGGGAAAACCTCTAGGACACTCTGGTTTTTTAGCGTCCTTGGTAATAAGGTACTAGAAGGGTAGGAGTTTAAAAGCACATTTTAAAGCTGTTGCATGAAGTCAGCTTCTGAAAGATAGATCTAGTAATACTTTGCATTTCTATTGTGCTTTCCACCTGGGCACCTCAAACCACTTTACAGATGTTAGCAGGCTCAAAACCCCTCAGTGAAGTAATAGTATTCCCATTTTATAGGCGGGACAAATAAGTGACACTAGACTTCAGACCTCCCAACTCCTGGGCTTTAGCCATTAGATGACATTCCTGAGGAAAAAGCAGGTGGACAAAAATGTCTCCAAATTGCAGTAACTTCTGGTCCTGTTCTACAGCATTCCACTGTTTTTCTGGCCTCTGAAATGGAAGCCCAGATAGTGAGTAAATTTACAAGGAAATGGAGTCGTGGTGCAGCGTTTCTGGCAGAAGGAGCTGAGGATTATAAATAGTAATGCCACAAAGGACAGAACACACTGAATAATAGAGCACTTATGGTATTAATATGAAATAAGACCGCCTAATTGATGCTCTTTTATAATTACATGGTACAGCTGACCTAATACATTCTGATAAGGCAGAGGGGGAAGTTTTTCTGGCAAAATATAATTTGGAAAGTATTGGTTGCTGCATACAACACATGTAAAAAGTGTGCACCTGAAATACTGTACATTTGGCCAAAGTAGAATTAGAGCATATTTTTTCCCTACCGGTATAATTCCCATTAATAATGATGAAAGTTAAGTGTGTGCAGCAAGGGGGAGCGTACATTTATGTTTTCTTGAGACCTGCACAACCGTCAGTTTTTAAAATACCTGAATTAAATGCTTATGAAATCTAGACTCAACGGTACTTATCCTTGTGTGTATGCATATAATTAAGCATTAGCTCCTTTTAACAGTAACGTGTAGAGGAGAAACTACAACTCCAGAGATGAGTGCAGTCCTAGGCTAACTAGTGCAAGGGTCTATATCCAATATTATGAAATGGATTTACTGACAGCCTTGTAGGTTTCTGTTTGGTGTCAGATGGGACCATTGCATAATTTACAATATCTTTGAAAAGGAAGTTATTGATACGAATGACTAACTCGGTTTTGAGCACCGGGTTAACCCTCTAGGCATTCTGCATTGTTTGCGTGTTTTTTGTTTTGTTTTTGTTTACTATTTTTGTCATACATCTTTCAGAGTGAAATGTTATTCATGCTTCTGTCTAGACTCTATTGGCAAAATTCTCTGCTCTGGCAAGTGGGCAAAAACACTGACAGTTGATCTGTGTCCATTTACTCCAGAAGAGAATTTGGCCTTAGATTTCCATGTCCTCTAATCCTTTCCTCCAGACTTTCCCTATCATGGATGGGTCAGAACTAGAGTTGGTTGGGAATTTTTCTTCAGGATGGGAAAATTGAGCTCTCAAATTTTCACTGGATGGGATAACCGTGTCCCACTCAGTTCTTGTCAGAGCTGTTTATTCGCATCTTATGGGGCCTATATTGCGCTCAGCTAATGGAGACTGTTTTAATTCATGGTTTGGTAGCAGGAAACTCTATCATTGCTGTCACTACTCAATGCAATACCGTTGTGAGCAGTAGAGTGACAAGTGTGTAGCTCTAGGTGGCCATGGAGTTGTTAAAATTTGTTATGCCCTAGTTTTGTTTGAGCTTGAATATGTATGGTGAAATCCTGACCCTATTGATGATACCAATGAGAGTTTTGCCATTGACATCTGTAGGGCCAGGATTTCACCTGTTAAACCAGCAGTGGTTCCACAGTGGATATAGTAGCAAGTGCAAAGGTTCTGAATTGAAGGAACTGGTAATCTGGTTTTGTGCATTTACCTTCCCATGTGAGGTTTAGATGCCATTGCTGGTCCCTTTAACAGGTCTGCATCGAACCCACAGAGTCTCAGCATTGGTTTTTTTTATTCTATCATGGCTAGATTATGGCAGTGATAGACCTGAATGAATGTATCTAGACCCCAGATTCAAGGTGCTTTTACTAGTCCTAATTGCAAGTCAGTTGTGTGGAGAAACTGCTTGCTGTGGAAATGCCATACCTTGTAGTTAAAGGACTTGTGTGTGTTTCTGTGTAAAGGCTATGTTGAATTTATGCCTAACACTTCTCTGTCTCTCTCCCTCCCTCCTTTGTTATGGGCTTGAGTGTAGCTTTGAATATTCAGGAAAAGCTCCCCAGGCAGATTGGGGGCACAGACATATTTTAAACAGAGCCTTAATGCATGGGCACGAAAGGACAAATGTACCAGTGGGATCAAAATACCAGTGCCTTTGGATCAAAATACATTAAACATTGACTTGTGAACAAAGGATGCTTTTAAAATAAATATATTAACTTAGAAAAGGCATTTAAGAGCTTTATTAACAGAAGAAACACTTTTAAAAGTGATGTTATAGTTAAAAAGGGGCTAATACGTTACTAACCTATTTTTATTATTCAAACAATGGTATCAGGTAGCAACTCTGCAGATGAGAGTCTGTGTTAATCCTTCTTTTCAGGACTAAGAGAATTGCGCAATTGCAATTTACTTCAGATACATTTTTTTAGCATCTTTCATATACAGTTGTATGAACACTGTTCTGAGAGCAGTGAGAATGACTGTTTTGAGTGAGCTGCTATTTTCAGTTAATATATTTAGTTACACCTTTTAGTGAGTAGGGTATTTGGTTATTGATTTCAAGACGACCATGTAGTAAAATACATAAAATCTAATTTATTGCATGGAAAAGCAATATTACATATATTGGGCTACATCCTCAGCTTGTGTAAGTAAGCGGAACTCCACTGGCGTGGAATTGGACCATTAAGACTCATGTTTTGGATGGGTCACCGTTGAGTTATATAATCAGAACACACAATAATATCATAGGCAAGACACTATTTTAAACATTAATCAAGTTGCTACTTTACATTAGAGTGTGTGTGTAAGGGTTGTTGAAGTTTAAAAATCAATGAACATTTAAAAGTAGGAAAAGGAGCAGTTAATGGCAGTTAAATCCATGTTCAAGTAACCTCACATTTTGTACAGTTGCTGAAATAAAATGCACAAGTGCAAGTGATCACATTGCCCATTCACAAAACCTGAAGTCTGACCTGATGTTCCTGCCCTATAAACTAGAAACACTGACTGCCACTGGCTCGACATCATATACATTTCTGTGTGGACCATAAACTATCAGCCACTGATCACATACAGGCTACAGACCAGTGATTTTAGTATCTTTCATTTTTATGTTGCAGTAGCACCTAAAGGCCAACTCCATTGTGTTCGGTGCTGTACAAACATGTAAGAAGTGACAGTCCCTACCTCAAAGAGCTTACAGTTAAAAACAGTTTTATCCTACTCATCCCAGCTTCCTGCTGCTACATGCAATGTGTAACTGCATATTCTCCATGTAGAGTCCAGAAATGCCACCATTTCTCCTTCACAATTCCACTTTGCAAAAAAGCCAGTATTACTTGTAGTAATCACAATGAAAGTCCTGTAGCACTTTAAAGACTAACAAATTTAATTTCTGCAGGCATAAGCTTTCGTGGGCTGTAACCAGTATATAGTATGCAGACTAACACGGCTACCCCTCTAGAACTTTTCACCATTGGAGTAATCAATCACTCAGTCCTACCTTCTTTTGTCTGTCAGCCTTTCTTGCTGCTTCTTTTGTCCCTGCTCTGCCTCTGACCGTCAGCTTCTTTCGTCTAGCCCTTTCACTGCAGTCTTCAAACAATCCATCCACTGTCACCCCACCCCCATCTTTGCCTTCAAGCATCTTAAGCAATGTCTAGATCTGATGCCTCTACTTTTGCTCCTTAAACGCTTCCTTGGATCCCATACCGTTCGGCTCACCCCTCTCCGCACTATTGAAACAGTTTTTAATAAGATCAGTAATGTGCTCCTTCTGGCCAATTCTAAGGGTTTGGTCAGTGCAGTCTTTTACCAGATAGTGAATCACTCCCACTGTGCAACTTTAGCATTATATTAGCAAGTCTTGTTACAGCTAGATATCTAAACGTTATTTATTGGATGTATAATTTTGTAGTACAAGGGCTTTGAGTTTAGATGTTTTATCTAACCTTACATTATTTTTTCAGTAACGTCCATGGTATAGCACACTCTGCAATTTGTGGTTGGGATTTAAAATTTTCAAGAGAACAAATCCCTCTGAAAATCCTACTGCTGTGTTAGGCTTGACATAAACAACAAGCCCGTAAACTGTCTGTATTAATATACGGAGATTAAGTTTCTCTGACAGCAAGACCGGTCAGACTCAGAACAAAACAGTGCTTATTTGAGTGCTTAATATGCTGTGGTCCCTGGAAATATCTTCACTAGTTATAAATGAAGCTTTCCCCAGGCTTATGACCATGGAGAGCGTTAAGCTCCCCCCCCCCATTATTTTGGAGGTATTCCAGAGAAGGGGAAATGCCCAACTACAAGCAATTTTTTAATAGCGCATATATTTTAATAGAAGGAAAGAACAGTGCCTAGCTGTGCAGAATTCCCAAATCTGTTTTATAGTGAACAAAGTTAAATTCTTTTTGCTGTCATTAACCTGGTGAAAGTACTATCCTACGACTATTTGCATTTTTGCATGTTATATACAATGGCTGTTTAAAAAAGAGAAAGAAATGAAGATCTTCTTTTGGATTTTCACTGATTTAATGTATTTAATTCATTACTTTCAAAAAGGAGATAAATAGATTGACATGAATAATATTTTAAAATTTCTCCACCAGGTGGCACCAGAGTTCTGGAACTTGAATAGCTCCTACTGCCATACGCATCTGCTGATTCCCTTTCTTCAGTTGAGCATCAATGTTTCTTCATCTTCAGAGGTTGCTTTCTCAGGTACCTGTTCTCATTACGGAAGATAGTTCTTCACCTACGTAGATCATTGTCTGCATTTCTCTTATAGTGTTCTGAAAGCAGAATCATTGTTTCCCCATTTGAGATTGCAGTCCCCTGACATCCCAGTCAGCTGCTGTGGTGATTGGCTGTGATGCGGTGGACATGATTAGATTTCATGACAGGAATAAGCCACTGGATCTTAGGAGCAGCTAAATCCCCAAGCAACCCAGCTTCTGTTTTTTCCCAATACAAATGTCCTTTAGTAATTTTAATTAAATAAATCAGGGGAAGAGCTATGAGAGAACATAAGCGAAGTTTTCTAAATAGAACGTTTTCCCAAGAGGTGGGGTTGGGGGCTTTTTAAAAGTTATAAGTGATTAGAGAATGCTTCTTAGGTTTGTTTATTTTTATTTGCCCCTGTAATGCACCAGCTTGGAATTGATCCAGTTTTGAGAAAAACTATCATCAGATAACATTTGTATCTCTAGGACTGCACAAGACAAAAGAAAGGCGATGTTTTGGTCCTTTACAAACATAGCAGTGCTTTTGTATTACTGACTCTCATAGGCAGGCATAAATATTTCCGTTCATAGCCCCACAGGTAGACCCATTGAAATGACTGGGAATACGGGTGAGAGTAAGGCCATCAAGATTTGGCCCATTGCGCACATGTGTTAATACATAGGAGACAGAATAAGTGCCGCTTCAAAACTAGAAAAATTCATTTTTACACATGCATGTTCATGGGCCCCCAAATATGCAGAGGTAGGAGGAAGGGTCCTTTCACAATGTAGGATTTTCAAGGTGACATGCAAGTAATTTTGAAGAATCCAGTAGTGTGCTGAATCCCTCCGATAGCCAGAATGAGAGAGGCATACAGCATGCTGCTAACTTACCAGCCCTTGGCTAAGTCTTAACTTCTAGCTTCACCACCTCCCACTCCATGTGAAGTCGCCAGCATAAAATACACTGGAACATCATTTGCAGCATTGAATCAAAAGTCATACGTGGGGTGTGTTTTGTATGCAAATAAGTTTTTAGTACTCGTGAAAGATGATCAGCAAGTTTAGATGGGAGGTTTCCATTTAACTGCAGAACTATTACAGGCTGGGCTATGACAATGCCAGCTAGCCCACATTGCTGGAGCCACGTGCCTCCTACCTGCTCTGGGCAACTATTTTTAGCCATGAAAAGTTTCTCCCTGTCTATTCAGCATTGGGCCTCTCAACTGAGATTCCAGCAAAGATGCCTGTTGTGATGGCTCTGTAATGTGGATAGGACACCACGTGGAGTTAGTTAGCTGGGTGGACCTCCCATGGGCAGCGAAGCAGTTGCTATGTTAAGGGACAGTGGTTAAAATTTTCAAAAAGTGGCGTTGGCATTTAGTTTCTAGCTGTCATTGAAAGCCAGTGGGACATTCATCTAAGCACCTATTGCAATTTTGAAATGGGAGTTAGGCCCTTTTGAAAATTGTAGCCACCGTCTAATAACCAACAGTGTTAATTTGCTGTTAAAACTCATACAGTAGCATAAAGCTTGAAACCATGGAGAGCAAAACAGACTTCAATAATCTGAATCCAGTGTGCAGTGAGGTTTCCTGCTGCATGTGATATCACTGGCGCAGAGCGTGAAGTCAGGGTATAAGAAAAAGGTACATTTTGAAGGCTAACTACTGCATATGTTTAGAGGGAGATCTTTCCTAAGGTAATATATGTGCCCTGTGTTTAGTGATGTGCTGAATGAACTCTCTTACCCTGGTGGTTTGAGGCATTCAATACATTACTAGAAAATAGCTGGATTTAAAATACTGGCCATTGAAAGGTAGGTCAAATTTTGAACCTTAAAAAAAAACGTGTGGATTGAAGACAACTAAAGGATTAGAGGAAAAATTCTTCAGAGCTCCACAATCTCTCTCAGCTCCCAAATGTGGCTCTCTTTACATTTTTTTCCGTTGAAGATAGTTGGAGTTTGGCACACATATGGAAAGCAGACTAGACAACTGGAGATTTAGGAGGATAATTCTGCTCTTGGAGTAGCTTCTTGCCTGTATCTTGAAAGGTTCTATTCTTTTCCACAGTTCTGGTTTGTTTCTTTTATTTATTTATTTAGCCTCTCTCGGGACAATTGTAGGTATTGAACTAGGCTGGCCCACATTTTGCTCTTCCATTAGCCTGCACTTTTTGTAATAAATTATCCGTCTGCTCCCTGCAATGCAAACTGGAGAGATATTCCTCTTCTGAAGCAGCTGTGCCGGGGAAACTGCTGCTGATGAACAAAATGGGAGCTACTGAGCAATCATGTGGAGACTGGCTATTGGCCGGGGGGAAGGAGGAGAGAAAGGCATCCAGCTAATTAGCGCTTAGAGGAAGAGAGGACACTTTGTGCAAAACACCAGAAGGTAATCTCTCCAAATCCCATACACTACCTTTAAAGAGTTATAATTAACACTATAGTATTCACTTAATTAAAATTTAATTAAATATTTTCTGTCCTTAATGAACATATATTTGCAGCCAGGAAAACCTACTGACAGCTGTGTTTCCTAAGAGTAGCAATAAACATTCAGGGACCAAATAGACTAAATGAGGACTTTTAGTCCTGCTCCAAATAATGGAGGTAAAATTGGTTGCCAATTAGCTGGTTTTTAGCAGGTTTTTTTTATGGCTATGCCTTCCTCCATGGATTGAATGGCAACACCAGCCTCCGGGGGACGCTCCCTGCATGTATGTGAGGTCACCACCCATTGCTGCTATTTAAAACATGGCAGTTTTAATAAAAGGCCAGATGTACAGGAGTGGGTAAAAACTGTGGTGGTACTGCCTATCTGCTCTCTCATGTAGCGTTACACAAAGAGCTGGCTTGTCTGGACCCTGTATGCCTCTCGAAATTCTGCAGGTCTGATCGATGCTGAGGGCTCAGGCAGAATGAGGAGGGCCCAGAACACAGACATGTCCGTCTAACTCAGGTACAGCACCATAGTATCGGAGCACTGCGCCATCTTTAGTGTATTTATTCTCTCAACACCCTGATGAGGTAGGAAGGTATAGCCTCGTTTTAAAAATGGGGCACTGAGGCAAGAGCAGTTAAGTGACTTGCCCATGGTCATATGGGAAGTCTGTGACAGAGTAGGGAAGCAAACCCAGTCCAAACACTGGACTATAATTGCTCTCCATGAATTGCACACGCCCTGAACAGGCCAATGCATGGAAAGCAGTGCTGAGTAACTGGAGTGGTGATGTGGGAACCCCCCACCAAACCAATTCCCCTTCCCATAAGGGGCCTTTGTGCACAAGAAAATGGCCTTTGTGCCCCATACCTCATTCCAAAGAGACCAATAGAAACAAAGCTTTCCTCAACCTCACAACAGTAAAGGGGAGAGGAGTGGGAAAGGGGACGAGAAGAGTGCAACAGGCCTTACATTTACAATGTTTGCTTCTCGATGGTGCAGCCAGTATGGCAACATTGAGTCACAGCTACACAATGCCATGTTGACACAACGTGAAACAAACCTGATCCGTTAGAATATTGTACCTATGTTACATAGATTTCAGTACAAATAAATAAGATGGTACTAGAGTGCTGCAATTCTTTCGTAACGAAAGAATTTAGTTTTCATCTAAAGAAAACTAAAGAGTTTTCATCTAAAGACTAGATGAAACTCAGAGATTCATATAATTCTAGATGGGACAGATCTAGAGCTCCTGTGACTATCTCCATTTGTATCCATCACACAGCATTACTTCCCTGCATTTTTTTCCCCATTCCTATGAGAAAAAGGAATTTTCTTCCAGAATCCAGCAGCCTCTCTGATTTTTATAGAAAGGGAAAGCAGAAAGAGCGCTGCAAGTTTTGAGCTTTACATACAAAAATACAAATACCAGGTCTGAATAGCAAAGCAATTATCTTACGTAAATGTTTACTCATTTGTACTAACCTGTGATTAAAAATTCACATGTCTCAGCACTTGCTGTCATCTTTTTTTGAAATTACATTTTCCATTTCCTAGGCCTTGACCTCGGGCAATGGAGTTTTGAAGCAATCATGTCTTGATGATTTATTAATGTTTAAATACAATTGCTGCAACTTCGAGAGTGCTTTGTTTAATAAATACCCAGCAATCTACTGTAACAAAAAAATGCAAACAAGATAGTCTTTTACTGGAAGTTGCAGTTTTCACATTTTTCCATTCCTGTATGTGTGTGGACTTCTAACTTTTTGTTATTTGCAGTTACTACAACTGCTAACCTGTCAGTTGTCTATATCTTAGAAAGCTTGTAATGCCGTGGTGGGAAGCATTATCACATCATAACTTGAAAGAGCCAAAGTTGTGTCAAATTATGTGGAGAAACTGTAGCTGAAGAATTGCAAAGAAGTTTGGAAAAAAAGGGAAGAGGCGAAGAGTAAAATCTCTCTTCTCATTTTTGTCCCTGGATTTCTCTCCCTTAAGTGTTTTCTTTCCAAAAGTGGCCCAACCTCTCCTTCCCAGAATTTTGTCCATTAATCTTATTTATATTGTCTAATGATTCTGGTTGGGGCATAAGTAATTGTTGCAGGGGATGGGATGGGATGGGTTTGTTTGTTAATTCTTGCATCCGTGATGCCTAGATGTAAAATAAAAAATTAGAGTGCCAAATCATTCTCTCCTGCTTAAAAAAACTGATGAGAGGGGAAGAGCTAAAGAGGAAAAAAACTCTGCAACCTTATGGATTTTACCACTAATTATCTCTTTGGGTGAGGAACGGGAGTCACAGGGCACAATACATGATCCTCAGGACATCTGAGGAGGGTCAGGACACTAGTGGAGATGGTCAGTGATTTTTCTGATATTTCCCATGGGCATGCCATCTCGCCCATAACCTGTGGCAGCAAGTCCCCACTGGTTCACTGCCTGGGCCCAAAATCCCCTTTGGTGTAGGGGTGAGCTTTGAGAGTGCAGAATGGGAGTTCATGTGACAGTATCCGAATGTTCAACTTCTGAGAAATCCCACACGTTTGGACAAGCTCCCAGAACTGCAGAGATGCCCCTCCTCCACCCACAGAGATCACGTGTAGATGCTTCTGCGATCTTGGCTGTAGATTGTAGGAGACAATGCCACTGAGGTTCAGCCTTCTTCTCCAAACCTCAGGGCATCCTGCTTTGATTGAAGTCAATGGCAGACGTCCAATGGAGCTCAGCTGGAGCAGGATCAGACCCTAACTTTGGCCCAGTTTTGCTGTTTTCCTGCCGTCCTGCCAACAGGAATTCATGATTCAACCCAAAGCTGGCAGATTTGCAGGGCAAACTCAAAAACAAACTCCTCGGGTTTTAAAGTTATTGTCTTTGATATTTTTTGACTCAGAATTAACTGAAAACCTCTGACCACCCTGAAGAGATTCATGTGTCAGATTCTTACAGTAAATGTAACATGGAACTTCTCAATAGTTATTGCCTTCCCTGGACTTTGAACTTCAAAAAAAGTCTACTAAGATAAACACCATCCAGCACTAATCGTACTCCGTTGGTGAAACTAGACAAGTCCCTGCTTGCAGTCACTTCTAGTACACTGTGGGTTTGCATTAGCTACTTCCTAGATACTCATCCCACCTGAATGATCAAAAGAGTATTCCCATCTGCTTTAATAATTTCCTGTTCTATTAATATTATTTGTGTAACATCAACAGCACATCAGGCATTGAGTCAACATTATTAGCGTTTCACCATTTTAACATCCGTTATTTCGCCAATTAGTTATCTGCCCTCATTTTTGACATAAAAAGAATTAGGCTAAACTTATTGAGGATGTTGGTACTGCACAATTTATTCTGTGCACAGGATGCTTTAATTATTGAACACATATCGCTATATTTGTAAAGGGTGTTGGGGTCCTACAGGATGAAAAATGCTGTAGAAATAGAAGGTGAAATAAAATAAAGACTAACTTATAGTGAATCAGGCAGATAATGCAAATTGATCCTGATGGGACCTGTAGAAGTTAACGGAGAGATTCCAGTTAACTTCAAGGGGCTCTGGATCAGATCCATAGCACAGCAATTTTTAAAATACACAGTTGTCAGTGTTAGCAGGATTCTTTTGTAATGCTTTCCCTGACCAGTATGGAAAGCCTCTTTACTTAGGAGAAAAGTAGGATTATCAGGAAATCTACACAGTGAGACTTACACTTACAATATAATACACACTGCACTCAGGTCAAGGAAATCACACTAGTGCTGTTTTTTTTTTTTTTGCATGGCAGCTGCATCACAACTCACTTTTCTGCCATTTACCTTTAGTCAAAAGAAGTTAAAACTGGCAGATCAGCCTTTTTGGCTGGTGTTCTCCAACTGAGAACCCCAGTCTATTTCACCAGGCCTGTGGAAAATAACATCTTGACATGCAAAAATTAAAAAAATAAAATAAAATGGTATCAAAGCTTTTCAAGTCTACAGATCTGAGCAATGGAGGTCAGTGGTGAAATCTTTTCTTTCTTGTCTCACCTCTCCTCCCTGCCCCAGCTTCACACCAAGTTCCTTCAACTTCTGCCCTAAAAGTTTATATACATGGCTCTGACAGAGTCTGACCCAGAGTCTGTTGGAGTGAATGGGCAGCCTCCCATTTAATTCAGGAGGCTTTGAACCAGACATTTCATCCAAAGAGCATGTGAAAGCACTTAAAAAAACATTAATTAATGAAACCTCAGAAAGGTATTGATTTAATGACCATTGAAGTCAATGGAAATCTTAGCCACCGACTTCAGTGGCCATTGTATTAAGGCCCAGTATTTGTAGCGAGGCGAGCAAAGAGCACAGTAGCCGAGAGGTATAGAATATAGGTGTCTCAGTCCCCGGTCCCAATCAGACCATACTAGATATGAAGGCTATTTTTGTTCTTTGTTCACTAAATTTGTCACACTCAGGTAAAACAACAGAATCTGTTGTTTTGGCAGCTCTCCTTCTGCCCCAAAACCCACAGCAACTGCTTGAGTTGTCATGAAAACACCCAGAGGAGCTGTGTTCTACAGTTCCTTTCTAGCAGTGTGGGGGAAATCAGCTCCAACAGTAACCCGTTTGCTATGTAACCTTTTCTTAAATGCCATCAAATGAATGCCATCACAAAGAGAAACAGCAAATATTGAAAGAGGAATGTGAAGGATGTTATGAAAGGAATAAAGCAAGAGAAGGAATTGTTCAGACACGTCTCTCAGGAAAGGTGGTGTAATATGTACCGTGGGACATAACTAGTAGTTGAAATACCTACTTAGAGCTTAAGTTGTTACTAGTAGGCCCTATTGTCTAAAACAAAGCTAGAGCAGGGAATACAATTAATTGATTAGACCTTGGTTTGATAGAAATATGGTAGGTTTTTAAAATTTTAAAAGAATATTGTTAAGGCTTAGCTGATTAGTGACTTAATTAGGGGCTTTAAGATCAGTGAATGAAAGACATATTTATTGATGTTTTAAAGAGGTACTGTTTTATTATTATTATTATTATTATTATTATTAATAATAATAATAATAATAATCTGTATTTTGGTAGTACTCGGAGGGCCCCAATCAGGTTTGGGACTCAGCTGTGCTATCTGCTGTACAGACACTCGAGTAAATGCTGTGTATTATATTGGCAAGGGTTTACTGATGTCTGTCTTACCTGTTCATATAAAGAGATGTTGGCTGTAGCATGAATAATATTTTATTTTTAAGAACTCCAACTCCTATACTGTGTGCCACATTGTAAGCAAAATGGTACACATGCAAACATTGAAAACAAGTAGCTGCCATTAAAAAAGAATGCATCCATTTTCAGTAGGATAATTCATGAATAATGAATAAACAAACAAGTAGTAACCTTTTAGCTACTGTAGATTAATTAACTATTGCAAACATAGCAAGAATTATACACCACGGACTCCTAGTATGAAAATTTTATACTTAGGAGTTGGAAGCTGTATGTAGAAGTGGAACTGAAACTACCAATTAGTCAGCTCTCTCTTTTCTCAGGTTTCTTTAGCTGTTCCCAATCAAACACTGGACATGTTTCCAGTAAGAGCATACTCAGGTTTTTCACAAAATTAAACTTCTCAACATGTGCAGAAATGAATTATGTTTTTCTGAATGAATTTAAAGTGGTTGGGCAGAATTGGGGATTTTGCCTGTTTGTTGTCAACTACCTAATGATTGTAACGAGACTTGTGCAATTGGAAAACATGATGTTTAGTCATGTTTGATAGTGCTTAGCCTGGCTGTAATACAGGCATCGGCAAAACACACATGAAGTAGGATTGAGAGTGCAGAGTGTGGCCTATGGGTGGGGAAATGAGTGGTTTTGTGCAATTTGCTCTCTCCCCCGTTCTTACCATACTTGATACCCTCCACCCTTTTGGCCCTGCACATTGCCACTTTCCTTTTGATCAAAAAATAGGAGTTGACAAAGGCCTGGTCTACTCTACGACATTAGGTCAGCACAACGACATAGCTCAGAGGTGTGAAAAATCCACACCCTGAGCGACACAGTTAAACCAGCCTAGCCCAGCCCCTGGTGTATACAGTATTAGGTCGATGGGAGAATTCCCCCATTTACCTAGCTACTACCTCAGAGAGTGGAGTACCGACACCAAGGAGAGAACCCCTCCCATACCATTGGCGTAGGCAGTGTCTTCACTGATGCACTACAGTGGTGACGCTGTAGCATTTTAAGTGTAAACAAGCCCATTGTGTGTCTATACCAATCTTTAATCAGATGGTTTAATAATCATACATCCAGTAGCCTGCTCTGTTATATTGTAGTAGAATCTATAGGCTGACCATGTCATGGGCCTGCTATGCTAGGTACTCTACAGGGTAAATCACAGTCCCTTCCCCAAAGATCTTGCAGTCTAAAAATTATGCATTATGCACTGAATATACAAGTCCAGGTACTCAAGTGCAGCCAGGCTGCTTTGCACTGCACCATGGATATAATCTGGCCATAAACCCAAGGAACCAATCAGTCAAACACAACGGTGATCCTGCAGTGCCATACAGCTGACGTATGCCTTGCTATCTCCCTGCTACTTATGTAGGAGAGGGAAGATGGTGTGGCTACAGAAATGGGGATGCAGTCGGGACACCCATGTATCATGCTGATCCTTGGTTATGTTTCTGGCTCTGTGTCTCCTACAGGCCTTTGTAAATTAGAGCAGCACTGAGATCAGGGCAATGCAATGGAGAGCATTAAACCATCTTTGCACGTTACTCAACTTGCACTCTGTGCATTTTGGGCCATGGCAGTGGATCAGATCCACTGTTTGTGCAACATCCAACACCTTACGGTATCTACACTGCAGGAAAAACACCTGTGGCTGGCCTCTGTCAGCAGACTCAGGCTCTCAGAGCTTGGGCTGCAGGGCTAAAAAAAATTGCAGTGTAGACATTCAGGTTCCGCCTGGAGCCTGGGTTCCGCAACTCTCTAGGACTCATAGGGTAGCCTATGTTCTTCAGTTTGCATGGGGACGGAACCCGTCCTTTGCTTGTGTTTAAGGCCAGGCATCAGTCTGAGCCTGAACGTCTACACTGCAATGTTATGGCCCCACAGCCCAAGCCCCATGAGTCAGCTGACATGGGCCAGCCACGGGTTTTTAATTGCAGTGCAGGCATACTCCTCCTGGCCCGAGCAGTGAGGTTTCTTGGGTAGTGCATAGTGTTCCTAGGCTAGCCATTATCTAGATTAATAAAGCAGGATTTTTCATTGCGATTTTTGGGTGGAAGAAGAAATTTTACCTATTAAAATGAAGGCTTTCTATGCCGGAGTATGTGATAGTCTTGCAGAAAATTCGTCAGCCTTGCAGGGCTGTCCTCATAATTTGCTGGGCTTCAAGCAAGAGAAGGGCCCCAAGCATTGGTGGGAGAAGACCAGGATAGCTTATGATTTTCAATTTGCATGGGGACCAAACCAACCCCTTGCTTTGCTTGTATTTAAGGCCAGCCCTGAACTGTTCCCCTGAAGCTGTAGAGGTTAGCAGCCCTCTGTGCTCATCTTATCCTCCCCCCACTTTTCCTTTCCCAGAAGTCTGTGTACCACTGGACAAGATTGTATCAAACCCCTTCTTTTGGAGTCTGAGAATATTTGATACCCTTCCTACAAATCCCAAAGCCTTCTCTCTCGTTACATTGCTCTCATTTATGATGGTCTTTTCTGGACATCAGATGCCATTTTTGGCTTTGAATTGCACAGCAGAAGCACCATAAAAATCAAAGCGTCCTGGCTGAGAAAACGGAGGCACGATGCAGGAGCCCATAGGGGGCTCAAACCACTTGATTCTTTGTATTAAGTCAGTGGCTCATTTGGATTAAAGAGCGATCAGCCCATCACAAATGATATTATATTTGTTTTCCGCAGAGTGGAATTCTACATCTGTCAGATCATTAACCCTTACCACGTATGTAACTGCTGGTTAGCGGAGGCAAGTTTTAATTTTTGGTCGTGACCAGGGGACTAATTAAAACACTCCTATCAATTTTTAATGAGCAAGTTGTTACTTACAACAGTTGAAGGCCTCGACTCTCAGTCCTGTAACATACCCCGGTCACATATTGAATCACCATTAGTGAGCTGATTTGGGGATGGTTTGCCCCATACCCCTGCTCTTGAAATAAAGCAGCTGGCTACTTTAAAAATGAATGGTTGCTTTCTTCACTTACCCCAGCAATACTGTACACTGTATATGGTGATCAATAGCCACTTATGGGCAGGCAAGACCCCAGTCATTATGCAGCCAGTTCTGTCCTCCACTAAGGCTTCTTTTGGTTTAAAGGGGCCTTAAAAAGCAAGAAAACCCCCCTTTGGAAAATCGTTCATGTAAGGGAGCTCCCCTGCCAATGTAGAACACCCCTTTGTAGCCCAACTGCAAGCTCTTGGCATAAGGGGTTTGTCAGAGGTGGAAAGAAGAGGGAAAACAAAATGGCCTATGGGAGGGGTGTGGCCACAGTTCATTCATTCTGGCTAGGTGAGTCCAGGGGAAGCAGAGAGCAAGTTGGAGCAGCCCCAAGGCTGAACAGACTGGATCAGAATGCTGGCAATGGGAAAATGCAGCTTAAAGCCCACTTTGCTGCTTTTCCAACCGCATCCTTAGGCTCTGTACAGGAACAGACTGACTGAGAATGAGACCCTGCATATCTCTTGGCAGCCTTTGCTATCTTGTTTTTACCATTTTCTTCATATGAGCCATACACTGCCAGACTCCAATGCACAGAAATTTACCTTACAGGGTGATGAGGCCCATTTAAAACACTAAAAACAATGAGAGTCCTGTAGCATCTTAAAGAGTAACAAATTTCTGCGGGCATAAGCATTCGTGGGCTGTAACCCACTTCGTCAGATTCACGATGGGAACCCTCTTGGAGTAAGGTGCTGTACAGCGGGAGTAAGGATGGCAAAATACGTCACAGTTACAAATACTGAGAATTTAAACAGTGAGTACAAGTTATTTGCTTAATGGTTAGAAGCAGAGAGAGAATGCGAGAGGGTGGCAGGAGCTGCGTAACATATTTTGCTTTTTAAATGTTTCACTGTATAACTATAATTGAATAAATTGCTAAGGGCTTGCCTCCTGCAAATACTTTCCTACCAAACATAAGATCTTAGATTGTGCTCTCACTTGCACCAGTATAAATCAAGAGTAACTGAGAGAAGTTTATATGCAAACATCAGTATACAACTGGTGCGAAAGGAGAACTGGGACCATGTGATAATTACAGGATCAGGCCCTTCGTTTTAATGGGAGAACTGAGCCAAATGGTAATCTGTTTTTCTCTAAACTCAATATGCAGCTCCTGATCTAATTTTTTCATCTCAGTCGACTTAAATTATGCAGCACTAAATCTCTTTTCCTGCAGTGTAATCTCGTTTCTGTTCCCCATATGGAATTATATGTTCTTTTTTGTAAACACAGACCACATGAGACACACATGTTCTGGCATCTGAGGAAAAACCTCGAAGACCGTGGATTACAGAAAACACAATTTCTGTTTTGAAACTAAGTGCAGTTTTTAGGTTTATCAGCATTTTTGATTCCCAACCAGTTTCTGCATGCAGAAAAACACAGCCTTAAAAGGGCAATGGTACAACTTCTGACAACTAACTGTGTGGAGTTGTTTTTGGGTGTTCTTTGTTTTAAACGACTTATCTAGCAAAGTCAACCTGCATGAAGAAAGTGGCTTGTCATGCACAAGTGAAATGCATTAGTCACAAAGCACACCTTTCACCACTCAAGGGACTTTGATTATGATGTACATTGTACTGTATATAGCACAGCAGCCTCTCTTTTGTGGGCAGAAAATCCTCTCCACTTTGTGTACACAATGCTATCGGTCACTCCAGTTTCATTCTCTTTTATATATGTATATCATAACTGTGCCCTATCAGTCATAGGCATAAAACCAACCCAACCAGTTCATATTTATGGAATGAGCAATTTATTTGTCCTCTTCTCCTTCTGCCCTTCTACTACAAGCTATTGAAACATTTCAGAGAGGAATCAGTGAGGCCAACTTTAGCCCTGAGAACTGCCTACAAACAAAATACGGGGTTAACAGCAATCTGTTACTTCTGGTTTGCATACTCCAACTAACATGCCCATTCCATTCTGCATCAGGAGAGGCCAGCCATGACATAGCTAATAATAAATTTGAAATACATCTGACAACTAGTATTTCTACTTTGTGTCAGAAGAATAGGGAGCATAGAAGGGCTGCTAAAAACAAGATGAAAAGGCTGGTAATGTGCATAGTAAATAGCAAGAGGAGCCTATGTTTAACAATTAAATATTTTATTCTGTCTAATTTTGATCCAGCCTATTGAGTGGATGAAAAGATTCCCAAGGTTATAAAAATGTTTTGCAGAGTCAAAAGTTGTCTTCCTGAGTAATGTGAAGAGTGGTGTGCCAGGGGAGCCCAGCCCTGCAAGGACGGCAACATCATGCCATTGTACTACGAACTGCTGTACCCTGTTTTGGGCGTTGACGGGGAATACCAAGCTTCATAGTTGGCAGTCTGATCACGTTGCAGAAAAGTAATGTACACAGAGATAAAGGGGGAGGCAGTTGTGTCTGCCAGCTCCAGCACTTGGTAGGAAATGGCTGATACAAACTCGATGAGAGGAAACGCTAAGAGATTGGTTAAGCATAGGTGTTGCAGTTTTATCTACTATCATAAATCCAAAGGGCATTATGGGAATTAGGGGTAAAGTGATGACAAGAGAAGCAGGCTTCTTCTTGTTGTTTTTAAAGTGTTTAGTGTATGCATAGGGCAGCTAGAGGAGACCAGTGTTTTCATAAACATTGAACTTAATATTCAGAGCTAATTTCTCTTCCACTCTTCAAGCAAGCATCCACACACCACATCTGACATCAGTAGGTCTGACTAGTATGAAAAGATTGCAACTGAAATTTGTAACATCACAAGAGATGGCAAATTATGTTCTGTAATACTAGAGCATCTTGCTGACTTGCAAAGAGGACATTTTACATGTAGTATAATTCATTGGCTAGTTATTAAGGCCTGTCTAAAGGGCTTTTCTTCACCTTTGGAAACTGAGAAGAATCTCCCAGACTTTGTTTTATCATGAATGTGTTTCCAAATAATCAAAACGTTTGCAGCCTAGAGATCTTTGTACCAAAGTGTAGTATCGTTTGTAGAACACATGGTCTTTAAAATAAAAGAGACAAGCAAACATAGAAGTACTGCTAAGGTTTATGTACTTTTTCCCCTAAGCAAGTGCACTGCAGAAGACACTATTCAAATAATGTTCACTGAGGTTGTAATTTCCTGTTGGAGCAACAAAGAAAAGAGGCTAATTGATTTAAAGCAATACAACAAGTTATTTTCTCTACACTAAGCTCCCAAAGGCGTGAAGTTACTGATTTTTTCCCCCTCCGTGCTGCTAACCAGACACTGCTGGTTCTGTGATTTGCATCAGATTATTGATAAAGTAAACATTAATTCATTGAACTAAAAATAATTGTAGTAGAGACTAAAATGCTTGTAGAAATGCATCTATATTAAAATAAAAAGGCTTAAAAATACTAAGGTTAATTACTTCTTTTTATAGATTCACATTTCTGAAACTTAGGTTTATTTAAACATACAAACCAACGAACCCACCCACCTTGAAAGAACTGAAGAGAACATTTGACTACAGAAGCCAAAAAGAAAAAACACACACAAAGAGATGCTCAGAATTTGAAGGCACTGGGAAGAAGACAGCACAAAATAGTGATTGAAACCTAAAGAGATTTGACAGTACATCTTAAAAGCATTTATTTACTTATAGGTTTTTACCAGCAGGAGTCCTGTGCAGTTGTCTTGCATTTTTACAGCAAGAGCTGAGCACAGCTGATGCCTGGCCTTGGAACATGTCATTTTGAAGATAGCACGTACGGTATTAATAAATGTAGAATAGTCTCTGTCAAGTTGGTTACAAGGCCATAGTTCACTGAAGGGGGTCTGACAATGGCAAAAACCATTAGAGCAGAGCCTGAGAGAGAGTTTTATATGCTTCAGCTGAACCTGAAAGATGAATTGGTGCCCTGGATCTGATTTTAAGGCATCTATTTTAGAGAGTGTTTTTTTTTAAAGAAGCAGGCAAACAATTGCTTAATTCCCCTCTTTTTCCTTTAGTCATCTGCATACACTCAGACAGCAAGAGGACAAGACATAATGGAACAAATTCTGCTCTGAGATAAGCAGATGCAACTCTGATGGAATCAATTAAGTCTTCAGTGAAGCTGTTCCTACTTGCTCCATGTCTGAATATGGCCTTCTATTTCTTATTTTCCTAGAGCAGAGTGGCCTGGTGGACTGAGCACTGGATTGGAACTCCAGAGACTTAGTTGGTACGCCTGGCTGCTGGAGGACTTTGGGCAAGTCACATCACTCATACCTGCCTCAGTTTTTCCATCTGTAAAATGGGGCTCCTTGGACTGACCTCCTTTATAAAGAGCTTTTAAACCTACTGATGAAAAAACTGTATATAAACACCTAGATTATATTATTAGTGAAGAACCAATTGGAAGAGATACCAGCAGCAAGTACCCAAACACATTACCAAATGATGAAAAACAAAGATTAAACTTCCAAACTGACTTAAAAGAAGGTGTGACTGTTTTCCTCACCTCCGCCTTTGTGCTTGTCCACAGAGGAATACAATTAAGAAAGGCAGTCATTGTTTAGTAAAGTGTTAACAGGCTCTTCAGTTCTTTAATAAGTACAAACTACAGCTACTATAATTATTCTGTGCTTTTAATAACACACCCCAGTGACTTTTATTTTTAAGGTGTCCCATTTCCCTCCTCCCCTTCATGGGTGGTTATTTATTATATTTTGCTGCTGAAGCAAGCAGTTGTGTCCCTTTGTATGTGCACATACAACTCACACTTAGACGGGCTTTCTTCTAGGATCTCAAAGCAATTTACATACACAGAAACCTCACAAACAATCCGAACAGTAAGCATCAGTGTGCCTGTTTCTACACGTGGGAACTAAGACGCAGAAAGGTTAAGGTTGTGGCCAGAGCTACAAAATAAGTCAGTACCAGAACTGAGAATAAAACCTCGGAATCCTGTCAGCCCCCTGCCCTTACCTCTACTCCTCCATATGAATTACCTACGTCACAAATAAATGCAACAGACGCTTATTTTTATAGTAAGTGTATTGAAGACTTTCGTATCTAATTTGAGGTCTTTTAAAACAAGATTTTCTATAGTGATGGTATCACCATATCAGCCCTCCCCACCCACAGGAATGCAGAGATGGCAATTGGGAACTGAACAGGAGACAATGAAAAATAAGACAACAGGCATATGGAAATATTTCTCTCTCATGGTTGAAGAAAGTCTTTCCTGTACAGTCTTCAATTTAGGATGGCTGTGGGGATGAGTCTCTTCCACTATAATTAAAGGAATGATTTCCAGCTAACTTAAATGTTCCCACTTCTTTTGGAAGGGAGCATAAACACACCTTCTGGTCAAACTTACTTGTAAATGCTGGAATTTAAAACCTAAGAAATGAATGCTTGGAAGTTTTGTAGCCATCGATATACGGGGAATAATAAATGCTATTGGCCTATGCAACTAGTTTTGGGTGTCTGAGTGCCAAGGGCCTGCTTTCACAGTGTTCTGAAAATCAGGCCCCTTGAAAATACCGTAGGTTGAGCACTCACAAACCGGGACCCCAGAGAATCACTTGCCATTTTTAAAAATCTTATCCAGGAACAATATTTAAGGGTGTGTCGTGCTCTAGCACTTCAGATCCTGGGCTTGGGTAAAATGGTAATAACGTCACTGAGGCATTATAGATTGGCTCCCATATGCCAACTATAACTTCACTATAGAAAGTGGCCCTTGTCTTTGTTCAGCAAGGCTCATCTTTCACAGGGTGGCACGTGTCATTTCAGGAGAGGAAGGATGGGCTAGTGGTTAGGGCATTCACACAGGGCTCAGGAGACCCAAGTTCAATTTCCTGCCCTGCCGTGGACTTCCTATGTGACTTTGAGCAAGTTGCTTAGGGTATGTCTCCACAGCCCACGGCTGCAAGCCTCCAAGCCCCGGATGGCAGACTTATGCTTGTGGAGCTTGCACTACAGGGCTAAAAATAGCTTGGAGGGGGTCTCGGAGCCTGAGCTGCAACGTAAAAATGTTGTCGACACAGCTATTGCTAGTGCAGTAGTGAGAGCTCCATGAATCTGGGTTCTGTCTATGTGAGTTTAGAGGCTCGTTGCCACTGGCCATATAGACGTACCCTTAATGTCTCTACCTCAGTTGCCCATCTGCAAATGGGGAGTTCACTCATACGGATGTTGTGAGACCACTAAAGATTGTAAATTGCTTAGATACCATGGCAGTGGAGGCCACACAAGTACCTAAGATTCAGTAAATAAATTAAGAGGTCGTAAAAGTAATGTAACAATACATTTTCCCTGTAATCTTTTCTAGCACACGTCCTGGTAAGGGGATTGCAGAGTCAGCCACGGTCTGAAACACCTCCTTTTTATGGAGAGAAGTTGACTCAGACCCAGCTGCCTTTTGTGCTTCCAACACACCCTTTTCTGTATACGATCCATGAACGAAGCTATGCCATTCTTTAGATTCAGCCAAGGTACTGGCAACAGATGTTGAATGTTTGAAATATGGACAGTCACGTGTGGGGCAGTTTCCTTGACACTTCCCTGATCCTCTTCGACCTCTACACCTGATCTCACAAGCGCCAAATATGAACTTACCAACTTCAGTCTATCTGAATGAAAAACCTGAGGTTGTGAAGGAATTTTCAAAATATGTGGTAGACTAGCTGCTTCTCTGATTAGAGTAGTGTGTTTCTAGGACACATTCTCTATTAACCATATCATGTTGATGGTATTTTTAAACTGCAGTACATTTAAGCTCTATTTTTGCTAAATCCTGTTTTTCCTTAATAAATTGCGCAGTTATTGAACCAGGGCTTCCAAGCTCTTGGCCCCATAGAAGGGGCCCTGGAAACTCTGTCTCTAGCAGTAAACTAGGCAGGGTTCTGTTGAACCCCTGCCAGTGTTTCATAGGAAGTTTGTCTAAATAGATTAATCCAAACCAAAATGTTTCATGGAAATGTATCAGCATTTTCCAACAAAAACCTCTGTCATTGGACAGTTTCCGACCTGCTCTAATCAAGATCTTTTGTTGGTGTTTCTGGACACTTCTCTAGTAGAAATATGTCATTTTTAATTTCTTCCATTTTTCTTGCTCTTGTAAAATTTCTCATTTTACAGTAAATTATAAATCTTTTCTGTTTATATGTTTTTCCATATTGCTGAATTAAACAGATATTTATCTCGGTGCCTCTAACTTTTGGAAAATTGTCAGTGTGTGTGTAGCACATTAATGCATTGGACACAAATGAATGGTCACTGAGCAGATCTGAGAACTAAATAGCTATTATTGCATTCAAGGCACTGCAGCTTCTCTGATCTCTCATTCAGAAATGGTTTATGAATTCTTGAATTATCACTAGTCTTGCAGATTCAGTGATCACATTTTAGGGAATTGTGGACAAATAAGATGCTTGCACACATCACATTATGGAAGTGTCCATTGCTTCACAGCCCATCTCTCATGCTCATCTTAAGCTGTGTGTTTTTCCTCTCATATCTACAATACAAGATAGTTGCTAAAGTTACGTAATCACCATTTTCTTAAGTAAGTTTTCCATGGTAACTTGAGAGTTGTGCTTTGATCCTAGCTCTTAGAGCCAATATGTGGCAGAAATGATTCACTGGTTCTGCAATAGATGTGCCTGGCAAGCTGCTATCTGTTCAGTTTTCATATGCATTTAGGGAATTAAATTAAGAGTTTTGAACAGAATAATTCTTTCAAACCTTTGGTTATGGTTCTTGTGATTTCACTCATGCTTGCAGAGACCAGGCGGTCGGCACCTTAGACTTCTTAGGTAAACATCTCAAATATTGTTAAAATACGCACACCAATTACATTTTTAAACTGACTATAACATGTACTTTTTTCCTGTTCTTTATTCTTACTCTAATTTGTAATTCACCTGTAAACACATATTAATGTTTGTAAAAAAGCAAAACAAACAGCCAAAAAAGGCAGAGAGTTAGGACCGTTAATGACGGATTATTAGGTATTAACCTATAATTTCATTCTCTAACAACAGAGAATGTGGGTCACGCTACAGCTATAATTATCCTACTTCTCCTGTAACTCTTTCTATTCTTAGGTCTTTAAGGTGTATTTATATAGTTTCAATATGGGTGACTGGTAGATGCATTTAGCTTCAGAAATGTCCACGGTGTGCCCCCCGGCTCTAATCTGTACCTAAGCCTTTCCTCCTAGAATTTGAAAGCATTTAGCAAATTTAGGGATGGAACTTTTGCGTAGCAGTGGAACTTGGGAGCAGAACAAGAAGAGTTTGTTCCTTTGGCTCCCTTATGTCCATTAAGATAGACAAAATCTATTTTACAGAAGGGTAACCTCGGGCATGATGAGACTAAGTAGGGGGGAAGGCACAGCAGTGAATGGAAAGGGTGTTAGCAACACAAGAAAGAAAAAGTCTGAGAAATCGGAGAAAGCCAATGAGGAAGAATAGAGCAGCAGTCTGAGGATGGGGTGACTACATGGAGGATGGGTCTGAATGCAGAAAGCTGAGAGGAAAGAAAATGAAAAGAGACAAGCCAGTGGGATGAGATAGCGTAACATGAACAAGAAGGGTAGACAGCAGGCGATGGTAGTGTAGGAAGGAAGGAGACTATGAAAGACAATTAATAAAAATAAATGACTATGAGAGAGAATATGAAAGTGCACAAGAAGAAGAGATTGAGGGAGGGAGAAGAAAAACAGCTAAAAAAGTTGGCTGGTGAAAAGGAAAAGAAACCCATCTTTAGCTTAGTTAATGATGCATTCATGATCCTGCATTTTAGTGTATTTCCAGAGATGTGCTGTATCTGCGGAGTTGATGAGAGGGATGGGTGGCTATTACGAATTCTTAATGAATATGTCGGCCGCTCTTGATTTTATAGTTAGTTAACTAGAGGTAAAAGGCAGAAGATAGGCTAAAATTCACCAAAGGTGTATACAATCCTCTGACTGATTGGGGTCTAGTAATCTCCCTCTTATATGGAGAGCTATCCCTTGAAAGCATTTTCAGCTGTAAGAGTTTATACCATTCTAGAGAGGAGTCTGTAGACTGATTGTGGTGAGGGTATTTCAAAGTCAAGTCAGCATGTCTCTCTCTCTGAATGTCAAAATACTCCTGAATGGGGATGGGGAAGAAATATAAAAAACATCCCTTGTTTCTCTTGATGTTGAGTGCCTGTAAACTTAAGTACTCTAAAAGTAGTTGAGCTTTGTTCATGGTATGTAATTTGTGCAAAATCTGCATTGGCATTTCAAAATGCACTAGCACACGATACAATTTCAGTGAAGGTAACTAGAAAACAGTGAATTAAAATACTACTGTTGAAGCAGACCTATTACAGCTACTTATACTTCCTGTGTTTAGTGACAGTATTGAGGAAGAAAGTATTTTGTGGGCAGTATCAACAACCCATCTGTGTAGCCCTTTGTGTCCAGGCGCATTGTTGGGAGAGAAACCGAATCAGACCCAGCCGGATATGCACAAGGCAGCAACTCACTATTTCATCTTACAAGAGCCGTGGGTTGTTATAATCATTCTTCTGAGTAAGCTGAATTTGTCAGCAGTGGGCGGGAGTGTGAAATACATGAGATGTGGGTGGGGTTTCCCTGCCACATCCCTGATCTTCTGAGTCCTCCACACAGGGCTAGTTTTCATGAAAAGCTGAATGTATGACCGGATCACGTTCTCATTCAGACTTGCAGATCTGAAGACGCAGACGGAGTTTAAAAAATGTATGGGACATAGTTCCAGCCTCCTGAAGTTAGGCACTCAGATCATGCGTGGACACCTAAATAATCTGATTTTCAGGCACCAAATGCCTCAACTCTCATCATTTGGCCACAGTGAATTTAGTTCAGGTGCCACTCGGCTCATTTAAAACTGCACTTGTTCAAAGTATGAAAACCTCTGGATGCCTGGATTGACGGCGTATCTAGGTATTCTTGTGTTCCACACAGGCATGGGGGCAGTGAGCTGATCGGAGATTCAATCAGCAGCGATTACGTTACATGTCGTGCAACTCCCTCAGTCTTCAGCATGATGGTTTCCATTAGTGTGAAAGTTCCTGGCGTCCCATTGTGTTAGTAACTGTATAAACATACTGCAAAAAGATAGGATCTCAGTTCTTTGGGGGCAGGGACTAAGTTTTGTCACTTCAGTGACTGTAGTCTGAAATGTATAAATAAGGTGTTATGAATACACACATCATGCGGTGAAAGTGCCCTTTGTTTCACTGCTGCACCTGTGAAGGAATGTTTGGCCAACCTTAATGAGGATAGAAAGAGGAGGTCTTAAATAATCAGGGAGGTGCATACACCAGAGTTTAAAATCTTAACCTCCTGAAGTTTCAGGGAATCCCTAAAGGCAAACCTCTTTCTCTCACAAGGTCCTCCAGCTCAGATTCAAAATGAGCCACAATCACAGAAGAATGGCTACTATTGAGAGAATTCCACAAGTTCATTTCAGCTCTCTGGGCTTCTTATATTTCAGTGCTATAGAACTCAACTGTGGATCTGACACAGCTTCAAACTGAGGCCTGACCACCACTTCCTGGGCCTGGATCTTTATATTATATTTTCATTTTGTTAAATAAAGTTGCCCAGCAATTAGAAGGCTGTGCTTTCATACTAGTTCTCTTTTTAGAGGACATATAGGTGCTGAGAACCATACATCCATGCTTTTGATGCTGCAGATTTGGTATTCTTTCATGTGCATTAATTTCATCCCAGCTTTGCTCTGGATGTTAAAATTAAAGACTCTTCCTGCAAAGCAGTTCACTTCCTCTTCTTGTGAGAATCTGCTCAGAACTTGTGCCTAAATATCAATTGTGAGAAATAAACAGATTTCTTCACAAGCTGACTTGTATGCCCTTTAGTAGCATACCAGATTCTTACTTTAGCTTGGAAGATATTTCTATAGAAGATGGCTGTTAACAGGGAAATAAAAATACTAATTGCCAGTATCCTAACTTCTGCTTTTAGGGCCCACGGATTCTCTGAAACTCATTGTTTCCCCTTGTTACTATTACTTCCTGTGCTGTGAATGACAAGCACATTTTCTTTTTTTCCAAGATTCCTTTACAGTCACTGTGTTCCCAAGTTGTTTGCTACTTTCCACAAAGCACAATTCTTCCCTCCCCTCCGTCCCCATTAATTTAAGAAAAACCAGATAGATGGCAAATATAGCAGAACTAGCATGAAAGTCCTAATTATTGGTCTTTGAAAATATACATGCATTAATGCGTGTTTGAGAACCCAAAATCCTATTTGTATTTTATAGATCACACTTCAAAAGTTACCAGTTGTTGCTTGTTTAAGAGTGTTAAAATGTTTTGATGGGGTCTTTTAGCCCTGTAATACACAGGTGGTCATCCTGATTAGGAAAAGGAAATCCAACCCTCAGTGCGTGAAGTAATAAAACTGTATGGAAATTTACACCTTCACTAAAGAACGGGCACAGCAGAGTAAAGTTTGCTCAACAAAGAAGCTGCTAAATTGCTATTGAAAAGTTCCCTCCGAAAGTTCTATTGCATGTGTATGCCCTGGTCGCGCCATTCATCAATTGACAACACGACAGGAAACTTACTGTCTACTACGCTTATATTGTACATGGTAGCTCACTGAATTGTGGTGCTGTCTGAGGAGAGAGCAGAGTTATCCTTTAATGCATATGTTAAAAATAAGTCTCTAAAGACTGAAAAGAACTAACTTTGACCTTTTGAATCTGCTACTGTAACTTACTGTCCTAGGGATAGATTAACGGAGCTAGGGTTTGGAAAACCCTGCTGTGCCATAAACTTCCCGTCACTTGGTCAAGACTTTATATGCCTCAGTTTCCAGTGTATGAAGATGGAGGTAATAGCACTTCCCTACTTCAAGGGTGTCATGAGGATAAATCCATTAAAGATTGTGAAGTGTTCAGACACTATGCCCGTGGGGAGGGGGGCCATATAAATTCCTTAGATAGATGGTGAGAGTGAGAGGGTTATTGAGTTCATAATTCACTCTCAACCAAAGTGCATTTGTGAATCTCATCCTTTTAAAGATTATTAGTGCTATTTAAGCCGCTGAGTTGCTTTCTTCTTTGAAATTCACAAAAGGGAAATTTTAATGTTTGTGCAGACTGACCTGGCAGAGAAGTGTAACTGGACGCCCCAGCTGTAAAGAAGGATGAATATTATTGCAGGTGTATAAAATAAGTATCCCGTTAATTTACATGGATGCCTCTCTCTCCCCATCACACTTGTCTGAACATTGATCAGACTGTAATGCTTAATGAACTATAGAGATTTTGATTGCAAATAGCAGAGCCTTTGACTCCAGCTCTTTGTTAGGCTTATACAAGACTGATGTAAATTACCTGCCATGCTCACTGGTGCTAGATTTCAGTGTCTTTCTGTTTTCCTCAGCAAGCTGTCTCAGTGCAAGAAGAAAATTATGCCTGGCAGTTCTAGGCCACAGTTTTGAATGGGACATAGGTCAGAGCATGTTACACATGATCAGCTTTCCAGATTAAAGACAGTTTTTTTTTTTTAAATGGCAGTCGCATTGGCCAGTTTACAGCTTTACTGTATGTCTCATTGAGCAAACATCATAATACACTGATGGGAACAACTGGGCAACACACCAAGTTAGCCATAATAAGAGATGTGAGTTACACAAACACCCACCATGAGGTATTTCTTGCAGAATATTACATTGATAAATGTATTTGGGAGAAGTTCTACTGCAGCTTTTCCTTTAAGAAGGCTACACCTTTGTGAATCCTCTATTACCACCACTCAACAAGAACTACTTTATTATGTCCATTCTGTGTGAGGTACTTGAGTAGCGTGAGAGGTTGAAGGGAAAAAGTGAGAGACAATCAGGACGAATAAGTGGGGGTTGCTTGTGCAGGTAGAGGGACTAGAAGGCATCAGTGATGGGGAAAAGGACAAGAGTTGGAAAGGGGCATCAAAACCCACAAAAATCCATTGTCTCTTTGAAAGAGTCAGCCACAGTCTGCATGGGAAAGGTGGTATAGGGAGGATTGGAAGAGGAGTTGCTGGGATTACTGGCTAAGTGCAGTCCTCGCAACTACTGTCAGCTGTGAAACTGGTACCTTGTGTGGGCTTCAAGTTATGTGATCTTTCTGCCTCAGTTGCATCATCTGTAAAAGTGATCATACTTGCTTACTTAAGAGGACTGTCCTGAGGATTATCTTTATAGGATGATTTGTGGAATGCTGTGGCTATGAAAGGATTATGTATTATTCTGATTTCAGGACAGTTCTTCCACATAAGAAATTACTCTTCAACACAGAGATCTAGTTGGCAAAGACGACTTTAAAACAGTGTGGTACAATGTAACAATTCACAGTTAAACCCTAAGTGTTGTTTATGCACATTAGGCAATAGACAAAAGTTATTTCTGGGTTAATTGTTAAATTCCTCCTTTCCCTCAACTAGAAAATTTGAGTGGACAGGATAGGGAAATTCAGGCAATCAGTTTCTGAGACAGGACAGGGAATGTACTAGACATAATGCTAATGTCACACACTGGCTTGTAGCGTTATGGGAAACAGTTCCTTTGTCTGTCACTCCTCCTTTTTAAACTGTGGTTCCTCAGATGAAGCAAGACCTGACTAATGCATACTTGGGAGATGTGCGGACCATTTTCATAAAATGAATTAAGTGGCTTTGTCAAGATCATATTTCTGTAATTGGCTTTGTCTCATGCTTCATTAAACAGCTTTCGTTAAGCAGTCCATTTACATAGTTTCAGCAGGGAAAGGCTTAGGTTTGAAGCATTGAAGACCACTAATTTTATGATTTATCAGAGCATCCAGTAGGGCCCATATTAACTCCAGATATCTACACTCTTCAGTCAGCAAGACTGTCCTTCACATTTGAAATGAGGTTCAGACTGTTTCTCCTTCCCCAACCCATCCGCTATCCCAATTTTGTGACTGAAACACTTTCGGAAACAGCTATGCAGATGCTTGTTTATGACCCATCCTGCCACAACCTGTGCTGAAGGAGAGACATGGGGAAGAGTATTAGATAAGATTCTCCTGGCCATATTGTTTAGCAATACTCTTTGGTAGGCAAGCCACAGAACTTCAACGACGTTGACTCTTTAGGAGGTAGCGGTTACTCTGCTGTGTCAGTCAGACAGATGCCACAACCATGACTCATTAAATGGGCAGGGTGGCAAAAGGAGGATTAGGGAAAAATAGGATTGCAAGACTCTTCCTGTGTATTCGTGGCTTAAAAAACAAAACAAATCTTCAGCAACATTATGTTTACTGGCAGTGTTGTAACTTGGCTCCCTAGCTTAAGACTTCAGGCCAAATTGACCCCGGTGCAAGTGTACGTACTTTAGTGGAGTTACACTAAGAATAAATCTGGCCCCTCAAGTCTGAATGCTTGCACTGTGTTACTGAGTCTGTATGGGAAGCCGTGAGAACAACATGCTGTGTTTCTGGCCATCAGCCGCACCAGGGAGGTCATTTTCTTCTAGGCAATTAGTGAAGTGGTGGCATTGCTAAAGGAAGTGAATAAACATATTTTATCCTGCATAGGTACTCAGTTTGCTCAGTTCTCATCATGGATTTCCTCTGGATTCACTGTGGGGCCCCAGAGAGAGTTTGATTGCTACATGCAGTGATTTCCATTCAGGCTTATTTTGCTGCGGTACTGAAAGAACTTTGGCAAAAAAAACCCAAACCCTTAGTTTTCCTTATACAATAAATGTGTCTCTCTCTCTTTTTTTCCCCCTCCTCTTCCTAGGTGGAAAAATGCCAGTCGTTTTAAGAAAGCTGAAGCAAATGGCTATTTATCTGGGGCTGTTAAATTGTGGGGGATGTGCTGTGATGTATTATCTTATGCAAAGTAAGTCCTATTGCTGTTAGCAACCTTATTTCTGCCCTTTCCACATCATTCCCCTTTGTACAGTGGACAAATAAGAACAGTTCGGATTGTGATAAATGTAGATGGGGGAAGGGCAGCAGAACTTAACGATTTTATAAATCAAACCTGCCAGTGCAATGTCCCTCATTTGTAGACTCGGCTTTATTTCATTCAAATAATGCACGGTTGCTTTAGTCTCAAAAAGTTTTTTTTTTTTTTAAGGTAGGTTTCTTTTCTCACCTCGATTTAAAAAATGGCATGTTTGGGGGATGAGGGATAAGGGTCAGGGGAACACCACCTAAAAGAGAGGAATGTGAACCTGTTAGAATCCTGGTCAGTTTGTAATACAGCCACTTTCTGGTGCTGGTCCCTAAAGATGGATCTTGTGATGTGTTGAGCATCAACGTCTATTGAAGATGCTCAATGGCAGTTGAATGTGCTGTGTTGCAGGATTGGGGCCTTAGAAGGAAGCCTAGAGAGATGATGATTAGACAGACAGATACACTTGCTACGTTTAATTAGCCGAGAATTATTAACATCATTAGTTCACGCAACTGATTTTCTTTTTTAGTTACTTCCAGACATTTAGCAGCTCAAAAGCAGCAGGCTTTGCTTCATTTTTTTGAATGCTCTCGCCCAGCAGATTTCAACCTGTGTTCCATAGATCCCTGGGCATCCGCAGACTATGTCTAAGATTTCCAAAGGGAAATTTGAAATGCATTTGAAATGTTTTAGTGGTCCGCAAGTGAAAGGTTGAAAACCACTGCTCTAGACCTGCAGATCTCATGCCTTTCCCTTGTTGTTACTATCCAGCTGTGTTGCTTTTTTGCCTACCCTTCCTTTGGAGGACGTTGCCAGGAAGGAGTAGCTGAAGCCCTTAGTTATGAAACCGTCCCTTCATTTTACATATTTTAAATAATAAATTGGACAAAGTTAGAAAGCCATCTTGTATTTCAGACCACTCATGCCCTTGAGCTCTGAATTGCAGCTCAGGCATGAAAGATTTCTAAGCCTGACATGTTTTAAAATAGAAAGGCTGGATTGAACAAGGATATTAGCATTTTCCTCTTAATATTTTTAAAAGTCTCTTGAAAGAGATTTCCTTTCATTAGCGTAGTGAGTGAAAACAACTCATTAATTTCCAAATCGTTTAGCTGAACAAGCCAATTAATTTGTGGCTGCTGTTCATTGTAATACCATTGTTCTGGTGCAATATTCAAATCAAATATGCGTTGTCTACAAAGGACCATTGCATTGGTGTGATACTGATAGCCACATAATGTTTTAGATATTTTGATGACAGGGCAATTGGGCTTTTAATCATGAAAGTACAGCCTTTAATGAGAGTTACCCTCTTCATTAGCATCAAACAGGAACAGAAGCTTTGACCTTGACTCGGCAGCTTTCAGAGTTTCGTATCTGTAGCCTTAAAGGCTTGCTAACCCAGGAGAGCTAAGCAACAGTGCTACTCGTGTGATTTCAGTGAAGTTCTGGTTCCCCTTCCTCATCTTCATGTGGACAGCCAAGATGACCAAAGGGCAAGAAAGTCCTGGGACTTCCTCCATGTTGCACATTGAACAGCTGAGTAGCATTTTACTCTAGGATCCCCCGACTTCTCTCTGTGCTGTACCCAGTGGATTGAATCACTTCCTTACATCTGATATGCGTAACGGTTCCTGTTCTGGATCTTTTCGACAGAGATTCTCTTTGCTTTATCAGCACCCTGGAGCCGGTATTGGGGGGGGAACACAACTCAACAGGGCTTCCATTGCTCCTGCCAAGTTTTTTGTCATGCTGAATTAGCTGCACACACACAACGCATCGGGAAGTTGCTGCTCATGACACACCACTGAGCTCCAATTTCAGGTTCTCTGGGAGGAGATAAGCAAGACTCTTTATAGTCTTGTTGTGCCCTTGAGAAGCCTCTGCTCTGGTTTCACGCTATGGATATACAAGTTCACACATGATTAGTGATGCATTTTATGTTAATGCTTTGGGCAGTGTACTGGTAAGATACCACTGTCTGTGCACAGCGGAGGAAGAGGTGCAGGGGGACTGGCTGCAACTTCCCAGCTGAGAGTCTGGTTCCATGCTGGGGACAGCCCCAAAGTATTGAAAGCAGCTGGGTGACTGCTGTCAAGCATGGCTGCCAGCGTTGGCCTTAAGAGGCCGTCCTCCCACTGAAAATAGCCAGAGTGCCACTGGGCTGCAGCTGTGCCTCCTTAGTGGCTCTGGGAGGACTTGGGCTGGAAATCAGAGAAGCTGCTTCTTTGGGTATGTCTACACTGATAGCAGCAAAGTCGCCTCCGTCAGATCGGCTTACCTGGATCGACTGAGCAGCCTGTGTAGACCTGCTCAAATTGATCAGGAAGTCGACGTACTAAAGCCACCTCCTCAAGTGGTGTAGCGTTGCATCGACAGGAACACAGTTCCCGTCTGCGCAGTGCAGCGAAGAGGCGGCACGGAACAGAAGTACAGCAGTCGGCGGGAGTTACACGAGCTGTGCGGAGTAGCTTGCGTAACTCCCATCAACTGCCGCCAAACGTCCAGGTAAGTGTAGACCAAGCTTAGGTCAGCTGGCAACAGCCTTCCAACCCCTTTGCACTCCTGGAGCAACACAAAGATGTGGGACAAACAAGAGTTTGATGCTCTGCTTTAAAGCCTCCTACAGTGGGAGCCAGATGTTCAGAGTGAGGTTTTCAGACGCGTTCAGTATTAGCCTAGCCCTGTTCTCACTGAAGTCAGTGGGAGTGGAGCTAGGCCGGTGCTGAGAACGTCTGAAAATCCCATGCTCAGCATGCACAGCTTGAAAAATCTTCAAGCAAAACTGTTCTGCCACTAGAACTTCTCTGTCACTAATCTCCCCCCCCCCCGCTTCATTTTATGAATTGGTCACCACTGGACGGAATATTCTCCGGTTATCACTCCATAGTATCTCTGTCAGCTGCCACAATATTTCTCTGTATTTCCTCGCCGTGGTACCTCAAACTGATGTAGAAGCTGGGAGCACATGTACTTTAATGGTGACAACTGTATAAGTTTTAGGATACCCTTTTAAAATGAATTTTTCCTCCACTTAAGACTTTTGCTTAAATCTCACCTAAGCCTATAACTGCTGCTGTCCTCTTAGATCAAGTGACATTCTCAGTTCTTAATTTTTCCCCCAGAATTCCCTTTAAAGTTTTGAATCCATTCAGAACATTGTTAAGCACACCTCCTACTGCTCTATAAGCATCAAAGAAGCATGAAAACTTGTCCATAATGCTACTCTTAAATGTACAGGACTTTTGAAAGAGCTTAAATCCAGGGCCCATGTCACCTAAACGTGCTACAGAACACCACTTTCCTTTTGCTGAAATTTCTCTGACTTAGGAGTTGGGATAATCTTTAGTCAGTAGTTGTCCATTTAGTTTCCCCTCCTCCCCCCACATTTAGAACGGTTTGCTGTCACCATTGACAAGGGTGATCGTGCAGACCTGGGATTCTCTTCCTAGCAATCCACAAATGTAAAAAAGTCTACATCAGATTTAGGAATCATCTGATGTCTCATGGCTGGTTGGCATTAGTATTTTTATATATATAATTGAATTTGCAGTGTTGTTATAGCTGCATTGGTCCCAGGATATAGGAGAGGCAAGGGGGGTGAAGTAATATTTTTTACTGGACCCACTTCTGTTGATGAAAGAGAGAAGCTTTTCAGCTACCCAGAGCTCTTCAACCAACTATTACCTCAGCCACCTTGTCTCTCTCATTTGTTTTTTCAACCCCACATTGATCTCATCCCATAATAGTCTGTTTCTTTTATCTAGAAAATTTTTCCAGGACACAGTATTATCAGCTGGCTCTTGAGCAGCTTAAGAATGACCCTACAGCCCTGGAGGCACTGGGTGCTCCCCCGCTTAAAGTGCACAACATCAGACTGACGGACAAGAATAATCGTGTTGACATGTCCAGAGCAGAGGTAATAGCAGTGAGCCTGCCTGACTGCCAGTTAAACATGGCTCTTAAGTATCTAGTAATGGTGAGGAGGAGAGGGAGGAAGGGGTTTTTCCAAAGTGACTGTGATTTAGGAGCACAGGCCCTTTAGAATTAATGCTCACTCACTCAAGGGGAGATTGTCAAAGGCATTCAAGTCTCTTGCTTTGAAATATGGTAGTGGAAGAAATAGCAAGAATTACTCTTTCGCATTGTGCTAATTAGTTTCTTAAAGGAAAAGAAATGGTGCGCACACCCACTGATACTTCTTTATGATGTATAAAAAGTTCACCCATCCCCATCCCAAAAGGATTTTTTTCTGCTTGTTTTTACATAAGGCCTTTTCTATCCTGGGGTTTTAAGCCACTGGATTGGCCACTAAAAAGCCAGAAGATAGAGTTTTCAAAAGCACTACTGTCACTTAGGCATCTCAGACGCATTGACTTTCTATGTAGTTGAGGTACATAAGTCGCTTAGGTGCTTTTGAACATTTTAGCCCTGGCGAAGCTGTGTTGCACAAGTATGACTAGCACCAGCACGGCTTACACTGCTTTAAAGTGGAGGGACGCCAGACTGATAAGTCACTTTTTATGCCCTGTCTGCAGTAAGGCTCTGCATCGGTGTAGATAGCCAGTAGCTTTAAAAAAAAACAACAACAACAACAAACAAAAAACCCCAAAAGGTAAAGGGTATTTAGTCTGGTCTCCCCTGCTTTTGCTGGAGGTTTTAGATGTATCCAGTGAACTTTCAGAGCCATTAACAAAAGGAACACAGTGTTGAATCTTTAAAGAGATGTATTTTCTGCCAGCTGGTTGCAGAGCATTTGAGTTGAAGGTGTTAACCAAGGTGGGGAAAAAAGCAAGTTTTAAACAGACTGAATAAAATTCCCTTTCCGTTTCAGTTAAGTCAGGATCCATTTGCATGATATCTGTGAAGTTATGAATTTCCTATTTCCCCAGTTGCCCTTAGCATTTTCCAGGCAAGACCTGAATTTCCAATATAAAAAGCAAGGGGGAGGGGGTGTCAAGCCTTCTGTATATAGAGCACAGGGGGGGGGAGGGGGAATCCCCCAACCTCCAACTCATTTTTGCCTTTATAAGTCACCTTTAAGAATCTGACAAAGGTTGAAATGACTCAGGATGAAGTCACAGTTCATTCCTCTGACTCCTACCAATATAACCAACTGCTTTCTTATCCACCGTTTCACTCCGTGCCCTCTCTAATGATGAACATTATTTCATCAGAGATCCTTCACAGAACTGTACGACGGGAAGGGACTTAAGAGGTCTTCCAGTCCCGTCCCCTGCACTCATCAACCAGAGTAGTTTGCTGCAGCATGACAAGAGTTTTGCACAGTCCATGGGCTGTTGTATCTCCTCCACACCACCAGCTAGACCTGCTTGAGAAGGCTTGGCGTTGCCACTTTTGATGGCAAGAATAGACAAATAAAGCATATTTATATTCTTCAGACATACTTAATGCTTTAGCAGAAGCACAAATACTGCAGATGTAGCCTAGTTTATTAAGTTAGTGTTTTAATGGTAGACTTTTCAAACCTGCTGAAGGGTTTGAATACCCAATTCCTATTAATTTCATGGAGCATGGCTTGGAACATCCCAGCCTTTGTTCCTGTATTTGTTATAATAATAAACTTTTATGTAACACTTGTCATCCATGAATCTTCTAGCTCTTTACAAAGAAAAGGTATTCAAATATTTCAGAGAATGTGACCTTCTTTGTAGGGTTGCAGTCATAACATAGAACATTCTTTTCACATAGATTTGTGTATGACAAAATTAACACAACTCACATCCCATTCAAAAAGTTTAGTGAAAATCTCCAAAGTGCAGAAAAGCTGTAAATTAAAATTGTGGGAGTGAGTCAGTTTTCTCTTATTGACAATTACTAAATGTTAATTTCACTAAAGTCAGTCATTTTAAAGTTTTCAACTAAATTTTACATCTACAGATAAAGATACCAGTGTCTGGACCAAAATCAGCTGGATATCTTTATACCAATTCAGTAAAAGACCTCTCCCATAACTGGTGAGTATGAAAAAGAAGGTATTCGGTGGAGCAATTGGGGTAGGAAGAGAAAGGGGGGCAGCAGGACCAGATTTTTGGTTTATATTCATTAAAATTGCTGAGATTATGGAAATAAGGAGAAAATCTCTGTTTGAAGTGCTTAGGACAGTAATAGTGTGTTCACATGCTGTCATTATGGAAGTGACAGAATATCTATTAAATAATTTACATGTATTATCTGTTGAATACAAAATGTAGGCGATCATTAGATCAAGAACTTTCTGCTGAAAACTGTCACCCAGTATAATGGAGTGCATAATTGGCCCACTGCATCTAATTTATCCCTCCCCTGCCACCACACACGTACCCCAAAAGAGGAAATGCCAAGAGAGTTGGACAGCAGGTTTAACACTGGTTGTCCTTAGTTATTGTAATAGGCCTGTGATGTCTTCTACCGTTCTCAGATCAGTGATTCCATGACACAATGGGTATGTCTACACTGCAACTGGGAATGGACTTATGCTAGTGGAGCTCAACTTAGTGTGCTAAAAATAGTATTGTTGGAGTTGCTGCTCCTGCTGAGGCTTGGGCTCGCCCCTGGAGCTCGGACCCAGAGGGTCAAGTAGTTTGAGAGCCAATGCTGCCACTTGAGCGGAAATGCTGACAGTGCTATTTTTAGCACAGTCGCTCAAGCCCCGCTAGCATGAGTATGTTTACCAGGGCTGGGAGGCTCGCTTCCACAGACAGACAGACATACCCAATTCTGGGAGCTAAGGATGGTGTAGTTTCAAGTACCCTGTTAGTATGGTCTCTCTTTATGGAAAGAAAGTTGAATCGGGCCAAAATGGAAATATCTTTTTACTCCAGTACACTAGTCCGTTAGGGATTTGTGGCTTTAATATTTTTCAGTATTAAACCCTAAATCCCTCTTCCTCAAGGTCAAATGATTTCTAGAACCGAGAGAGTAATTAGGAACAATAATTTCTTCTGCAAGTTCTCTGTCTTGCTGATTGAAGAATTTCTGAAGAGGTGGCAATTTTCTCATTTATTTGTTCTTGAAAATCATTAGAAAACATTTGTTAGTTCAGTTTTCCCTGTGTCTTGTTGTTAGACATCCAAAACAAAAGCAGTTTCGCTTAGCTGGCCCCTGGCAATGTGGGATTGTTTCTGTTACCATGATTAGATAAGCAAGACTTACCAAGAGTAGCTGAAAATTCTTGTGCAAACCAAAATTTAAGATTCAGTGGTTTGGTATTAGCTTATCACTTGGAAGACTTGGGCTTAAATCTCTGCTCTGCCATACACTTACAGGTGACCTTAGGTGGGTCACTTAGTCCCTGACTATGTCTACACTGACGGCAGCAAATTTGCTGCCATCAGATCGATTTATCCGGTTCGATTGAGTGAAAGTGAAGACCTGCTCAATTGATCTAGAAGTCGATTTAATAAGACCACCTCCAGAAAAAGAGTAATGCTGTACCTTATAGGGTGTTGTGAGAATAAATACATTAAAGATTGTGAGGTGCTCAGGTACTACGGTGATGGAGGCCGTATAAGTACCTAAGGGCTTATCTAAATAAACAGCGTGCAGCAAGCTGGGGTGTAAATTGACAGTGCACTAACTGTCCATGTGGATCCTGATTCTGCACTTTGATTTAAGGTACTTTTAGTGTGTAGTAACAGAGTCCACACAGACAGTGAGAGACATGCTGGCGCACCTACATTTACACCCCCGTTTGTGAAGCACTAACTGGTCGTCTCAACAAATCCTAAAATAGAGAAGATAAAATTCACTCTCTGAACAGTCCCATGTGCAAGCATAAAATACATTTCCCAGAAACATTCATGCCAGTACAACTTGATCCCACAAGAGTTTGCCTACGTTTAATCGCCCCTTTTCATATTGACTTCCAGTAAAGTGAATGGTAGCAATATAGTTGGTTCCTGATACACTTCCATTTTGTAATAGAGGAGACATAAATGTGTCCATGGACCGGATCACTGAATGATCCAAACACAGTTAGGTCTCATCTGCTCCATAAAATGGAACAGCATAAACCAGTGCTGGGAATAGCAATATTATAACTGAGATACCCGACATGGTTCTTGATACTGTGCAGGAGAGCCTTTACAGCAGGGACAGTCAATAGGCAGACAGGGGGCCAAATCCAGACCGGAAAATCTTTTTATTTACTTATTATTTTTGTATTATGGAGCCTGGAGCTTGACTAAACCTTGATCAAAAAATTCAGACTTTGAGAAAAAAATAATTGATTGTTCACCTGGTCTACGCTGCTGGCGGCAGTCAATGGGAGATATGCAAACTATACTGTGTTTGCATATCTCCCATTGACTTACTAACTTTGACATTACCACTGTGCTGCGCCGACAGGAGACGCCCTTCGTTTGACGCAGCCTTAAGCTTTTCGGGGGAGTGGCTTTACAGTGTCGACCAAAGAGCACTTCTGGGATTGATTGAATGGGTCTACACTGCCCGCTCAATTGATCCCGCAGCATTGATCCAGCAGCCCCATCAGAGCCACCGGCAATGTAGACATACCATAGTCTAGAATCTAGAAAGAAATAGCAGTGACAAGACACAGAGTCAAATTTTCAAACGCATCTAGGAGTCTAAATCCTGTTTTCAAAAGTGACAGTCACTTTTAAAAAGTAGTGACTTACGCCTCAAAGTGTCTAAAGTCACTTTTGAAAATAGGAGTATTTGAAAATTTGACCTTGAGTGACCAGACTATAGATTCATCCTACAGAGGTGCAGCATCTCAGTTGTATTAGTGTATGGGTGGGATTTTCAAAAGTGATCAGCATTGGGCTAACCCTGCTCCTAGTTAAGCCAATGACTGCCGACAAGAGCTGCTCAGGAATTTTGATATGTTGTTTTTTCTGTCTGAAAATGCTGATGGATTGAAACCAAAACTGATTGTGGAAACATCTGTTTTAACAAAGTTTTCAATCAGAAAGGTTCCTCAGACCCAGGATGGAATTTTTGGTCAAAATCAGCACACAGTGACAAACAACCCATTATAGCTTGTAGACTAGTGTTTAGGGCACTCACATGGATGTAGGAGACCCAGGTTCAAGTTCCTGATCTGCCTGATTCATACCAGAGGAGTGCCCTATTCTGGCTATTTTGGGTTTCCCTCTCTATCAAAAATTTCAAAAGTCTTTTTGTTCTTTTCTGCATCGGAATGGAAACAAATTCTGAAACCTCACGAATTTTTCACAAAAAATGGAAAAAACAGTTCTTCCTGGCTGGCAGATTAACACTGATAGTCCTCACAGACAGTGGGCTTGCAGCAGAACTTTGAAGAGCAGAAGGTTCACCTTTGCATATCCCAAAAGTACAGCTTTCTCTCTCTAAATTAGTCATTTTATTCTCTTTGCCTAGCTGCCTCCTCCAATGGACATCTGTACTTGTCAACAACCACATTCAGTAACAAGGTGATATCAAAGCTTTCCTAACTAGGATAATTCTTTAGCAATGGGATCTAGATTCAGTAAGATTCTATTAGCAAAGGACTACCTAGCTGCAGTCTTGATACACAGAAGTGGCTGATTGTAAAAGAAAGAAGACAGGTTTTGGAAAACAAAAACAAAACAACCCCATCAGGATTTTATTGATGTTGCAGCAAATGGGAAAACAGAACCATGACCTGTAGTTGATGGTCTGTTAAGCCATCAAGGAAAGTGGCTTTTAGAGATTTGCATCTGCAACCTCTTTTAAGCACATTTAATTACATTAAATGATTTGGCTCTTGCTGCCTAGTGTTTTTATACTTGACATTACCACCGTATGAAGCTGATCAATTAAAGTCAAATGCTCTTTTGGTTTGTATCAGCTGGCGTCTCCAGGATGTCACCTTGCAACTGAGGGATGGTGAGAATCTTCCAGTGTACCATTCGTGTGTGGAGAGCACCAACGTGCAAGAAGGGTGAAAAATAAAGACAGCTGCTTTTGCACGTCTTTCTCACTTGAGGATTAACTGCATCTTACTGAGTACATTCAGTATTGTCACAAATGGACAATTTCAGTTAAGTGGACAGTCTTACAGCCCAATTATTCCTCTGGCACTGAGCTCAATGTTGGTATTAATTTCATTATGTATTATTGGCATATATGGTAGAAACCCAAAATAAAGATTTTACAATACTGTTACTGTCCAGAGTATCACATTGTTACATCTTGTATGTACTGCTATCATGAAATTTTTTTTAAAGACTCTTGACAGTAAATTACATTTCTTTATGATTAAGAACCTCAAATTTGGACAGCTGATTTTCTTTATAAGACTAGACAACTAGTCAAATTTTCAGATAAGCTATGTTATAGATGGTTTTCCCTGTTTAGATGAGGTAACTCAGTGACCAAACTTTAACTGAACTATCTTTACAAGAAAAGACAATCAGATCTAGCTTGGAGAGAGAAATCACTATAATATGGTTTATTAAAAGATGAAATATGACTTGCAGTTCTTTTAAAATATATTTGCACTCCTACAGCTCATTAAGGCAGACAACAAGCAGAATACATGGCTATCAATGTTTAAAAAACAACCATCAGGGTAGACAGAGAAACACTACAAGTCAGTCATTTTACTTATCTGGGGAACAAAATGTGCAATGATGATGCCAAGCAACGGATATCAAAAGCAGCAAGCAACTTTCATAAACTTAAAAAGAGATGGAAGAGGATCATGGATACAAAAATACAAATTTTTAACCCTGACATTGTGTCTGTCCCTCTATGGAGCAGTGACATGGAAATCTAACAGCCATCAATAAGAAGTTCAACTCATTCCAAAGTGAACGCCAACAGAAGACGTTCAAAGTTTATTACAACAGCAGAAATTCTAAGCAGAGCACACCAACTTAAAGCATCAAACATGGCAAGACGACGGACATCACTAAGAAATGCTTTAAAGATGCCATCAGAATGACTTCCACATGAAGTGATAACATGGACATCAGTTGGAAAGAGAAACATTGTGTAGAACAATAGAGAAAGAAGCTAAATTCATCCACATGACACTCAGAAGCCTGAGCAGACAGACCAAGATAAATGGCAGAAACTGCTGAACGTCCTTTGCATGTGAAGGTACAAGGAGTATAAGGAAAGAAAAGGCAGGCATCTCAGAGACACGCAGTATGACTAAAAGTTCCAGGGGGGTAGCCGTGTTAGTTTGTATACAGCAAAAACAATGAGAGTCCTGCAGCACTTTAAAGACTAACACATTTCAAAAACAGACTTCAGCGAGAAACTGCAGAGCTGGAACGCATATGCAAACTTTACACAATCAGACTGGGTCTGAATAGGGACTTGGAATGGTTCTCTCATTACAAGTAGTACTTGTCACTGGTCACACATTCTCACCTTCTAATCAACGGTTGTGAATAGGCCTCAGCTACTCTAACTGAAATGACTGTTAGCACTTGCCCTCCCCATTGTTGTTTCCTACCCTTAGATGTATATATACACACCTTCTATCTGTGATTTCCATTTCATGCATCTGACGAAGTGGGTTGCAGCCCACGAAAGCTTTATGTCTGCAGAAATTTGTTAGTCTGTAAAGTGCTGCAGGACTCTCGTTGCTTTTGCAGTATGACTAGTGGTGATAGCTCAGAGTTTAGAGTGGGCGGGATTGTTTTGACTCATTCACTATGTGAGAATTTGAATATTTCAATCCAAAGCACCTGTTGCAGTTAGAAAACAGTTGAGCCAGCCTCCCTTTCTGTCAGTGGACCCTTTCATAGCCACAGATACAAAGTTTTCTTATGTAGAATGAAATGGCGTAGAGACCAAACTCCAGTCTGAACCTCGCCCTCCACCGTTCCTCTCTATTTTCATGTATAACTTCATGTTATACCCTGTACTTAAACACAGAACAGTGCCTCTCATTTCTATCACCAGTCACTGTTCAGTCATGCTAGAATTTCCAAGAGGAGACTGAGGAGGTCAGATCGCAGAGCCGGACACCTAACTTCCATAGGCCCTTTGAAAATCCCAGGTTTAAATTCTGTGGAACTTCACTGCGATCATCCCATCTCCTTCATAGTCTCCTTCTAAAGGCGACGATGTACGCCATGGTCCAGCTGTAGTTTCACAAGGGTCTCCATAGAGCCATTATTTGTCCTTGGCTCAGAACAGGGTAACACCACACATATGGGTTCAACCCTCAGTTACGCAGAGTCCTGGAGGAAAGGCTCTCACACAGCTTTTGAGGACAAAACAGGAATTTTTACCACCTTTCTTTTTAGGAATCCTGATTCCTTAAAACAAGGTAAGTTCCTTTTATTTCCCTGGAAGATTCTGTTAATGCTTCCTTTTAATTTCAGTGGTCCCTCTTCATCCTGTCAAATATGTATGTTCATTTAAGGGATAACAACAGCATGCCTTCTGTATTATTCCTTCACACACCCTCTTGCCACTAAGTCTTCTTTTTTAAACCCAGGGACCAGAGACAGCCTTGGAGACACTAAGTACTAGCAAATAACTACAGTATAATAATTGGGCTAGGTGTCACATTTAAAAGCCCTACTTTTGCTTTCCCCTATGACAAACCCATCAGGAGATGGAAACATGCATACCTGCTGATCTTGAAAGAGGTAGCAGAGAGTCATAGCAGTCATTTCCTCTCTCCTACTTGATCTGCACTAAAAAAGGGGGGAGGGAACTTGGCTTCTTACACAATCAGTTAATTCCTGCATGTGGCTTTCATTAGGCACAGCCCATCTGACAGCTGCTAATTTAAATAGGGACACAGGTGCATTAGGAGGAAGCCAAAATAACTGGTGCACTGTGGGTAACAGGACTGTATTAAAGACTTGAAACAGTTAGTATCTGCTAAAAGACAAGCTAACCTGAATAAAGGCTTCTGCATAACACCGCCCCTCCTTTGGTCTTTCATGCTAATGAAGTAAGAATCTGAAGCAGAAATCCTAGGTTTGCTACTTCATTTTGTTCAATAATATATAATTCATGCATCTTAACTATATTGCATTGGCAATTTCTAAACAAACCTAATCCAGTCCTTGGCCACTGAATAGTTTTTATGTCTAAAACATTAATCTTTTAACAGGGCATTTAGATGGGACAGAATGTCTAGTCCAGCAAATAAAATCCGCTTTTTGTCACCCATACAGTTCAGAAGTAACCACCTCCTCATTTTATGCTGTCTTGCAAAAATTCTATAGTCCGTTTTGTCAGTTTTACTAAAATGTGTTTATGATCAACCACCTCATACTCTTGCCAGATTTCTTAAGTTTTTTTTCTCATTCCTGTGTATGATTTCAATACGTTCCATAGTAGAGAACTTATAACCCCAAAGCGTGGACATAGCAAGACAAACAGCTGACGACCAAGGTAATATCTGAATTTAGAGAACTATATTTACAACAGGACAATAAATATGAATACAATTTAGTGGAATGATAAAATATTTATATCTGTATTTGTTTGCTTGATTAGACCATAGATGATTGCCTTATTAATATTTGCAGTGTTGTTGTACTATGTTGGTCCCAGGATACAAGAAACTACATGGGTGAGGTACTATCTTTTATTGGACCAATTTCTATTGATGAAAGAAAGCTTTTGAGCTACACAGAGTTCTTCAGGTCTCGGAAAGATAATCAGAATGTCATCGCTAAAGATAAGGTGGAACAAATTGTTAAGCATAAGGAGTTAGTAGTTGCAAGAGACCAGTCAAAATGAAGGCAGATAATGTCTCTGCAGCCATAGGACAAAGGTGGGGTGGTGAGTTACAGGATGTTGTAATGAGTTAATGTCTGTCCATTATTTTGAACATACAAATGCTAAGCAGTGTAACGTGGTGCCTTTTCAGGCCCCCATCTTTAGAGGAGAGTTGTTAAGACCCGAGACTGAGATGCAGAGATCTATGTTCCAGACTCTACCACAGACTTCCCGTGTGACATAGGGCAGATCACGTAATGTCTGACTCGGTTCCCCCTGTGTTAAATGGAGCTAATGCTATTCATTCTTTTCTCTTGGCTGTTTATTTGGTATGCTCTTCAAGGCAAGGTCTGCTTCTTACTATGTGTTAGTACAATGAGGCGCCAGTCACAGCTGGGTCTAAAGGCACTATGTTAATATCACCACTAAGCTAGTTTTGGCTCTTCTGTTCTGCATACCCTCCTCAAACAGCTAATGCCAGTTCAGGTCCACTGCTGCACTGCTTTGTACCTTTTGTGTAGTCAGGTTCACCTGTGCAAAGTTGATCTGGCAACCTGGTTACTCCCACTTTGCACAGGTGAAAATGACTACACAAGATGTCAGACAGGAGAGAATCCTGATGCAAATGCTTCCTTATAAATCTGTCAGCACACTGCTCTTTTAGCTATTTAATAGATCATGAGTGAAAAGAATCATCTACGTTTGTTTAAATACCAGTTATTTTTAAAAGACCATTGGACTTGGTCCACCAGACATGCCAGATCAGTTTCCCTTGGAGATTTGCCCATCAGAAGTCAACCACTAAGCAGATGTCCCAACAGTTCAGGGGGTGGTTTCTTACATTGTGCCTGTGCTAGTTCACAAAGCAGACAAGTGCTCTTCCCAAGGAACTACTCAACCTTCTTGTCAGGAGAACTGCAACAAAATAAACCACACGAAAAGCTTTTGCAGCAACTTCTGCTTTTACTGGGACTGATTTTTGCAACCCCATGCAGTGTCTTTGGGGACTATTGTATTGATGTTATGGATTGTTGGGGGCAGGCCTTGTATTCTAATTCTACTCCATGTGGGAGGGTTACCACAGTTTCTCTAGGAATTAACAGTAGAGGAGTACGGGGGTCCCTGGAACTGTCAGCAGCTCCTGATTCAGGCAGAAACCAAAGCCCCAAGACGACAAAGGGCTTTTGGCATAAAAGGCTGACTTTAACCTGACAGAGGCACCCTCAGTTTGATTACACACATAGACATGATCTTTTGTCCCAGGAAAGCCCAACCCCGCTGAAGCATAGGAAGGACTTGAACCGGCCATGGAAGATTGGTATGTTTAGATCCTTTGTTTTGTTTTCTTTTCGTTGTGGACTTTTGTCCTTAAATAAATGTACTCCGCTTTGAAAAAGCTGTTCAGGCACTTATAACTGCTGGTATGGACTGGTAATATCACTTGGAGAGAGAGCAAAGAACCGGAGCCATCTTAGGCAGCATGAATTGCAGGGGAGCTGTAATCAAAACCTGTGGTCAGGGGCAGGATGCAGCAGTCTTTTGTGAAAGATGGTGACTGGACCCCCGAGAGAGCATTCCCGGAGCAAATCCCTGTGGTAAGGGTAGGTTAAAAGTGCAGTTACCCTGGAATTGTGACAAAGACCAAAAGGCAAGATGGCCAAATCTGCTAAAATCACAGCAACTCAAACAAGCAAACAATTGACTCCTTATTCCCACATTTTAGTTTAGTAGATTGTGTTAAGCAAGGAATTATGGAGCCTCAGTTGTTTGTTACTTATCAGAAAATCCTCAATGCGTCTTCTAATAATTTTTTAATTAACCTCATAGTTTTCCTTTCTTCTTGAATAGCAGGTAGCATCTAAGTATATGTATATTAGGGAACTAGAACATTATCAACATTTTACTTTGGGGTGGGTGTATTGCCATTAGGGATTACTACTAAATGAAGGCGTTTGTTCTCAACCTCGCTGCAGCTGACTGTCCATGGATTCATTGGTGCTGCTTTCTGTATATTTCAATGTAGCCAAACATGGAATTGGCCCTGAGTCAGTGCCTTTTTTTCAGAAGTCTTATTTTTCACACCATTTTCCCCAAAACCATTGGATTGAAGACACCTGGAACTCAATGTTGCTTGATTAAACCCATACTCTAGCACATTTTTTAAATCCATGTCAAACTCTGAACCATTATCAAACTTCGTAGGGATTCCATGCCTAGAAAATATGGATTTTGTGCACATTACAATGTTTTGATGCGGTGTTTTCTTTAAAAAACCCAATTTCTGGGTAATGAGAATAATATTCTAACATCAGAACAGAATCTTCACCTGGATATGGAAATAAAATCCACACCAACTTTAGGTCATCCTCTTACTTGGTTGGTATTTTGACTTTTACACAGTAAGTTCTCTCTCTCAGTTCATTTGTGGTCAGTACAGGATCTCACTGGCTCTGCGCTTACATTTTGCCATACCTAACTGTCCATGTATTCTTGGGAGCATGCCAGTTTGTTACATCTTAGGCACTAACTATTCTATTTTCTCTAAACCATATGCCATCAACAGACAGCTCTGCTTTGAACTGGCAATACACACTTGGTATTTAATATCCTGGCTACCCTGATAATAGTCCTAATTCCCTCTGTAAAGTCTCATTAGCTGTCACCTCAGCTAATTCATTCCACATCTTTTCGGAGATAGGACAATTCTTTATCAGGTTGACATGCGCTAGGTCTGACTCCCTCCTCCTCCCCCTGCTTCAGTTTATATCAAATGCTCTGGATAATATGTCCCTTACCTCCTTTAGCATGTGCCCTCTTTGTATCAGCTGAAAGGAGTGGCATGTTTTAAAACCCCCTATAGTTGCTTTATTTGATTTTAAACTATCACAAAGTTTAGCAATTCTATTTGATCTTTTACCTTCCCCTCGAGTACACATGTACCTCTAGTAGGAATCAGTTTCCCGCTTCTAATTTAAGCTATTTGTTCACCATGTTCCATTTTCTTCCTTCAACCTTTTAATACTGAAATCTGAAACATTGACCTGAGCATCAGTGTCCAGTTTATAAGAGTCCCAATAGCCTCTAAAGAAATTGTCCATTCATCTGTTCCGTTCTCTGCAGATACCACTCCTAGATAACTCCTCTTCTGTGCTGCTGTCTGTGCTACTATATTAGCATGCATGCTTTCCTTCCTCTTTCTGGTTGAAGACGTCAGTAAAATGATTGTATTTCCCACAAATATTGCAGTGTTCACCAAAATCCGGACATTGTTGGAGGTCTGCACTTGTGTCCACATCATGTGCAATTCTTGAAGCTGTCTCTTACAAACTTTAATGCTTTGCTTTTTTCCTGCTTCTCTATTTTTTTTGTTCTGTACTGACTGCTCGCTAACTTTTTTCTCGTCCCTCTATCCAGAGTGGCAGTGTCCTGTCTGTTGTTTGGGTTTGGCATGATTTCTGCCAATCCAACACAGCATTTACTGCTTTATTCAAAGTGAGAGTCCTCTCTTGCAATAGTTTTTTTGTTGTTTTGTTTCGTTTCTTTACAGCTTTGGATCTCTGATTCCTATTGCAATTTGATACCTTATGGTTGAATCTGTCAACTGTCCATAGTTGCAGGTTTGGCTCATTAGTTTCAACTTTGTTAGAAGACAAAAGAAAGGAGAGTCTGCTGAAGAATTCCTAAGATGAAACTTATCCCTTTAAAATCTTGTATTTTTGAAGTGTGCGACACTCTTCAAATTTCTGCAGAATTGTGTCATAATTTGCGCTCTCGGCCTCACTTAGTTGCATGCTGCTAAAGATGGCACTGCGTCAAGTGTTGCAGTGGTTTAAGAAGATTGCTATATTCTGCTGCTCTTTCTCACTAAAGCCAGCTGCTTGCATGAGTCTCTCTCTCTCTCTCCCTCCCTCTCTATATATAAATACACACACATCCCGGTAATGCAGCAGATTCCAGAAGAGATTCAAATAGTGTTTTGAGAATCTGCTGCATTACTTGAGTTTCATCTTCTGGGGAGCTTTTACTTGCTCCATCTCCAAGATGACTCCTTCACTGCAGTCCTATTCTGTCTTCGCTCTGGTAACGTGAGTTATCTTATGGAGTCATGAGGAGGCGGCACAGTCACACTCTTAGAAGTAAAGCAGAACTCAAGAGAACTATTAGAACTAAAAGTTACATGAGACCAAGGAGAGCCACCACCATATGCTTTTAACTACGTATTTGGTGAAGCTGACTCTAGACTGCTTTCATCCCGTTCCTCCTAGCGGGTGTTCTGCTCTTAAAGACACAGTACATGCTCCTAACAGGAGCCTCTTTGGCTGAGTCACCATGGAAAAAAAACTTGAAACTAAAGCATGGGACTGGAAGAGAGTGAGACTGGGTTCTATTTCCAACTCTGTCAGTGTCTCTGAGAGAACGGGCAATTCACTTAACTTCTACGTCTGCTTCCCTATCTATAAAATGGTTGCAAGGCTCACTCACCTCACGAGTTCTGAAGCTGCTAATACACTGATGTTTATAGGGTGTTGGGACGTTTGGTTGGAAGTATGCAAGAGCTAAGTAACTTAAAAATCTTGGACAAATCAAATTTAGTACAACAATCTTGCATTGGCCAGCCGAAGAAAAAGAATCTCTCATTGGATCTTTTATGTGGTTAATGACTATAATTCTGTAACTGCAAAAATGTAGTAATTTCAGAAGACAAGTAGAGACATGGCATTGTATCTCTGAAGGCTCTTCTTGAACCTGACTGACACTGCTATGTTGCTCTCTGTGGTTTATTCTAGCCATACTCCAGTTTCTTTATGCCACTGTTACCTTTCAGCGTTGTTATATATCATACACAGTGCTTACTATGACAGAATAGCCCAGAATATCTTATACCAGAGACCTAAAATTGCTAAGCGTTATTTAACAATTTCCTAAAGTCAACTAAGCTATTTGTCTTCCACCTTCCTCTTCGTACAGATCCCTCCAGTCAGTCATGGTTGGTATGCTACAAAATGTAACCAGGCATTTCCATAGTACCTGTGTCTCTAGGAAGTTGCTGAAATACTTACCACAGTTAATTTCAGGTCTGTAAAACGGAATGAGGAATGCAGTTCCAGTCCAAAGAAGCAACTTATTTTTACATATCAGTGATTTGTTCTCATGATTAGTTTTTTCAAATTTGTACCTTGGCATAGTGAGTCTCTGAAATACACACTATTGATACCAACTAAGCTGAATAGATCCTTTCTATGCCTTAAATTGCAATACCTCAGTTACAGCTGAACATATTTATAGATCAATGGAAATAAATATCAAAGCTTCAGAATTGGAATTGGAATTCAGTATGGAATTGGCTACAGTCCTGTAGTCCATTAATAGAAACTTTTATTTTTTTCCATTATTTAGACCAACTTAACATGCTTTGTTTATAACTTACAAACTATTAAACTTTTACATAAATTTATACAAATTCAGAATTACTTTTACTTTTTAAAAATTATTGTACAAATCCACCTTAAGGCACAAAAAGTTAACAAAAATGCAGTACATAGGAAATCTCAAAGCAGCCAATTCAAAGGAAGCTGGCCTTGTAACAAACACATTATAACTCATTTAGTTTAAATAGGTTTTCAAGTTTCTCTATCATACAATACAAACTAAAAGATATAGGACAAAATGTAAGGTCTCCACTTGACCTGTAGTACTGAAAATCTTCTATTAAATAGTCACACACAGGAATTAAAATAGTTTCAAGGGTCCTGCATGAAATTATTATGTAATGAAATACCATGAGCTGATAAACACAAATTGTTAATTGGTATTCAGATATCTGAACATGGCAAAGTCAGACGTTCTCCCTTCACTATCTTCTAGTTTAGATAGCATAGACTTAAGAGTGTGAGCATATGTTCAACCATTAGTTCTTATTGCTCAGTTTGTGTTAGTCAAGAAAGTGTAAAAAATAGTTCATTTCCCTGAATAGTATGGATGTGGGTCAGAAATTATCATTTTAGTTATGCCTGATGTGAGTGTTGAGAGTTGACATATCTTGATTAATGCAGCTGCTTTGATCAAGTGATAAAAGTGTAAAAAGGACAGAAAATACTGAGAGAACTTCAACATCAGAATCCATGTAATAACGTTGGGTAGGGACTAGCACTATGAGTTCACCAAATAACATGCCATAATCTGACTACTGTTGGTCATTTTCATAGTCCATAAAGACAAATCTAGAATGTAGGCTAGGACACAAGTTACCTTCCTTTATAAGAACTTTGTTCTTATTAATAGTTTTTCATAGCTATCCAAAATCTTGCTTGAAAACTTAACTCTGATAATATAAAAGCTTGAAAGGTTATTGTCTGCAGGAGTAATCTTAATGCATCATGTTCAACTCTAAATGCTTCGAAACAAATCAATCACCTGAAGGTTATAATATGAATGAGTTATTGAGTTTGGATCAGTTTTCAGTACACAACTACTGTACATTTATTATATGAAAGGTCTTCATGGAATAAGATGCTGCCCTATCTGCATGAATATCCAATATATATTTCAGCAGGGACAAAGCAAGCTAAGTATGACTGAATATGTGCAATTTTCCTGATGAGGCTTCAGCTGAAAGCAATCAGACATACAAACTGCTGGCTCAGAGCCATTAAGGAGAGAGAGATACTTCTCCCTCTAGGTCACACTGCTTTTCAGGCTATTTTCTTCTACACACCTCTTCCCTGTGTTATCATCACCATATTAATAACCAGACCATACCAATATCTATAATCAAGCCTACCTGTACTTATTAGTAAACTACCAGTTATCTCTTGTGTGAAGACAGAATTTTCGAGATTTGAATCTAGTATTGGCAACCTCTGTTTCCTAGTACCAAAGAATTAAATGGTAAACACCTTGTGGTTTGTATGAGATTAGAAAAAACTGGAATATTGCAGAAGTGAGGAAAAAGAAGAATCTAACTTAGCAGAGTTCCTATCTGTGGTGTCAAAGCAAGAAAACTCTTATAAACGGATTTAGTATCAAGGAGTTATGAATAACATGGGGAAACCAAATAAATAATTGAACAGTTAACAGTACAGGAGATAATAGCACTAAACTTCAATTATGCAAAAACTGAACTTTGGAACTGCATTGAAACATCTCAGAAAACTAAAGACTCTATCTGAGGTCCTGGCATCTGTAGGTCACAAAACCTGTCAGAAGTTTGCTGCCCAGTTGGTCCCTAAATTCTCCTGAAGAGGGACCATCCCCACTGACAACTGTGTTACATCTACATAGTTGCCTAATCCTACTATTTGTCCCATCATAGATATAATATACCACCTCACCCAGTATCTGAAGGATAGGTGCTTCCCAGGCATCAGTTTATTCTATTCAGATGATGGGGAGTTTCTTCCTCAGCTGACGGGAAAACAGAAAAGGGTCATGCAGCTGAGTCTAATGATTTTCTCTAATTGCTATCTGTGGAGGAGAGGAGTAAGAAGTTACAGCAATGACCTCACACTCTTCCAGAAGAACCCCAAAACCAAAAAAAAAATTTGTATAGAGATCCAATTGGCCTGACTCCTCTCACACCATAATCAAAAGTTAGCCACTGAAATCACTGGCTTATAACTGTGCAGACAAATGTCAGAGGCAAATCTAGCCCCTACATTTACATCCAACAGCAAATTAATACAAAAATGAAGCATTTTTTTCCAGTCATTGATGAAACTCCTCACACCATCAGCTTCTCCAGAACATGAACAGCTGGTAAGTATTCCCTACTACCTGAAGACAGTTTGAATATATCAAATATCAAAAAAACAGTATAAACTCCCCAAATTCCCTAACAGAAAACAAGCCATTATTGCTGTTGCATTCATCAGCCATCTTGGAAATCTTAAGTATCCTACAAAATTAGAAGTTTGGCACAGTTTTCTTAGCTGCCTTTAATCCATATTTTCCTTTTTACTTAGAATGTTTATTGGCCATCAATGTAAGACAGTCACTTGGACGTGAACTTTTTTTTTTGTAGGAAGGATTCCCTTTAAGTTACAGCTACAAAGTCCCATACAGTTCAGTAAATGAATTCTCCTGGTATTTCTTGCAGCAATGGTTCTTCAAATTTAAACCGTTTGGAAATGGCTTTCTGCTCAGTTATTTTTTCTTTTTCCGACTGCCTACATTGTCCCAGTGTATATGAAGCCACTACAATTAGTTCCTCCGTCACTACTGATTCCTCTCCTTCAATTTTCTCAGCATCTGTAGAATTTTCAGAGGCAGACTCTTCATCTTTTTGGATGACAGTATTTACCTCCTCTCCTGTACTCTTAATCCTGCACACAGAGTCTGGAATATCATTTTGTGCTAGCCATGGGTGTTGGAGACATTCTTCTGCTGTTGCCCGTTCCCTATGGAAAAAAGAAGGCTTGTTCAAAAGAGTTCAGCAGGAGTGTCAAAAGAGGAACACTAAGCTCAAAACCTTGGATAAGAATTAGAAAGATTAGTCAACCAACTATGGAACTAACTAACAAAACTTCTAATATCCATCACTTGTAATGAAGAAATCAGAAGCAACAGTAGTAAATCAGTAAAATAGCTGAGGGTTTTAAATCCTGTAATCTATTTGTTTTATTTACCTAGCTTACTATCAAATCCTATAAACTCTAAAATTTAGAACAGTAATCTAATTATACACATGATTTATACCAAGCTCTGAAATACTTGAATCCTTGATATTGCTTGCTGTTGTATTTTCTACAGAATATATAAGACAGTTTCTGAGCCAAAAGAAAGAAAGAATAAAGTGCTCCAGATACTTTTCAGAACAGAAGCAGTATTGTGGGGCTTCATATTTGCCTCCCAATGACAGAGGTCAAATCAAACAAGTAAAAATGTTTTTACTAATAGTAAGCCCAACAAAAGACAATAAAACATGGCACTAATTCACACAGACTTGGAAGCTTGCTGCAAACTCACTAACTTTATAAAATTAGTCAACAAATGCAAAAAGGTACTACACTGCACATTTTACTTTGTTCATTATTTTTGACCAGTATAGTTCAGTTTTATTTATTTAAATTTTGCTACCACCATTTATATGGTGTATTTTGTAAAAAAAAAAAAAAAAAAAAAAGACTTAGCAATACAAGACTCATTGTAGCATTCATTTACTGAGAAATAGGGAATGTGCCTTTTTTGTATACACAAAACATGGCTATACATAATGAAGTGCAAATTAACAAAGTTCTATTGCAGATCCTCACTTACATTCGTATCTCTATTCTACAAATGACTCAGACAGTGCATTAGCTGCTAGTTGTATTTAGAACTCATTTATTCTCTTATTTAATGAACTTACTCAGGTTTCTTAACCAGAAGAGTTTTGAGGAAATCCACAGCAGATTCTGATATGAGTTCAAAATCTTCCTCGGAATAATTTATGTTCATTTGTGCTATATTTAAGAATGTTTCTTGTTTATCATCTCCTAAGAAAGGTGATATTCCTGTTAGCATGACATATGCCAGTACGCCAATGCTCCTACGTAAAAATAAAAAATAAAAAGTAAAGTAAAGGACTTTTTAAGCTTAATTTTGTAAATGTTGTACATACTAAGGCTACACTTACCACATGTCTGTTGCAGTGCTGATTGGGTCATAACTCAGAATTTCAGGAGCTATTATGAAAAAAATAGACGTTTTATTTTTTGTTCAAAATGGACCTAATTTACATTTACTCTTATGTGAAGTCATACTTCACAAGACAGTGTTACAGTGCAGAACTAGGCAATTTCAAAGACTTAATGCAGTCATCTTGCATCATCTGAAACATAACAAGAACATCTGAAAGAAAACCTGTACCAAATTAAATTTAAAAATCTATAACAGATTACTATAATTTAAATTTACTTAAAGAAAAATACCTGTTCCTTATTGCATTTGCTTTTACTGTTGACTTCAGAAGTCTGTTAAAAAACCACCCATTGTGTGAAAATTACAGAGGTTTTACAGGGTAGTCACCCCCATAACTCAACACGCTTAGTATATTGACCAACTGCTCAAAGACATCTTTAGTGGGTGGTCTGCCTTTAGGACCGGCAGTAACGTACTGGCAGGTGAGGTGCCGGCCGGGCCCTCCTCAGAGGAGCCACCCCCCACTATCACAGGTGGCCTGTGCTGCTTGGTTTTGACATCGCTGGCGGCTGCGCCGACCCCAGCTCAGGCTTACTGGCAGCCGAGGGCTCCCCTCTGCGGGAGGAGCAACAATCCTCCCAGCCCTCCTGCCCCTGCGTTGGGCACAACTACACCAGGGAGCTGCGAGGACTCTGTCAGGAGGCAGCTAACCCAACAGCAGGACTCTGAGGCAGAGCCCATCACACCCTCCCTCACCTGGGGGCATCTGCCCTTCACTCCTGCTTCCCACTGCCCCCACAGCAGTGGGAGAGAGCAGGAAATGAGCTGCAGATCCCCCTCATGCAGGACGCTCCCACAGGACTTGGGGGTGGAGGGGGGGCGCAAATGCAAGTATTGACATACACCCCCAGCACTAGAGATCATGGTACATCACTGAGAACCGGCTACGATCTATTAGTGTTTGTATCACATTTGTACTTCATTTCATTTTTTTCTATACTGCATACCTAAAACTGGCTAATCTTTCCTACTAGCAACTAAAATGATTCAGAATGTGAGTGGTCATTGCTAACCTCCTCTACTGTGAAAAGGGAAGACTTTTACAAAGCTATCTCCTATCATGTCAGAGTTTGGCAAGCACCATCAACTCTTTGGTGGAGTGAACAGCTCTAAAAATCCACACCGTGGTTCCACCGCCCAGGCTCAGTTAACGGGGCATTAATGAGTATGCTACCGACAGCAGTAAAGATCTCACTATCAAGCATGGCAGAAAAGCCATTTTCCCAGAAGACCAAGCAGGATATTAATTCTACAGCCAGATGTCAATTATGTTCCCATTTCTACACATTGCAGAAAGCTCGGAGACCAGCTCATACTAAAGATCGCAAATAAAGCAGACAAATGTTTAGTTCACTCACAGAACATTAATTATTTCCAAATGGTGCTCATAGTGTAAGTTCAATTTTTTAAATCCTAAAGACAAGTTCCTCAGCTAGTGTAAGTGGCTCTAGTGACTTCATTGTAACGCTATAATTTAATGTGTTAAGACTTTTTCTGATGGTCCCATATTTTTATTGGGCTTTTCTTAATGTTTAGTGGTACTATATTGAAACATATTTTATCTTTAGCATTTGGATCTCTATAAATGGTAAAGGAATTCATCTTCTGAATTGGTACGTAGTAGTTAATATGATTATGATAGGAAAAATTTTCAACTCTACTCATTCTTTTATAAATATTACTTCCTCACAATATCCAAATCCTTGAAAGCAGAAACCATATTGGTGGACCTGAGTCTATAGACTCACCTAAGTCTATAGACTTAGTTTTCTCCCAGTCTCAAAAAAATATATCATATAAAGAGCCATCTTAAATTTTCCTTTCAAAGATTGTATTATGTACTGTTTTGGTAACTACTTACCCACATACTCAGGAGTTCCCATAATTTCTCTTAGCTCCTCACTGCTTTTCAGAATTCTGGAAAGGCCAAAATCAACTATCTTAATGTCTCCCAAAGGTGATTCGCTAGTTAGCAGGATATTTTGAGGCTGAAAGACATAAGAATGACCAGGCTTTTTAAGCACTCAAACCTATATTTGACTATAGTACTGTAGGAGTGTGGTGTTGTTTTGAGCACACCGAATAAAGAGGTATTCTCCAGAACATTAAAAAACAAAAAACAAACAAAAAAAATTAAGACTCCATTTGTCAAGTACTTACAAATATGGAAAAAAAAGACTTCAACAGCAGGATGTATCTGTATGGCTGAGAAATCAAACATCTGCCATTCTCAGATTAGTATATTTATGAACACACCAGACCTTACAGTTTATCATCATCTATGTGCAGAGACTCCAATAATTTTGCCACCACACGGTTGCTTTTGTTACTGTGCATCTTTAATTTATTAGAAGACATACTGACATTAAGCCACTTTTTATTTCAATGCCTTAAACAAACCTATAGATATGAAAAAGCATGTTAGTTATTTTGGTTGTTTTGAGACAACCATTTTATATATTGTGACTGACCTCAATTCTGTTTGTGATGTTATAAAATAAAATGGTTTTTAATTCTAACAGTTAAATTTGTTACTATCTATAAGAACATAAAATGTTAAAAGAAAACATCTATTTTTCAGGCACTTGTACTGTTTAAGAATCAATGTGTAATTCAAATGATAACCTTTGGATAAACTTACGTGTACTCACATAGCACTGAATGCCTTGTGTGTTAGCATTCAAAGTTATGTTTGTAACCATTACAAAAAGTTCCTAGGTAAAATACTGTCTCTGTGTCAGTCTTAGGGGGCCGTGAAGACCAAGACTATGTAACTTCAGGTTTTGATGACCTAAGTATGTAAGGGAAAGGAGTTTTAATTTTTGAAAGCTGTGCAGCAGCACAGTAGAATGGGCTAGTTGCTCAGGTACATATCTTGGTCCCAGACAGGCTTGTAAAGCACATGCTGTCATGGTTTGATTGCTACTGTTATTCAAGGCAGCTGAATCAAAGCTAGTTCAGCAGGGTCTATGTATGCTATAGTCACACCTCTGATTGCTGTGTAGACATATCCTTAGACACACCTTCCATTGGGCAACTGAGTTGCTATATGAAAGGGCAAACAGAACACGCAACATTTACATGAGGAATGTTTTTACTGGCAATGTTTCATGAGAACTGTAATCCTTATAAGAGTCATCAAGATTTTAGTAAGTGAGATATAGTTGCCAAAATAAATGGACTCTTCAGTGAAATCCATTGCTTTTTACAGGACACAGTTGTACTGCTCAAGATAAACCACATACTATGTGTACTACACAGCATGAAACCCATCCACAAAACAAGTTAAAAACACAGTCATAATTCTAATTAAGTCTTACTGAAATATCAATTAAATCCAAGCTCTTTTGAAAAGGCATTACTGGGTTCTAATGAAGTCAGCAGCTCTCTAAGTTCAGTATGAGCTCTTCAAAGCAAATAAAGTAGTGCTGGGTTTGACCTTGCCTGCTCTTAATTCACAGCTCGAGTAATATAAATTTAATATATAATCTCTTTTCTTCAAGATGCTTTCATCCAATTTTTCCCACAACTTGTTTCCAAAACTTAAAACATCTACTAATGGAGTTTGAAAAAGTTTACCCACTGAATACCAGACAAGCCAAGGTAAAAAAATATCTGCAATACCAAATGTTCTCCTCCCCAAAGGCCACATGCTCTGCAATTAAAAGACTAAAATGGTTGTATGCAATTATTACTGTCAACTTTATTTATTTTTTTAAATCAAGAATTGTTATTATTCTATTCTATTATAGTATATATTTTACAGTAACACTCAAAGGCACCAATTAGGTTTGGAGACCCACTGTGTTGTACACTGTACAAAGTAACTAAAAAGTTCCTGCCTCAAAGTTTACAATATGAATAAAGACAAGATGGAACAGATGGCCAGGGCTTACAACACAGAGGATGGGGATAAAGACATGAGTAATCGCAATAGGCATATGGTAATATAGATAAGCCAAGTACATAATATGCAGTTTTGCCTTCATGGTTATGATGGCAGCACTGGCCATGGTTCCATAGTTAAGGTTAAATTGAATTTTGCATTTAAAGCAAGGATTCAACCACTGTTAGGAAATTTCTGAAAGTTGACAAGGAAATTAATTTATTAATTGAGGCAAAAATTTAAAAATGTATCCTTTTAATATATTTAGCATTCTGTCAGACCATTGCTTTGCCCCAAACAATCTTAACAGAATAATGCAGATTCCTCAAACTTCCCCTATAGTTACAACTCTGAAATCTTATGCACTGGTTACATTGAGGATTAAGATTAATGGTCATTAATTGAAATGATTTCACTTTAAATAGACATTCACCTTCCAAATTTTAAAAGTTGCAGGAGCATGATCATTGCTTCTTGCATCAGGCTCTTGCGTCCCCACTTGCCATGCCCGAGTCAGCATTCAAAGCAGTGCACCATGGGTAGCTATCCCACAGTGTAATTAGATGCAGAGACTTTTGGGAACTTTGTTGTCCTCCAACGATGCAACAGGCTTCCTCCACCTCCCTTCTTGCCCCAAACAAAAGGCAAATGCTTTTTCGTGCTGTTTTTCTATACTGCGCACACCATTACAGGAGAGACATGGAGCCTGCTCAACTCTGCATTATCACTGTGAGCATCGTGAATACCTCGTGGCTTATCCTGCAGTATTTTCAAAGGCGAAAGAGGAGCCGCAGTACGGAAAATAGCGATGTTACTGAGGCCGCCCTGCTACAAGCCATAGAGTAGAACAATTCCCGTTTGCTGCAGGCTGTCATGCATCACCTTCAGTCTGTGGCGCGCTGGTTCTGGTCCCGGGAAACAAGCACAGATTGGTGGGATCACATTGTTATGAAGGTATGGGATGATGAACAGTAGCTGCAGAGCTTTCGTATGCAAAAGGCCACTTTCTTTGAACTTTGCGCAGAGCTGTCCCCAGCCCTGAAGCGCATGAATATTCGCTTGAGACCAGCTCTGACAGTGGAGAAGCAAGTGGCCATCGCTCTGTGGAAGCTGGCAACCCCAGACTGCTACCGGTCAGTTGGGAATCAATTTGGAGTCATAAATCCACCGTTGCAGCTCCTGTGATGCAAGTGTGCAGGACCATCAACAGGCTTCTGCTAAGAAGGGTAGTGACTTTGGAAAACGTGCAGGACACAGTGGACAGGTTTGCCACAGTGGGGTTCCCAAACTGTGCAGAGGGCAATAGTTGGCATGCATATCCCTATGCTAGCACCTGCCCACCTTGCCACAGAGTACATAAACTGGAAGGGATACTTCTCAATCGTGTTTCAGGCCCTCGTGGATCATAGGGGACGTTGCACCGACATCAGCGTGGGGTGGTCTGGAAAGGTGCATGACGCGCACATCTTTAGGAACTTGGGTCTGTTCAATAAGATGCAGGTGGGCGCTTTCTTCCATGACCAAAAAATAAACATTGGGGATGTGGAAATGCCAATAATGATCCTGGGGGATCCTGCCTAACCCTTGCTCCCTTGGCTAATGAAGCCTACACCAGGCACCTGGACAGCAAGGAGTAGCATTTCAATTACAGACTCAGCAAGTGCAGAATAGTGGTGGAATGTGCATTTGGCCATTTAAAAACCATGCAGCTTCTCGTAAAAGTGGCATTTTTTGGGTGAGGAGCCAGAATGGCTGTTAACTTCCCTAGTTTTCTGATAAGTCTGCCTCAGCTCTTTGATCTTAACACGGCACTGCTGCATGTCCCTGTAGTGCTCCTCCAGCATGCCGTGAGATATCTTCGCGTATACATCTAAATTTCTTTTGCTGCCTTGGAGCGGAGCCAGAACAGACTCTTCGCCCCACAGACTGATGAGTTCCAAGACTTCTGGTCAACTTCAAGCTGGAGTGTGTTTGGGTCGTGTAGTCGCCGCGAGCAGTTCAGCTACAAAGCTCTCTCCATGCTCTGTAAACCAGAAATGGAAATTCAAAATTTCCCCAAGCTTGAGGGGAGGAGCTATTTCCTGTTTACATGGCCACATTACAGCAGAGCATGAATGTCCAGAGAGGTCACAACGGGTCATTATGGAATACCTCTCGTAGGCCAATGGCATCAATTTATGTTGCGTGCTCTGCCTACAGGATGCACATTTGACCCATGGACTTCGAATTCAACACTACGCCACTTGCAGAGGTGGCTTTATTAGGTCGACTTTTTTTAACTTTTTAGGTCACGTTTTAAATTGACGGAATTTATGTGCCAGTGGGGAGACATACTTTAGGGCAGGGGTCTCAAACTCGCGGCCCGCGGGCCAACTGCGGCCCGCGGGCTTGTGTCATGCGGCCCGCAGTCCGAATCCGGCTGCAGGCTTGTGCTGGCATTTTTTTTTGAGCGGAGCTCCGGGAAGCTGTGGCCGTCTTAAAAAGGAAATGGCCGCCGAATGTGGGCCCGACAGAGAGATTTGACGGCGGACAGTGGAGCCTGCAAGTCCCTGTGAGAGCCTCTCTCTCCTACTGTGCCGCCGAATTTTACCCTGCGTGGAGATTTTTTCGGCGGAGAGTAGAGCATGAAAGGTACAGTAGAGTAGTGTGTGTCATGTGCGGCCCCCCTGAACTCCACTCAATGTAAATGCGGCCCGCCACAGCAATTGAGTTTGAGATCCCTGCTTTAGGGGGTTGACATAAGCGGTGTTACGTCAATCTCCACTGCCAGCGTAGACCAGACCTCTCTCTTTTCTTGTGTTTTCTTTTCTTATTCCCTCTCTCTCCCACTTGCCTCCACACACTGGGTTCTCCATTGGGTTCTCTTCCTCCTTCCCTACATTTTCTCTTATTCCCATGTGCTTCTCTAGTCCAAATTCCCTCCTGCCCCTCCCCAAAAAACACTACCACACCAGAGATTAAGCCTTTCAGCCAAACACCAATATAAAATAAGGAAGCCTCTTTAAACTAATCTGTATCTTTTACCCAGCTTCAGAGGAGAGGAAGAGAAAACTTCAGCCTAAATCTATGCCTAAACTCCAGATTAAAATAAAAGCAGTACAGCAATGTTGTGATGTTTGATTCTAAGTTTGTGATCCAATTTATTTACTCTCATTTTAAGTCAATAAAATCATACTTCACTGCATTTTGCTCTTTAAAAAAAGGCAGAAAACCTCTACTGAAATCAGGCTATGACAACCACTCAGTAGGACAAGAAACAAACCTCACAGGGGAAAAGAGAGACAGATGGCAACAAGCCATCTCAAACTTAGACTTTCCTACAGTATAAAATGCAACAGTGTTTAGTCTCATAGGGGAAGTCTTACAAATATCATGGGACAGACATGGTCTGAAGGAGGCTGACTTTCAGTGCCACAGATAGGTCCGAATAGAGTTTAACTTGATTCTTAAAGGACAATCCTTCTAAACTGTAACTAACAGTCACATACAGACAACTGTTTTGATTTAATTCTTTTGGATATAGTCTGCCCTAATGTGGAAGTGTCAGCCACCACAAAAAGCTAGATAGATCTTTCTAAAGCTCTTTGTTTGGTCCAGATAAAAGAAAGAAAGCCTTCCAGAGTTCCAGACATGAAACTAAAGTTAGAAAATAAGGAAAACATTTTAGGCCAGATTCATTAACCCTTTGGCCATCACACAGACACATTGCTTGCAAAATATGTTCTGTGCAAGCAAGTCTCCCAATGCCAACATAAAATAGTAATATTTGGCAAACCTCAAAGTGTTTTAAATTGTTGGGTAAATTTATCGTTCCCACTTTAGGGATTAAGGAAGAGACTGTTCAAATTCACATGGTAATCAACAGCAGAGCAGAGAACAGAACTCAAATTTGATTTCCAGATCTGTACTTTGTAAAATGGACCATACTGCATGCCCCAAAGAAACCATCGCCATTCAAGGGGAAAAATGTCAATGGGTCTTCAAACACACTGCCTGGTTAGGTTAAAAGCCAGCCTACAGCTCATTTGCCAATATTATGAAGTGAGACTTTATGGGGCTCTCCAGAAAAAGCTGTTAAAACAGTGGTTTCTTCCCCCTCCAGAGATTTAACAGACAGTAGAAAGGATCTCATGTTTGTAAGACTTCATTACTTCCACAAAATATGCTAGAGAAAGTTTACTAGAGCAGTAGAATGTAGAAGATTAAAATTCAAATACATTTATCAAACAAGTTAATTTTGTGATGATTCTTGCTTTTTGTTCATCTACTGACTAATTCACAAAGTTCCGGAATTAACAGTGGATCTCTCAATCGTTAGTGAAAATTAGAGAACTGCTCAATTTTACAGCTTGATTTGGTTTCATATGACAGATTTAGTTTTCCGATTAAAGTTGGTAAAGCAAGCTTTTGCTAAACTTTACAAAACAAAAAGTATGTAAATTATAATCAGCACACTCCAAATTAAATGACTGACTACACACTTTTGAAATAGTTTTTATTGTTAAATAGCAGGATGCCACTCATAAAGCACAATGTGTTTAAATACCTGTATAGCTATTTGTGAATACAGATATCCAACCAACATCATTCTAAGCAACACCACAACTACTCTATATTGCTATTCTGTAATTGCAAAATCTACAATGTATGCTGGTGCCAAAAATCTAACCATTTAGTGTTTGATGGGGTATATAACCCCTACACTGGGGAACCAAGGGCTGATGAGCAGCTCTGGGCCCAGCAGGCCCCATCCAGCAGCACTTACTGGGTATGCTCACACTGGAGGCAGCACTCAAAAGGGAGTGGCCCAGGTCAGTCAGCCGAAACAGCAAAGGAGCAGTCTTATGCTGGTAGCTCCTCAGAGATGCTGTGGAGCTCCATATCGAGAGGACCAGACCCCACTGCCAAGCTACTAAGGACCTCAGAGAGACCAGGAACAGCAGATTACAACTGACTGAGAAGAGCCTCCAAACCACTGCCAGGGAGAAATATCTCACACCACTTGAAGAATCCATTCACAGAAGAGTCTGCTGTGACATGAGAGGGGCAGAAGTCATGGCAAGAAGTGACTCGGAGCAGGCTTGGGGACATCTACCCCAGGCCACCTATATGACCTACCAGTCACAGGGACCTGGGTTGGAACCTGGTAGAGCAGGGAGAGCCTGGATTACCCTACTGCCAGCCCCACAAACTCTCACCACTGGGCCACACTACTGGGTTCAGATGCCCAACTCTCCCCCCCTCCCAATAGTGTTAATTTGTCACATTATGACATGACCAATTGTATTGCGTATGGCCAAATATCATGGTTACACATGCAAAGTAACAGAGGGATTGTACATCTTGTTTAAATATACTCACCTGACCAGTTCTTAGGAGTCTTATAAAACTCTGAAAACAAGACAGCTCAGAGAGTAAACTGTTTCTTTAAACTGTTGATGATTACTAGATGTATCCAGTGAAGATTGTTGGGACAGATGACTTATTTTACATTTGGGATTAGTTTTGAGTTAATGGACCGAAGACAAAAACCAAATAAACCCAAAGATAAATTGAATAAAAGTTTAGAAAGAAAATCAGATTTGCCAGGATCAAACAGCCATATAGACACATCTCTGACAGCAAATATTGTGAGACATCTGCTTTAGCTGATAAACTAATTTTCTGGATTGTGTTGTGTGTTCATGTTGTTCAGTTTAAGACTTAAATTTGCTGGGAGCATTACTTACAAACTGCAATAAGGTATAGATAAATAAGAACATCAGCAATAGAATATAGCAGAAAAATTATGCAACGTTCACAAACCATCAGCACAAGTGTACACTAGAGAATTTTAAAGTAAACTGTTCTTATGCTGTTTAGCTCAGATATAAAAAAGTAGACCTGTCTCAAAAGTTCCAATTCACTTAGGTTTCATTTACATGGAGCTATAAATACTCACTCCCTATTTGGGGGTGGGGCTTTGGTGGTGTCAGCAGCAGTAGAGACTGTGGCAGGAGGCAGAGAGAACGATTTCAAAATGGAGCAGCTGAGGAAGTGCCCCCCATGACTGCTGTCCTTTGCTCCTCACCATTCCTTCACCTTCAGTGTTTGACGGCTGGTCTTCTCTTCCCCCTCTTTCCTTGTGCCAAAGGGTGTGGGAAAGTCACATGCTGTATCTGGGCCCTGTCCTGCCCATTGCCACCACCACTGGCTAGAGGGGTGAAGCAGGGTCAGGTGATTGTATCATCCACCATATGGGAGCCAGTTTGCTGCCTGGGTAGGGTATCCATTGTCTGCTCCCTGTTTTAGCTCCATCTTTCTCACCCTTAAACTGGTATGCTGAATTTCCTATGATGCTGGGGACTAGGCTGTTCAGTTTTGTGGTCTGAAAGCATATTTTTCCCATCTGGCAAAAGAGGCAGACAGCCACATGGATTTTTTTCACCTTCTATCCAACATCTAGAAGGTCTGGTTTGGGATTTAAATTACAACTGCTGCCACTCTGGCTTGTTCTAGTCCAGCTGGTGGTGAGAAAACCTTAAGTTACCCAGTAGGCTGCTTGGAATCTGGTCCTAGATGCTCACATTGCATGATAATTTTGTACACCTCTGTTGTGCACAGCTTGTGGTTCCTCTCATCTCAGCTACCCTACTTCTGGCATGGAATCGAGGAGGTGGGTCAGGACAGAGGGTTCTGTCACGATCCCTTAGCTGGGCTGAGGGCTTAGAGGGGGCGCTGGTTTCAGTGGAGATCCACACTGGAACAACCCTGCCAGGCAGTTTGGGGTGGTTACCCAAGTTACGCAATAGTTTGTAAATAAAAGACACAGCCTCCACATTTAATCATTATCTGGCCTCACTATTTCTGCATCCATGCCAGTGAGGCCATGTTATCAAATTTCCTCTGCTTTTGAAGATTTTGAAACTTAATATATGTGACAGCCTGTACCCATATGTTTCATCCCTTTTACAAGACTATGAATTTCATACAAAGTGTGCCTTGTGAGGTATCATTTGAAAAACAATTTACTGACATTATTGTTCTGGTAAAATGTGTGGCAACATTGTATATAAAGTTATAGGATTCTATTGTACATTATTCCTGAAGACATGTTCTGAGCCTGGGGAAGAGTCACAAACCAGTTCCCTAGAGACAAAAGATTAGCTGCAGCCAGGTGTCAACAAAATCAAATGGGATATCATCTGGTTAAATGGCCATTCTTTGGCAAGAAAGAGAATGTGAACAAAAATCTACATCTTGACAAAGGAACAGCTGAGGGTTCCCATCCAGATAGACTGTCTCCTGCACCTCAGCTGGAGAAGATGCTCAAAGAGGAACAACTATAAAAGGAGAGAGATGCCCCAAATTATTCCTCCTCTCTCTCTACCCACAACATCTGAAGAACAAAGGAAACGGCTTTGGACTGGGGGAGAGGGGATCCTAACTGAAAGATTCAGCCAGTAAGACTTCTAAAACATGGTGAGAGACACCTTGTCTTTGAAATCACTCTAGCTCAAGTTAGGCATTAGTTGTGATTTACTTTTAGTTTCTTGTAACCAGTTCTGACTTTCATGCTTCATTACTTGTAACCGCTTCAAATATATCTTTTTGTAGTTAGTAAACTTGTTTTATCTAAACCTGTGTTTGGATTGAAGTGTTTGTGAAACTCCATTTGGAGTGACAGGATTTGTGTATATCATTCTATTAATAAAATGATTGCCTTTATGAGAGTTTGTATTGTCCAGAATGGTGCTGGGCAGTATAAGATGCACATTTCTGAGGGGAAGTCTGAGACTGGGAATTTGCAGATGTTGCTCTACAGTATAAGTCAAGAGTGAGTCTGTAGCACTCTTGCAGTATAACTGGGAGTAATTTATATGCTGGAGGCTGTGTGTGAGCAGACCAGGAGTGGTAACTCTCACAGTAAAGCAGTGTAAAAGGCACCAAGGATGGAGAACTGTTCATTAGTCCAGATTGTACCGTGTAATGTCACAATATGTTTGGTTTTCTTCCAATTTAAAATATTTGTATTTTATTTTCAGTTAGGAGTTTAAAGTAACCTGGTATTAATTCAAGATGTATGCCAGAACAAATCCTTTGTCTGCCATCGCAAGGTCTCTTGGACCCAACAGTCTCCTTGACTAATCTTCCTGGGTTCTCATGTTCCCCTGTCATATCTGGCTGTTACCTCCAGAACAAACTACATCAGATTTTGCTGCACAGTAGACAAGGTGAGCCTATCAGACTGCATAATACATAAATGGAGGTAACTGCGCTACTACTGAGTAAGAAGGAAGTTACTGATGGTACAAGTAGTTACAGTTACAGTCTTTATTTTACCATTTTACTCTTAAAGATTATATTTTCCAACAACCCGCAAACAACCCTCCATAAAAACAGACAAGTAACTATGGTATATATTTTGAAAAACTTTCCACCACTGAAAAATTAATTCCATTATTAAAAGTTGTAAAGAAAACTCAGGAAATTCTAAGTTGACTCTCACAAAAATAATTTAGTTTTTTTATAATAGGTAACACCAAGTACTAATAAAATTTCCTATCAAACTATATACAGTAGTACATGATGCAGCAAAAGTACCAGCTTATAATTGCCATAGGAACCATAAATGAATTTCCTGACCAAAGAAACCTAATATCAGTCAAGGTTTTAATCACATGGTTGAACTGAAGTCAGCCTTAGCCAGCAGTTACCATAGTTTATACTTCAATCTTCATTTAATGAATGACAATAGTAAGCAAATGCTGATTTTTAAATACTTTTAAATTACTAATTTGTCAAATGCAGTATCATAATACAGTGTATCAGTACATATGCATCCAAGTACAGCTGCTTAACAGCCTTTTGTAGGCACTTAATACTGGAATGAAAAATTCATTTTCAATGTAGTTACAACACGCTATGTTCAATTAATTTAAAAATATTTCTTAACCAATTTTTTCCAAATTTCACAAAGCAAAAACTCTCACCCAGGTCTCTGTAAATACCAATTCTACTTTTAAAAAATGTTACTACAGCACAAAAAGATACTTAATTCCACTTTACTGGATGAAACACTTTGCATGAAGTTTAGTTTTGTTTTTAACAGGCGCTGTAAGTCAGAAACTTCATCCGCTTGGTTGTGTAACATATATTAGCAGTTTTAGGTACACATTTCACAGACACTTGTAACTTTCAGAAAGTTATAATTTAAGTCCAAAATTGCTAATATCTGTTGTACCCCAAAAGGTGAATTTTGTGCTTTGGGAAGTGCACAGATGTATATGCATACTGTTCTTATTTATAAATTAACATTAGTAAGGCATTATAGCATTGAGTCAGCACATATTGGCTAATAGCTATGGATATGTCTACACTACAATCAAAGGCCTACGTCACCTGACTTGGGCTTGCTGGGCTCAGACTATGTGGCTATAAAACTATAGTGTAGACATTCGGGCTCAGGCTTGAGCTTGGGTTCTGGGACCACGGTGCAAGCTCGAGTCAGCTGACCCAGGTCAGGTCAGCCTGGTGTTTTATTCAGTGTGGACATACTCTATAAGAAAAGTACAGGAACATACACTTACCTTCAAGTCAAGATGTACCACATTACTTCTGTGTAAAAATGAAACTCCTTCTAAAATCTGCCTCATAAGCCGCTTAACATCTTTTTCTTTGAAGGCTTCTTCCCTTTCTGCCACACACTGGTCAAAGATTTCACCTCCAGCAGCACTATGGAATAGATTTTTAATTTTTATTTTCAAAAGCAATGACAGTATCCAACTTTTCATTCTACTCCCATTATGCTAGTATTTACCATTCTTTGGATCTTTACACATCAACTTTACAAAAAATTCTGATTGCCAAAAGCAAGCAATATTGCCAAGCAAGTTCTCAATCTTATGGTAGTTTATTGCACGCTCACCATAGTGTCTGAGCATTTAAAGATGGCAAGGGTGAGTGAAAGAACTCTGTACATGGGCTTATAATTTTTTCCTGAATTACATACCAATAAGTCAGCAAAAACGTCAAGTGTCCACAAATCCCTACTACCATATAATTCTAGTTTTTTCCATGTAACAGCAATAGAACTCAACAAGAAATTACTGTTCTACAATACCGTTCTTCTACTCTGTTGACATTTTCTACATCATTTTCTGTAAGAAATCTTTATTCACAGTTGGACTGAGCTATTTGGATGATAATTAATACAAGATTTATATTTCAAAATAAGGCTACAGATTCAAAAAGTATGACTACATTTAATGCCATATGTTACATTAAAATTGATTTGTTCTCTTTACAGTGAATTACTTTTAAAGAGATTAAAATGATTACGCAATGTGGATTAAAGACCCATACATAATTTACGCAACTGATTAGGTCAATGAACTATAAACTAAAAAAGTGTCTAGGTAGCCTACAATGAGCCTTTAAAGCCATTCATTTCTAGAACATCTTATAAGACATAAATCAAACCAAAAAAGATTTTAAAAATCTTTAACTGCATACTAGGACTTACACAGAACTAATGTAAAACTCTCTACAAGAGTATCACAAACTAGCAGATGACAGGCTTAAGGAAATCCTATTAAATCATGATTTACACAAAACATTCATGGCATTGCGTTTTGTCCGTATTTGCTTATAGGTTTCTCACAAAATTATAAGATACATAGTGATAAGTATAAAGTTTGCTGGAGCTGAGAGCTAAACTGTACAGAAGAGAAAGTGAAGTAGTACGAAAGATACGGTAATCACAAGTGGCTATCCGCCAATTATAATAGTCTTTTACACTCAAAAATCAAGGTTATAGGTTCAGGAACTGAGTCATGGACAGAACATGTAACTGAAATAAGGGGACCTAATATGAAAATCCTCCTCTATAAAGAGAGCATTTCCAAACAAAGAAAGATCTATGCACTAAAATGTAGAGCAATTATAGCACTTAAAATCAAGAGCTGTATTACTGGTACCTATATAAAAAGGTAGAAGAATCTAAGTTATGGAAATCTTAGAATATGAAAACTTCAACTAGCTTTTATTTTCTCATTTTAGTGTATTCAAAGTCTGAGTTCACAACATCTTCATTAATGAAAAGTAAAAAATCCAGTAATGCATCAGATTCCTTGTAGGGGTAATGTGTCTACAATTTGAGCTGGGGGTGTGATTTCCAGTTTGAGGAGATGTTACTTGTGCTAGCTCTCATGGAGCTAGCATGCTAAAAATAGATAACTGCTGCAGCAGTGCAAATAGCAGAAGGGGCCAGACTCCCTGAATAAGTATTTATCAGAGACTATAGATACATACACAGGGCAGCTAGCCCCTCTGGCTGCTTGTGCTCCTACAGCTACATGCTATTTTTAGCATGCTAGGTTGATGACAGCTAGCACAAGTAACATCTCCTCGAACTCAGACTCACACCCCCAGCTTCAAGTGTACACATACCCTTATATGCACACCATTTCCTATCCTTCCATCAGCACCATCCATAAAACCAGTCTTTAGAGATTTACTTCTTTGCTTCTGCAGAACATTAAGGGCCTGAGCCAACTTCCTTTTGAAGTCAATAAAAAGACTGCTGTTACTTCAGTGGGAGTCGGATTGGGCCTTTACACAGAAGGGACTGAGCAGTCCTAATGCCTTCCCTGGAAAGGAAAGTCTTGAGAGCACATCTCTGGGTCAGCTGTAGCGATGGGCGGAATTATGAAGAAAACTATAAAATTGTGGGATATTAAAATACACTATGTCCACCTGTTTCTCAACTGTTGAGTACTTACATATTATGGCTTGTAAGTAACATTAAAGAGGGCTTTTACCTCAGACTTCTGGGCTGAAGATTGATTGCACGAAGAGCACCAGACCACTGAACTATTAGGTGCATCAGCGGGACTACAAACTGCATGATTGGTAATCTACACTCTTGCACCATCCTGATTTTTTGTTATTTGCAGAAGAGGTAGTCAGAGAATTATGCCACTTCCGGAGAGCTGCCTTTGGAGTGTATGCTTTCCTTTAGTATATAAAGGTCCTCAAAAGCTAACAAACTCAAGCATCCTGAGTCAAAGTTGCAGCATTACTCCACATTTCTCATAAAGTCCAACTTGCGACATATTTTTGCCATTACTAGAAGGATCTGTGGATGTATTTTAGTGGGATTACAGGTTAAAAAAAAATCAAAGGTTGACAAAAGTTACAAAACCCAGAAACTTTATCATTGAAATAAATAAAAAAATATATATATATTGGGGAATAAAGGAAGAAAGTTCAAGCTACTTGGCTGTTTTGCAGAAGAGTAAGAACACTGCAGTAGGGAAGTCAGCTCCATCTGCTTTGATGTTTGAGAAGGATCTCTGACTTGCTGCAAGTCTGCACCAAATGGACTTGACCCATGAATAGTCACTGAGGGGCATGCCAACTTCAAGGAGAGAAACTTTTCAATTGCCACTAATTTTCTTTGTTTATAGAGCTGTCCTCCTCCTCTCCCCACCCCTTTTTTTTTTTTTTTAAAGGATTAGAAATTGTCCACATCGGGGCACAAACAAGAACTATGTTAACAAAAAAAGATGTTATGTGAGTGCAACCATATGGACAAAAACCATATGAAATCTGATTTTGCTTGTGCAGATCACTTACCTTAGAGGGTCAGCTAGGCATGTAAGTGAGGTCGTAAGTTTATTTTAAAAAGGAGTTTATTTTAAACTGCTTGTGAAATTATCAATATTTTCATCTAAAGATGCAGTTCAAGCAACCAGGTAAAAATCTGTTCTTCAGATGCGTTAGAACACTGAGCCCTCCTAATTCCTAATGCTTTTTAAAAGTTGAAATCAATGGGAGTTAGGCACCTACATGCTTTTGAAAAATCTCACTAGGTACTATTTGCATCTTTAAGTCGCTAAAAACTTGTTAAAATCTGGCCTTTAGTATCTGCTGAAAACCTAACATGCTGGGATTTTCTCTTAACATTGGACATGCTATATAATTTCAGGAGTCTTAAAAAAGAGCAGTTGCAAATATGAAGCAGAAACACTTCCACACAAAGCTTTCCTTTAATACTAGTTTTTGCTGTTTACTGGACAAAAAAAAAGGACAACTTCTTTCAAGCAATTCACTCTATCCAAGTATGTCACACCACCATATTCAGAGAGTTTAAACACTATGATGTGTGGCTGAATAAAACAACTAGTGACCCTTTACAGAAACACAAGAAGAGAAACTGTTGCAAGACTGTTTTGTGTATCATTATGGCAGAGTGAGCATAACTGATGCCATTAAGCAAAAACAGTCTGCTAGCCATGAGCCAAGTCAGTCACAAGTCGTTGGAAGTATATCACCATAATGAACTCCAACAAAAGACCACTGAACATTCATGCCAAGTTGTGCCTACTGCTCAACAGTATATTTCCTAGCTATGCTGCAGCTTAGTTTTTTGGAGGAGAAAAACCAATAGCATGATTAAAATAAATTTACAGCAATGTCAGATATTATCATAGCTAATTTGTAACATCACACAATCTGCACATGTATAATGAATTCATTATAGATATCGATCTCCTAAATAATGGTAAAGTTGCTTTAGTCTAGTGTTAACCGTTACCCATTCTTACTTACAACAAGAGGGTTTTTCTTTTCTTTTCTTTTCTTACAATTTAAGTAGGCCACACAAAGCTCAAAAAGCCACACATGGTTCTCAATAAGTGTGTGTGTGTCTACGTCAACAGTTAAATGTCTAAACTTACAGGATGACTTAGTAGTGTCTGAATAAGATACAGAGGCAAATGGGGATATCTTATATATATTATTTTGGGTGGGGGACGAGTGGAGAATCTTTTTGCTCTGTTTCAGATTGCTGGTATAACCTTTTCACTTTCTTTTAAAAATAAATTTTCCAGGGTATGGGGAAAAGGGAGAGGAGAGGATATTGATTTCGCCAAGTTTTTACAATCAGACTTTAAAGCACTACTTGAAGCCAGATGCCTACTTGTGCAAAGATCAAACTTAACTCAGTTCTTAACTATAACTGTCTACACTAGCCATGCTGTAACCCCACAAGCTGGTCTACTTAGACACAGTTATTTTCCAAAGTAAAAAGGCTGTATTGGTACAAAATGGTGCCAGTCATTGTTTTGAAGCAGTAAAGTGAAGTAGAATTAACAAGATCACAATATCATTACTTAAAGAAGCACTGATGGATTTTAAACTTTATTTTGCAGTATTAAGTCCACTCTATGTTGACAAAAATAATTAAGAACAGTACCATCTACCAAATGAACATACAGAAGTTTAGCAAGATCATAAAGCTTTCTGAATGATGAGCCAGTATGAAATTACAGCTTTGTGAGCCAACCCCCTCATCTACCGCCACAAGAAATGCTAATGGAAAAAAAAGCATAGACAGCAGTGTAGCACATTCTTCATGAGAACTGTTATACATATAATTTAAACAGGGTAAAAAGACTAATGAGCACAAGTTTTGGATGTTTATGTTTTCAACACTACATCTATCATTTCACTAGCAGGCTCAGAGGAAGTAGAACTCAAGAGGTAAAAGTCTTTTTCAAAACAAAAGCTATAGCAGTTGGAATCCCTTGACTATAGAGCCCTGCAAATCCCCGGATATCTGCAGACCATTTCTTGCGGATCGGATGGTCACGGAGATTGGGACCTCTGTGTCTTCTGGGGCAGTGCTGGAGCAGCTGCCAGCCAGAGGTGCAGTGAACAGCTGATCAGCTGTTAGCCTGCTGGCAGGGCTGAGGAGGCAAGGCTGATCAGCAGTTAGGAGCTGGCAGGGCTCAACAGCTGATCAGCTGTTAGGCAGGAGGGGCTCAACAGCTGATGTGAGGATGCTGATGCAGTTAAATCTAAAAGAGTGAGGGATTGAGGGTAGGGTAAAAGTTTATTCCAGCAGATGGGAATGGAATGCAGATCCACATACTTGTATCTGTGCAGGGCTCTACTTGTCTATGCTATATTGCCTTGTTTATGAAAGCAAGTACCATGCAGTAGTTTTTCTGAAATTTCAAATGAAATCTTATTGCTAAACATTACTAAAATATAAATATGTATTCAGTTGAAAAGTAAGAAATAAAGAACTAAAAATTTAAAAGCATCATTTGGACACTGATCATGGCTACAAATTAAAAACATTTTGCCTTTAAACTCAGCCAAGGAACGTGCATACTTTTCCTCCACCACATTTTAACAGTGCATCAGATCAGAATTTAACTAAGTCTACAATAATGTAAAACAAGAGACTAAACTTATTTCCTAACTCACAATATACTGAGTCCTTTGGTTTCATCCATCCCATCAGGAAAAGACTGAATTCATAAAATATGCCTCAAAATACTTGGAAAGTCAAACAACTCTGGCTTTCTCCATGAGAGACTAAAGGCAATGCCAAATTATAGGGCAATCCACTGAGAAAGGACTGGTCTCAAGTGTACAAATTTAGGGAACACCAGTTCAAGTATCCCACCTGGTCTTAAATACTGGATGAGCCCAAAAAGAAAGTCTGTAAAATGCAAAGAATCCAGAAGAAGCTTTAATGGACCAAAAGCCACCTTTAATTTAATTTGGAAGGTACTGGAAACCCATGTAGTTTCTGGAACATATGAGTCTCTGTTCCATGACCATCAGATCACTTAGTATATGTCTACAAGAACACTCACTGTGCAGCAAGCTGGAGTGTAAATCTACAGTACTCTAGCATACCACCCATTATGTGGACACTGCTGTTGTTCATTAAAATTTGAAACAGCCATAGAGAACGTGGGAATTTTTGGTGCAGAGCAACAGGGTCCACATCAACAACACGCAGCATGGTAGAATGCTGTAGAGTGGCTGTGCAGTAAGTGTTCAAGATAGGGCCTTCAAAGTAAGCAGGCAACTGCATTTTATACTAGCTAAACGTACTGAGTGTTCCCTAGGTGTAACCTCATACAGAACACAGCAGTAGTCTGGAGGAGACAAGTGTAATTGGGGGAAGGAAGTCTGCATCTGAGGAGAGGGCATAAGGGAAGAAAGTATTCAGGGATATCCAGAATCAACCAAGAATATGACATGACCTCAAGACTGTAAAACTTAGTTTAAAAGACAATCATGCAAATGCAACTGACTCAGATTTAAGAGCCAGAAACTACCACTGTGATCCTTTAGTCTGGATTTCATGCATAACAAAGAAACAGAATTTCACACAGTAATTCCTGATCAGCCTCAATAATTTGTGGTTAAACTGGAATAAGTGTCTTTTACAAAGATATTGTTTCTTTATTAGAGTTTCAAGAATCTACTACATCCCTAGACATGTTGACCTGCAAAAATTTGTATCTTATTTCCAATTTGAAATGGTCTTGTTTCAGCTTCTGTCCACTGGATCTTGTTATGCCAATTGAGAAGTCATGCAATCACTTCTGTCACTTCCCATAGCCCACGAACACCTATTTTATCCAGTCAGAGGTTCAACTAGCTATGTCAGCAGAGCCAAAAATCTAACTGATCACAGTATCCAGGTCCAAAGAAATAGAAAACAGTTTCATCAGCATACTGATAGCATCACAACACAAACCATCTCATTTTGTCTTAGTGGGCTCATACACTCAGTTAACAGGAAGGGAGACAACAAAATCCTGCTGTACCTTGTCCATCAGAGCCGTTGCAAATAACTACCCAATTTAGGTGACCTCTCAGAGAAGAATATGTCATTCTAATGCAACTCCATCTGTCCCTGCCAGTATCCAAACACTCACTGGTCAAGAGTATATAAAGAAGAAGCTACATCTAAAAGCATCAGATGTACTCTTGATGTCCATCTATTGCCAGAATGAGGCCAACAGTTTCCATATAAAAACCCAATGTTAGCTAGCATGAAACAGAGCAAGGAAATGTGAGGACTCCATGTATGGCCAGAATTGTCCCAACATAATTTTTCAATAGATTTCTCGCCCCCAGCCCCAAGAAGAAAGATGAGAGCGTTTCTGTTCCAAAAAAATGACTTCTGCACTCTCCTATTCAACAATATAGATAAATGGGATTCCCATACTTGTTCCAGCTTTGGATGTAGTCCCCACTAATCAACTGGAATCAAATCATCCCTATCCAGCTGAACTATATGAAGGTGGAAAAGAATACACAATTATTTCCCATTAACATAATAGGGTGATCGGAGGTTAGGGCTCTGTATGTCAGCATCTCTGTATATGTGTTCTCACTGGTACATTTTGATGTAAATTAACTACCATATTTTATATAACATATTCCCACAGAGTTTTAAAGTTTCGTATAAGTATCCCATTATGAAAATGCAATAAATAAAATACACCATTGCATAATTTCTCCTGCATTACCCCCGCCCAAAGATGTCTCACATACCCCTTGGGGTATGCATACCACAGTTTGGGAACCCCTATATCAGAGGAAACTGTTACTCAAATAAGTTGTTTCAGAAATAAATATAAAAACGTCACTTTCTATATTAGGTAGTATATATTTATTGTGCCAAGTTATTTTTTGCACACAGGAAGCTTTTACTTCTATGGCAGTATGCCTTGTTTTGAAAAGGAAAAAAAAGTACTGAATTTCTTCCACAAATTATAGAAGAAGGGAACTAAATACCACGCTGCATGAGTGTCATACTTATTTTATATTTCTACTGGATTCCCTGCAAGTATAAGAAAGAATAAAAAGGGATCTGCAGTGTCAAATTTTAAATAGCTCTATAAGATACTTCCTAGAAAAGTGGATTTAAGTTTAAAACCTTGTACTTTATCTAAGAGGGATACTTAATTTACTTTTGACCTTTTTTAAATTAATCTCAAAAACTGAAGACAGCATTTGAGGCCAGAATTTGCAGGTGTTTTCAGGACCAATTACAGAAAAATGGCATCTTTTACAGTCACATAATCACCACTGTCTTAAAACAATGCAAATTTTGTCATAAAACTTTAATTTATAACATCATGCACAGGTTAATATCAAAGAACAGTCTTCATGTGTATTGCACTGCAAAAAGATATAGTCTCATGAATTCATTTTATTGTTCATGAAGTGCTAAGAATTTACTTCGTACTGCACAAGGCAGGTCCTGGTCTCAGAAGTTTACAGTTTAAATACAGCCAATCAGCACACATGATATAGGCAAAGCAACCTTGCATATAAATAAATGTTTTCTATACATTATTTTCTAGAAAGTCAGTTGTTTAGAGAGACAGTAATGTGAAGAAGCATGGATATACCCAGAGAAGCCATATAATTCAGAGTATTTTAATAAATGTCATTTTCATACTGACACATACAATTGGCGTAACGTTACTGTTTCTGGTACAGTATAGCCAAAGTGTTCTGATGTGTAAGCTGCACAGTGATTAATCTGAAGCTCCTAACTGGAACTTAATGGCTGCAGTTAAGCCTCGCTGTCACTATCTGTTTGCATGTAATGTAGTTGCATGTGTGTTGGTCCCAGGATATTAGACAAAATGGGTGAGGTAATATTTTACTGGACCAACTTCTGTAGGTGAAAGAGACAAGCTTTTAAGCTTACACAGAGTTCTTCATGTCAGAAGATCAGTAGGACCCCTTATAATAGTTACAAGGGTAGTCATTTATCAGTATGTATACTGACATGCTGAACTGGCAAGGAAGAAATGAGTAGCAATTTGGGGCTAAAGTGAACACAATTTGCTTCAGTTCAATTTTTGTTCTAGAAAACTAGATCTGATGGAAGTCAAATTACCTACTGCCACAAATGCCTTGCTTTCCACATGAAAGCATAAAAATGCTTCACAGGAGGGAGGATCAGTATGTGTCAGTTTATTTTGTGCTCACTGATAAAAGATCCCAGACCAAAATATGAAAACTGTATCCCATTATTTCCACTTTCGTGGACCCTATTACTTTTAAACTTGAAGCAATATTACTAGACTTCATGCTACATGTTCACAATTAGCTGCACTTAATACTTCACTGGGATCCTTTGAAAGTTGAAATATTAGGGGGCAACTGGTCTTGCTTTGGCCACCACTATAAAGAAAGTGGACTAGAAACATATATTTATACCTCCTCAACCAAAGTCCATTTTCTCTGGATTAGAGAAAATAATTACTTCCTATTTAAATCACGTGAGGTAGAAATGGGCACCGATACACTATGTCAACAGGTGCATTACAAATATCTTGATAAAATAACTGCCTTCAGAATATCTCCTTTGTGTTAAAAAAAAAATACTGATGAGACTGCTTAAAAGGGAAGGGTTTACAGCTTTGGTCCAAGTCTCTCTCTTCCACCCTTCAAGGCATTGTAAAAGTATTAGTAGATGACAGAGGCAGCACTATTCTTGAGACTATTTTCTAAATATTCTTCCCTCAAAGAACAATTTCAAATCACCACTTAATGCAAGGATTTATTCATATATAGAGTATTGTGGGCGTTTTTTTTTTTGTATTTATTGCTGTAGTGCCCAACCATCCCAATTAAGATCAGGGGCACCCCATTTTGCTACATGCTGTACAAGAGTGTATAGAGACAGTACCAGTCCTAAAAGAGCTTGCTGTCTAAATTGTGTGTTTTTTAATCCCTTGAATCCAGAAGGTCAGAAGTTTACTAACACTCATACTAGTTTTGTTTCAACATGTCACTGGAACATGCTGACATTAGAAAAGTGTCCAGATATATTTACTAAAGTCAGCGGAAGTGTGTTTTTGTATTTTACAATCCTAAATGTGCTTTGTATGTGTAATGAAGTATTAATTCCTCCTATCAAAAAACCCAGCAGTTCTGTATTACGTGTCATGAAAAGCCAATTGTTTACTTCTGGATTTGGCTTCTAAGCATACACCACATCCCTGTTAGATTCAGATTTTTAAACTGGCTATTTTGGTTAAATATAATTGCAATAAACTACATAGAGACACAATTCCAGTTTTCTATATCTCACACAATTACAATCCACAGACAATCTGCATATTGTAGTGCAAGTACAGAATATATAACAAAAGTTGACATTTTTAGAAAATATCTGTTATAACAAGGTTCTAGTTCCTTAACTGTGCAGCGCATTGTTTACTCTAAAACAAATCCCATTAATCTTCTACATCCTCTTTCATTTAACTGAGCTGCTCAGATGTATGGGGTCAGGAAAGAGTAAAGTCCTGATCACAATTTTATATAATCCACATTTTAGCCTATAAACAAGGATCTGAGACTTGAACACAAGGCCATTAACTCTTGTTATCAAGGCAGACAATGAGTTTTTATACAAATGGCAGATAACGTAAATGGCTTCTGACCTGCCAGCACCATAACTACTCTCTCCTAGTCATTTAACAACCTCTAGAGGCACAAGTGCCTTGGAAGAAACCACAACTCTTTACAGTTTAGCTGCAACAAATAGTCATTTAGTCAGCTCTTTGGCAATAATCTAATGGACATCTTAATATAATTAAAGACTCAGGACTAAAAACCTCCCGCCAGTGCAGATTCATCTTGTGACACTTTTATTTTTTGTTTTTAGGGAGGTGGAAAGGGCGTGTGAGGAGAAGAAAAATGGGCAGATGAAAGGAATCTCAAGTTACTCAGACTGGTCTGATCCTGAACTTCCCCCTACTTCTGATAGGTTCTTTCCCAAAAAGTACTAGGTCACTGTTTGAGCCCAGCCTTTTGTTCCTGCCCAACCAGTCATCTCAAAAAATTGTTTTGTTTTACTGCAACTGCTCTCACTTTTGCCCAGAAAGATAGAGATCAGAAGTTGTCTTGAGTGTCAAGGTGACAAGAATCATTTTAAAGAATTCTTAAGTTTGAAACTGCTTTATCCTGGTAGTTTAAGAAGATAGGAGCTAGAACAGTTTGGCAGAGGGAGTATAGTTCTTACTGAACTGCCAGACCGCAAGTTATCTAGCCAGCAATAGTTCAGGTAGAGTAAACCAAGTGGAACAACACGAGTAGTAGGGATTTTTATTATTTTTATTAGAGTAGCCTATGGAGAACCTAATGGAGATTGAGCCTCTGTTGTGCTCAATGGGATATATACATATGTAGTAAGAGCACCAGCACTGAAGGATTTACAGTCTAATTCAGTGGCTCTCAACCTATTTACTGTTGTGAGCTGCATATGCAGCTCTCTCTGTGTTATGTGGATACGACCCACATAATATATAGTGCCTGTATAGGCATGAGGATGTCACATGGGCCACAGCTGTGTGCTGATTGGGCCACAAGCGGCCTGCAGATTGAGAACCACTGGCCTAAATAGATAACATTGGGGGGGAGGGGCGCACAGGAAGAGCAAGTATTTTAGCCTCAATTTACAGAAGTATTTTAGCCCCAATTTAAGGCTCAGAGAAAGTGTGTGACATTAGCAAAGTCACTTAAAATCTGTAGCAGAGCAGGAAATTGAATCCAGATTTCAGAGTCCCAGCCTAGGGCCTTACCCACAAAACCTTCCTTCCTCTCTGGTGCACAGAGCGGGGTAGGGAGTCTGATTAGCAAAACAATCTAGTGCAGAAGACACTGAATGGGTTATCAGTAATATTTGCTCCAGTAGGAGGCCTTCAAGAAACCACTTTATAAGTCAAGTCTCTTCAGTGGTAGAATACAAATTGGAAGCTGTAACTGAGGCACAGTGCCATTGCTAACTTTTTCCTTCAAACTTGCTTTTAATTCAGTCTGACTAGTAAACAGGCATAGACTCCATATGGATTTGCAGATGCAATGAATAAACTTTTTCTATAAGAGGTTTATGTTTCTACTTGAGTCAGAAAAATTAGGAACCTGTCTGCAATTCTGCAATAATGCTGCAAGGCAGGGGTTAAAGTACATCACTATAAGAAGAGGCACTCATTGGCAGCTGTCAACACAGGGAAAAATAAGTTGTATTCAAAAAGGATATATAGGCCCATAGTCAGCCAAACCAGTATGTTTATGTTTGAGCCTATAGAACTATGTAGGCGTGTACATGGCGTCTTGCACCCCAATTTCTACCAGGAGTGAGAATCTACTGTCTTGTACCATTACATTTTAATTTTTCTAATGAAATAATGCATCTAGAGAAGTCAGTGTACCATGTGATCACAATGCTAAAAGTATATTACAAACATGGCAACCTATTACAAACAGATTATTATAAATTCAACTAGGTTAGGGAAACTGATGTAGTCCAAAATAGTTCCTTGATCCCACATAACTGCTTGTAATTCCTGATTTTGTCATTCCTTTGTCCAGAACCGAAAACCAGATGATTATAACTAAGCACTGAAATACCAGTTTTCAAATTGTGTGTCTTGTGGGTGCACAGTATTTAGATTTTTCACTTTCAGTAAATAATTCTTACTGTGTGTGAGTCTCTCTCTCTCACATACACATGCTCTCACTTTTCCCCCCATTTCATAGTTGCATTAAGACTCCACAATATGAAATTAGTACTTACTATTCCAGAACTAAGATCATCTCTGTTGCAGTCTCATAAACTTCATGTAAATTAATGACCCACAGGTTGCATTGCGCCAACTCAAGGACAGCTATCTCATGGATTATTTCCATTCGACAGTCTTGGCCCTTTCTTCTTTTTCTCATGAATTTTGCTGCAAACTCCTTTTCTGTATCTTTCTTGACGCACTTCTTCACCACTGCAAACTTCCCTCTGGAATTAAAGAAAATATTAAATCAGATGGATGAGCCTTAATATAAATCCTTAATTTAAGAATTAAAATCATTAGTCAAATTTTAATTTTGGAAAACTCAAAAGAAACTACAGTGGGAACATTTAGAATATATTCCAAAATTTAGAGCTTTTACCCTGTATCAGTGATATTCCCTTCACTTAAAACAGAGGATGCTGCTGGAACCAGTAACATCTCAATCTGGAATGTATTTTAAGTTTACTCACTGTACCCTATTGTATACGCAAAAATTGAGCTTTTCAATAGAAAAAAATTCCATCAATTTCAGGAAATGAAGGTTACTTAGGTCTTCAGGGTGGTTCTGCATATTCCACTTATGGGTAGGGTGCCGCACAAAGATGCCCAACAGGAGAACCTTCTCTATGCAGTGTCAGTTAGAATGCTTGTGCTCTTACCATTCCCCTCAGCATCCCTGTATGTTCTGAAGCAAGGCTATGTAAGCGGGCACAATGCCCTTTACCACCACCAATCAATAAATACAGAATGAAGAGGGGAAGTATGAATGCACAGACCCATCTCAAAGAATAATGAGCCAACTTTCATTTCTGCTTGGAGTAACTCTATATATTCCCACTTTTGAGTAGTTTGACAAGTAGTGCTGAAAACAGCCTGGAGGGACCACAGCCTTAACTGAACAGAAATTGAAAAAACACTCTAGCATCAGACCCTGAAGGCTAACCAAGTGCATAACATTTAGCAAGAGTGTGCTTATCTAGGTTGTAGCCCTTCAAATCTCAGGAACAGAGACTTGTTCAAGGCAAGCAAAAGATGCTGTCATACCTCTAGTGCAATCAGATTGTACCATTGTAGGTACAGAAATTTCTGCAACTGTGTAATATTCAACATTACATTGTTTAATCAATCTAGAAATAGCCTTGTGACGCAGTATGCCCCATGTGATCCTTGTCTAGATCATCCTATGCTGATTTTTAAAAAACTTTTAGTTCTATTTCAATAATATGCAAGAGCTCTCCTTTGATCCAAAGTACGTAAAACAGATTCACCTCTCTAGTATGCAGCCTTGGAAAAAAAATACCAGTAAATAAATAGTGTGATTGATGTGAAATTCAGATGCCACTTTTGGCAAAAACCTGGGATTGGATCTACAAACCCCCTTATTTTTGTGAAAAGAAATGGTGGACCAACCATCAAGATAAGTAACCATTAAGATAAGATAAGGGTTCACTCACCCTTCCGGCTGATGGAGTGGCAATAATGACAAAAAACACAAAAAACACTCAGCCCTAATAGGGCACCTAAGAATAAAATTTTGAGTTGGACAGATTCAACTTTGACATTCAGAAGTAGCTCCAGGTCTGAAAAAAGGGTGATTGTATAAGCAATGTGGCTTAATAGATCTTTGTGAACAGCAGCCTTCAACAGTCAATTGTCCAGATATGGGTAAACAAAAATACCCTGCTTTCTCAGCTGAGCCTCTGCTATAGAGAGACACTTTGTACAATACCCTTGGTGCTGCTGACAGGCCAAATGGAAGCACCTTTTGATCACCATGTCAGATAAAAATATGAGAATAATGCATCCTTCTGATTAAGAATCATAAACCAATTCACAGTTAAAGTGAAGGGGGTATGGAGGCCAGAATTAACACATGGAACCAAAGATTCCAAACAAGTTCCTTAAATCTAAAATTGGATGAATTACCCCCTTCCACTCCCCCAATCCTTTGTCTGTACTACAAAGTATCTAGAATAAGCCCCCTCCCTGATCTCTCAGGTGTTTGGATACCTCCTTGACTGCCCCTATCAACAGCAATTTCTGTACTTCTGAAAATAGAATAGCATTATGAGAGGGTTCCCGGAAAAGAGATGGGTAGGGAGAACTGAAAGGGGATAGTTTCTCACGCTGAATAGCATAGTCCGTTTCTGTAATTTCTAGGACCCATTTGTTCAACGTAATAAAACTCCATCTGCTGATTAAAATGAGCTAGGCAATCTCAAACAGAGGATGGGAAGGATCTTTGCTGATTGGTTCTCAGCTCTCAGTCCTCATATCAAATCTGAAGATTGATACTCAATGAAAATAATAGGGAGGATGCAAATTGTTGTGATTTAGGACTTTATCTGAAAGACTTCTTGTTTTGGCTCTGGAAAGACCTAGCCTGCTAGTGTTGCTGATGACATCTTTGATTTGACAAGAAATCAACCAAAACTGTTGATAATATGGTCTCTGATAATGGAAAGAAAAAGTAGAAAGTCTTCCAGTAGAAGGGATCAAGCCTAAAGAACAGAGCACTGATCTTGCCTCCTTCAGCTTTTCCAATAATTCATCGACAAGACTATCCCTGTCAAAGGGGAGATCTTCCAACTTAATTTTAATATGCAGAGCCAGAGGAGAGGAGCAGAGCCAAACATCTCTCCTCTGAGTAACTGCAGAAGTTATGGCTCCAGCACACAAGACCGAGGTGTCAAACAAAGCCCTGAGGGCATACTTTGCCACATACTGACCCTCCATTTGGATCACATTTGCCACTATCCTTCTATTATCTGGCAAATCCTGTACAAACAATGCCATTTTTTCCCCAAAGTTGGAACTGATAGTCATAACTTATTATTAATTTGCCACTCCAATGTCAAGAGTGGAAAAAGAGAACACATTTCTTCCCAGGGAATAATTCTTCTTCCATTCTCTATCACAGGAGCAAAATATACTTGTCCAGACCTCAACTACAACTATTAGCAGCAAACATTGCCATCACATTAGATACAGGGGATGTAGGAAAATACAAAACCTCTGAAGAGCATTTGATATAATTTGTCAGGCTTCTTGGAAATAGGCAGGCAAGAAGAAGGAGTGGACCAAACAGTCTTAACAGGCTGCAGCAGACCATCAAGAATTGGTAACAACATCCTATTCTCAGAGACAGCCCCAAGAACATCAAACATTCTGGGGTGCAGTCCAGGCCAGCAAGAGGTTGTCTCTTTGCCTGCTGGGTAACCCTGATTGCCTTAAACATTCTGCTGCTGTGACTCACAGCTTGCGCCCTGCCATCCAGCAGACAAGCATGAACTGATTGCCTGTGCATAAAGCAGCTTTGACTCAGTAACTTTGATTGCAACAACCTGGTTGTTTCACCCCCGTCACTCACTGGCTTACACCAGCTCTGGTTACACCTGGCAAAGATGATCCCAACACCCTCCAATCCTGAATCTTCCCAAAACAGTATGTTCTATAATGTCCTTTCCCGGATGTGTCAGAAGAATAAGGTTTGTTTGCTCCTCTGTAGATGGAGTCCTGCAAACATACACTTTATATCTGCGGACACGGATATCCATGGATGTCGTCTGCAGATTGGATGTGGATACAAATTTTGTATCCACGTAAGGCTCTATCTATAGAGACAAAATGCATAGCTTATCACTTTAACAGGAGTTAAATACTAAATCGAAAATAGTACTGGCTTGGTTTAGATTAAAAGTAAAACAAAACAAAAGGAGAGAGGATTTTAAATGAAGTTCAGGTATAAGGCATCGAGTTAGAAACAGTTACAAGCAAATAAAAGTGAAAAAAAATGCTTTCTAATGGCTAAGACTTAACGTAAGTTACAATCCTTGTTTTTAAAACAAAAGCTCAGACTGTGTAGATGGTGATGGCACTTGCCAGGTGAAAATTCCATTTGCAAGCCTTGTGTACGCAACTGCAAAATAAATGCAACCATTTTGTGTAATTCTTAAAAGTTCTTAAAAATAACCATAGATCTAGAAGTATCTGATTAGGTCTCACACAATATTTTCTGATACCTTTAGAAGTTTTGTATCTCTGCTTTTAAAAATAAACACGACACTAGGCAGTAACTGGCAAACTAGGTCAAAATGGCAAGCGTAAGTAAGGACTTTAAAAGCCACCAATGAAATTAAGTTTTTTTAAAAGTGGCACAGTTCAAGATCTTGAGGTAGTGCCTTTAAACAGGTTAGTTTTAAATTTGATTCTTATTGAAAAGCAGCACCTCCAATACAATATACTTTGCTAATCTTTCCACACAACACCCTTAAAAATACTTAAGGTAGTTTCTACGTATTCCCCTTGTAACTCTCTGCCCCATATAAGAGCTGTCTTGTGTGGGCTTTAGATAAACTTTGCTTTCAGCTTCTGAAATTCATGAATTAAGTCCTTGACTTCAAAGAATAGATTAACAAAATCTTTTGCATCAGCTTTCTAGAAGTGATACTACTGTCATTTAATAAGATCTTGTTAAAAAAAAACTGTGCGACATGTAAGTAAATTAATTCCTCCACTGATTACTTAACCAGAATAGCTCAGAATAAGGCAATGTGGAATTTTTGTATAAATCATGTCTCAGTGGACATGACACTATCTCACTATCAAGACACTATGAATATAAGGCTACAGCTTTAGACCTGGGAGTCTTTCAGCTTTATTTAGATGGGACCTACTTGATCTAACTCATAGGCATGCATGATTTAAATCAGCATTTGCTCACAGTGGAATTAGAAATATCAGAGATTTCCTGATGCAAGGACAGAAAATATTTTTGGTAGCTGTGTGCTGTTGGCAAAATATTGACTAAGTGGCAGCTCCTGCAGGACCAAGAAAAAATAGACAATTACCCATGATGTAGTTTCCATTAACTTTTTTTTTTTAGGTTGTTTTAGGGTCCTGAGATTTCAAGCAAGTTTCAAAAAAATTTATGGGGCACAAAGGCATCCATCCACCAAAATACTTAAACACATGGCTAATTTAACTTCACTGGGGCTACTGTTGTAGTGCTTTTCTGGATTATTTTAAAACTTAATTTAGATCAGTGTTTTTCAAATGTGGCCACCATGGCTGCATGTGGCTTTTCATGTAGCCACAGCCTTCTGGGTGGTGACTGAGGGGGGGAGATGCAAAGCAGCAGCCAATCCCCCAGCACCCCCCTCTGAAGCCATGAACGTTGGAGAAGCAGGCAGCTACTGACTTCTCTATCTTGCCAGGACAAGGTAGGACACACAGGGGAGCAGGGACTGTGTCCATGTAGGGTTTGGTGAGTCTCTCCCCAACTATTAAAAACTAATGAATAAAGTACATTTAAAATTATTTACATATTAATTAATACATATTAATTACTAGCTAATGCCATGGACATTGAAGATGTTCTACCTCAGACCACAGGCGGTAGAAAGGACTTGGAGAAGTGGTTGGTCTTGCACCGCCCCTTTGCCCTCAGCTTGGAGCACAAAGAGAAAGGGGCAGGTGGACCTATGGATACTGTTAGCAAGAATCTTCCAATCTCAATTGTATGGAGCATGTGCACCACCCCACCCCACCCCACAATGGAATACACGTAAGGACCATCACCCAAAGAAAATAAGTTTTCCCCTTACCAAAATAATTAACCGTGTGATGCCGCAGTATTCCTTATTAGAACCAGTACTAAATATGTTTACCAACAAAGAAACTTCAAATCTTTTATATTAAAGAGACTATAGAAGACTAAATAAATCCAGAGAGAAACGTAGCTAAGCTAGATGAATGGGCAGCACTATCTTTGATAAAATTTACTGTTGACTAATTAAACGAGTGTACATCAAAAAGAACTATTCCTACATATTGGTGGCTTTTAAATTAGCTGTAACCTCTCTGGAACAAGGCCATTGTGTTATTCTGGATGTCCCAATGAAAACATCTGCTTAATGCACAGGGGCAGTCAAAAAAGCAAACTGATAGGATGGACAAAAATAGATTATAATACTCTTATTTTACTATTGCAATTAGATAAGTCAATGTTGGCACAGTATTCCAGGAAAGGGTGTAAATCCACTGTATTTCAGAGATAGATCAGTAATAAATGACATCCAGAAAGAGATACTAAAGATTAGAGACATGGAAAGAGACTGAAAAGACCGGGTCTGTTTAATTTATTGAGGAGACAAAAGTGATGACAGAGATACACAAAACAACTAATATTAAAAGAGGCATTTAAGCAGGCCTATTTCGCTCTCTCATAATAGAGCCAGGGGACATGATAAAAGATATCAAATTTTTTAAAAAACCCAACAAACAGAAAATACTTTTTCCACAAAAAACCATGATTAACCTATGGAATTTGTTTGTCCAAGGCATAATTGAAACTAAGATTAGTCTTTTCTCCAAGACCAACTCGGAGGGATGAGCCGAGCAATTGTTTCTCCATGTCCAGAGTCCTCTTGTATTAAGTCTTGCAAAGGTCAATCCTGTCCTCCCCTCTTATTAAATACAAGTCTGAAGTTGCTGGTTGGACATTATGGGCTGAGGTGTAGAGCTGGATATTTTCTGTGTACTGCTGTACCCTTACCTCAGGTGTCAATATTACTATTTGCCAACTGTCTAAATACATGGATGAGGAGCCATTAGTTGAAACTAACCCGAGGCAAGAGAGAAAAGGGAAGTGTTTGGAGAAGGTCTTGGTCAAATGCATCTTCCTGAAGATTGTAGAGTCAGTGCATAGCATTGGGATACTCTTGGATATCCATGATCATGAAAACAACGAGAGTCCTGTAGCACTATAAAGACTAACAAATTTAATTTCTGCAGGCATAAACTTTCATGGGCTGCAGCCCATTTCATCAGATGCAAGGAATGGAAATCAGATAGGAGGTGTATATATACATCCAAGGGTGTAGGAAAGTCCATTTAGTTAGAGTAGATGAGGCCTCATGTCCTCTTGCAGCTGACCAGAAGACTATGCCTGATCCTATCAAACAGATCTGACCACAGTAATCATGTTTTCATGACTTCCAGATTAGATTATTGCAAATCCTACCTATAAATAAAGGCAAAAAGCCTAAGAGCTTCAACTTGTAAGAGAAAGGGTCCATCTGTTCAGCAACAGACATTAACCTGAACACAGCACCCTGGGATCCACTCATTATAATAGCTCCAATGAATCCAAAAGCCAAATGAAAGTCTCATTCTTAATATTCATAGCTCCTCACAGGTATGACCCTAGTTTCTCAAGAAATTGCCTCTGCCCCCATGACCATAAGCAAACCGACAGGATGGACAAACTATCAAACTATCTACCAATCAGAGAAAACCTGAAAGCACAAGAGAACTTTGAGATAAGTTGGATTTAGACCATGGAATGAATTCCTGCAAGACAGAATTGACGCTACTCTCTGAGCTTTCAGAACTAAATACAAAATACACTGCTTTAGCTATCCCCAGTCTCTCCCACCCCATACACGAGTTAAAAAAATCTGCCATGTATCAAGCTACGGTTGCAGAAGGTAGATTTTTTTTTTAAAAAACCACAAAACTTGGTAGGTGGTCAGATACTATGGTGAGATGAGTCAAATATGTTCATAGTAAGGTCTTTAAAATGGTTTAGATATTTATAAGGATGAGAAAAGCCATGGTTGCATTAGATGACACAAAATTAAAGATGCAAAATCCCTCTTGCTTCAGCACATAAATCAATCCAGAACTGTGCTCGGCAGAAACTTCCGACAGGGCATATTATTCCAGAGTTGTTCACTATGGAGTTTCTTGCACTTCTCTGAAGCATCTGGGACTGGACTGACTTCTGTCACACTGCATACTGGGCTAGACAGACCACTGGCTTGATTCAGCACAGCCATTATGTTCCAGCATCAACAGGTATTATTTTTATGAAAATTTTATTCAGTACCGTAAAGGCAAGCTCCTCACTGGACTCCTGGTAACTTTTGCAAACTAAAGTATTTCAGTTTCATGATTGCTATTTCAAAATGAATTAAATGTAACAAAATAAAAACCATAGACATTTAGGCTTTTATTCTCACTGAAATTATCTGAATTGTACGCATTGATTTAATAAGGTACGTTTATGATCATTATCCCTCAAACATAGCATTTGCAAACATTAACTGAACAAAGTACAAAGACCAGATATCTGCAAAAGCACATGGCCAGTAACAAAGTGGGTTTTGAGCCACAATAATTTATGATGCAAGACCCAAAGTAAGTATTTTCTTGAGAAACGTCTTAATATTTAATACATATGTCAAGATGACATTTTTAAAAATTTTAAATGCGCAGGGACAGGAAATGCAAAGTTACTTGATAGAAGCATCAATAAATGTCTTGATTGTGCAAGAAAAAGCTACAAAGTAATAAAATTACTGTATTTCATAGCATTTGTGGGCTTTTTTAGATTTTTTCCAAAGAATATTTTAGAAGATTAAAAGATAGATGTTGGTTTCAAAGGTTGTTGTCAAACAGCACCCTTGGAACTAGCCACTCAGGGCCTAAAATAAAAACTTCCTGATGTGCTAAGCACCCTGAGATGGGCTCATAAGCCTGCTTAGAAGGGGAAGGGGAAAGAAACAAAAATCAACAGATAGACAGGGAAGATGTACCTTACCAGAATGCATGTGGAGAGGATCAGAAGGTTGCACATTCTAAAGAGCTAAGAAATTTATGCACAATGGTTCTTTTAAAAAAGCTAATGTCTCATAGACTCATAGGTCAGAAGGGACCAATATGATCATCTAGTCTGACCTCCTGCACAAGGCAGGCCACAAAACCCTACCCATACACATTTATAACAACCCCAAACCCATGACTGAGTTATTGAAATCCTCAAAAGTGAGATTTGAAGACCTCAAACTGCAGGGAATCCATCAGCAAGCGACCCATGCCCCACGCTGCGGAGGAAGGCGAAAAACCTCCGTGGCCCCTGCCAATCCGCCCCGGAGGAAAATTCCTTCCCGACCCTAAATATGGCGATCAGCTAAACCCCGAGCATGCGGGCAAGACTCACCAGCCAACACCCAAAAAGGAATTCCCTGCAGTAACTCAGTTCCCGTCCCATCAACATTCCCACAGACCATTGAGCAGACTTATCTGCCGATAATCCAAATCAATTGCTCAAATTAAACTATCCCATCATAACATCCCCTCCATATACTTATCAAGCTTAGTCTTAAAGCCAGATAAGTCATGTCATAACATGATAAACAGATAGTTAAGTGAAAAGTGTTCTCAAGTTTAAATTCTATTCATGAACAACAGCAACTCTGCTTAGAGAGCCACTGGAAAGGACTCTGCCTCAAAATGAAGACATGTAAACTTGACAAATTCAAATGCCACATTTACAATATGAAGCACTGCAGCAAACGAATTTTCAACAGTAAGCAGTTACAATCCAAGCTGACATTGCCCCTTTCAGGAGCAAGAGACGATCAGTTCTTTGTGGAACAGACCAAGCATGGCCTAATGGTATTTGTGCCAGACCCAAAGACTGATGAAATCAATGGGAAGACTTCCATTGACTTCAGTAGGCTTTGGATCTGACCCTTTAGTAGCATTTCAATCTCCTCTAAAAAGTTTTAATTCTCATTATTTAAATACAGTCACAATTTATATAATTTCAGTATATAATTTTCCTTAAATTACCACAGAATCAATACCACTCATAATTTAGCATCCTGTTAACTCTTGCCAAATTAGTTTGTCATACTTAAGATTTCTCTAAAAACAAGATATGGCTTTCATGAAGCATATGAAGCTGCTCTGAGGTGCATACAAAAGCTGTTTTGGAAGCAAGGAGGAAGTCTAATATAAATACTGGTATTACCAGATACACCACAACATTTGTCACTATGGAAATAAAAGTATCTAGTCACAAAACAGCAGAAAGCAGTAAAATAAGACACTGTGTGCCACATACATATAGCATCATTGATAGAGGCTAAAGCATCATAATTAAGAGGGTCAGGTTACGTCGAAGTTTAGACTGTTTACAATTACAATTCTTAGCCCTACAAGACTAAGGAAACTGCCTAGATTCTTAAAGGTTATACCTATGATTACAGCTATTATAATTTCTCTGTGTGCAGGACTTACCTTCTTACTTTTGGCTTCATCTAAGGTGGCAAATGACACCAAGAGATCAAAACCTTTTAAGCCTAGTTTAGAATTAGTAAAAACTAGCTACTATGCAACTAGTAAGACTCATGCTTGAGGCCACTCCAGAGCAAAGATCCAGCAATCTAAATTGAAATTCAGTCATTATTATGAAACTTGATATACATTTGTACTTTTAAAGAGACATACCATGCTGGGTTTTTAAAATATAAGCATTGTGTTCTATAACAATTGTTTAGAAAAGCTCCAATTTAGGGAAAACAACAACCCTTATTCAAAGTCTTACTTTGAAGTCTTAATAGGAAATTCTCTTGAAAACCAAGTGAGTTTGCAGTTGAAAATACAGTAAACAAGGGGACAAACCAAGAGATTGTGATAGATCAGGGCACCATATGATTAAGCAAGGAGGTAACTGTGATGACTAAATTTAGAGAGGAACAGATGGGGGGGGGGAATACCAGGCAATCAGTAATTTATTTAGGAAATTAAACAAAAATCTGACATCTACACTACAACATGACAAAGAACATGTTTAAAAGCATGTTTTAGTCTACGGTTCATCATTTAACACACAAACTTCATAAAAAAAATCCTACTTCAGATTGTCATTTCAGACAAAATCATTTTCAGATAACTAAAAAGCCCAAGGTCACTTCTTCACACTACCACCATCATTAGCATTATTTAAATTGGCACACATCCTGGCTTACAGAATGGAAACAAAAGTCTTAGTAATTGCAAATGAAGCAAGAACGCTTTACCTCATATGTTTACCCACATTTTCGGTTGTCATGGGTTCTGCTAGGGAGCAACAGAGAATCTGACATTAAGTAATCATTTCTCAAAGTGATTTGCAAAACCTCCTGTCACTGCCATAGGTGCAGTATTAATAGTAACTTCTATGAACATATTCATCTTTTAGAAAGCTTAAAAAGAGATTGTCTGAAAGGAACGGAACTGCATAAAATTAGCCATAGAATTAAGTCATGACGAGTGCAATTTGTCTGGAGTGCGTTTCCTTCCACTCCACACTTTTTCATTTGTTATGCAAATGAGAGAAGACAGTTTTTAGCAAGGAAGTTTTAATTGCAGATTTTTTTTTCAAGTGATGGGTCCATTTGCCAGCAATTTCTCTCTGCATTCCTATCTCTGTCCATCTCATCCCCAGTGACTGTTTCACACCTGTTATATTAGTATCAAAGCAAGTCTCCAGTAATTGAGGCACAAAACAAAAAAGTGGCTAACATTCATTATGTGTTCTAGTTACAAGTTCTTATTGCTGGAAAAGCCATACAGGCATCCAGTACCATTGACCAAAACCCGAGACTCACAATGTTAAGGTAGGTTACGTTAATTATACAGATGGGTACAATCTGAAGACATGTTAGTCTAAATGTGAAGTCATATCTCTACATCTGAAATATCCAGACTGTGAAAGCAAGTTTCTTTATTATGCTGTTCCACCTGCTCAGTGCTTCTTTAAAGCTTGTTATTCTCAGCTCATGATAACTATGAGACTCAAATGGTCTGTTTTAGTCAAAAGAAAAATGGACTGAGAGAAGCAATAAAACTCTACTTTAGAGTCCCATATGTCTTCCATCCTCTGCCAAGGAAAACCTATTCTGAGGTGAGTAGCAAGCACTAAACAAACTGTCTTTCTGAGGAGAAAGTAACACAGTCTGCCAGATGGACACCATTTGACCAATTTGAGAAGTCAAAACAGCTTTTGACATCAGCAGATTATGAGCTTTGATCTGGTGCATAGCAAGTTCCAGGTCAGTTAAAGAAAACTTCAATAAACTTAAGAATTTTATAATGCTGCCTAGAAATTTAATAAGCAGTATATTATTGTCTGCAAGAGTATGATTAGTCCGATGGCTACATGCCTCTCTTCCTCCCAAAAAGAGCAGGAGCTATGTAAATCAAAATTTCAAGTTAGTATCTTTAAAAGAAGATTTAATATGACGACAAAATAAGAATGCAAACACATAGAAAAATTAAGGTTGAGATTATCTTTGTGGATATACTGTTGGTTTCACTATATAGAATGGACTCTTGACAAAAATCTAAACAGTAAGTATTCAGACCTGTAAGAGCTGTCAAACCACTTAACATCTCTACAAAGAAATCTTATTAAAAAGCATATTTCTCTCCACTTTACAATTAAATTTCTATTACAATAGTCTTTATTGCAACAGTTAGTACACTCATATTACTCCACTGGAGGTAGCCTAGCTCCAGTGAGAACAACTGCACATTAAAACACTGTTGCTGAAGCTACAAAGAGATCCGATCACCAGCACAGACCAATTTGATTAGCAGATAAGTTATAACTCATCCTGCCACATCCCCACTGCGTTACTAGTTTCAACAGCAGCAGCAGCACTGGAGCTTTAACTCACCACTGCTGAGTCTGAAGGCTTGTCTGCCTGGTGCATTAGTGCACACCAGAGGGATATAAATTCTAGTGCACACTAGCATGTTGAGCACTAACTGATCTGTGTGGACCCTGATGGTATGCATTAAAAGTTCCCCAGTGTGCATTAATGTAGTCCCATTTCAAACAGTACTACTTTAATGTGCAGTAAGAAACTTTAGCGCTCAACAGCAAGGTCCAAATGAGCCAATTAATGCATGACATGCTAGGGTGCACTACAATTTATACTCCTCTGGTGTGAACTAATGCACTGCATAGATAAGACCTAAGATGCCACTTAACTTGAGCTAGGGATTTTTGTGTGTAGACAGGAGTTGGGTTAGGGACAAGATTATACCTTGAACTAAAAATATAGTCAATACAAGCCATAAATGTGCCCATGATTTCAAGTAAAGGCCAGTTGCATGCTAGTGTAATTTTATTAAAAAAAAAAAAAAAAAAAAGGAACAGAACCTGCCATTAGAATGCCATGCCAATCAAGGGAATGCAAAAAGATTAGTGAGTTTCTATAAAGTTTGCAATGCAGTTCTATCTCCTATTTCAGCTCTAGTAGTTTTCAGGTGATAGAAAACATCAAAACATAAAAATTTGCTTTCAAACTCAATGGTATTGACATTTGATCAGTACTTGCAATATGGAAAGCTTCACATTAGTAAGATCGTTCTCTTTCTTGAACTTCTCCAGTCTGTGTGTTGAACAAAGGAGAACAAAAACATAGGAACTCTCTTTGGATTTTTTCCTGAACTAGCCTTCTTATTTCAGGATGCTCTGTATTTGGCCAAGGTGGGACTGCTGCCTACCCAGTAGCTGAACAGGTAATCTTTTGCAACAAATAAATCTAACATATTCTCCCTTAAAAAAATAGTGATTAAAATAAACATAATGCGTTTGTGTACAGAAAGGATGCAATTTGCCTTAAAAATAAGATTACTTCATCTGTAGAACTGCTGTTAGATAAATTAATAAGTGTTACAAAAAACCCATGCACATAAGTCATTAAGAAAAATATTCAATTATAAATACAATTTCAGAGCCAAGGTACCTTTTATGAACTGATGCAAATGAAAATTAGCAGAAACTAAGTACACTTTATTGATTATCAGTTTTTAATTACAAAAGGGTCACAAATGGCAAAGAGCCTTTTAATTTAACTACATTTGTTTTTCCAACAGCAAGGGAGCAAAAATTCCCTCTTTATGAAAATGCTTGTGTTGAATCCAAGATCTAGCAATTTAATTTTTCACTACTTTTTTTTAAATCTTCAGAATTAAGCTAAGAAATTAAGTCTACAAACTTAAGTGTATGTCTCTTTATATTATGAGGAAAAAAACTCTCAGAGTTTTGAGACATTGAAGAGGGAAAGACAGAATGGAGCAAATTTTGGCAGACTATTGCAAAACAAAAAAATCACAAAGGCATTACTAGTTTTAACTTGATCAGTTAATGATGGTCTCAGGTGTAGAGTCACAGCAGTCATGGAAAAAATATCTTAAAGTACAGCTCTGATCAGAAAATGATTATGTAAAAAAGGCATCTTGTTCAGATTTGCTTGGCCTAATTACACTATACAAAGTTTACTACAGTACTTTTTATTCCTATTAACAGGGCAAAGGCAATGTACCTCCACTAATCTTAGATTAATAGATTTTGTTTTTTAACATCAGAAGGGAGCATCTAATCTGACCTCCTGATAAACAAAACAAACAACTTCACCCACTAACTCCTGCATCACAAGCCCTTATTGCATGGTTGCAATAAGGCACACTTTCTGGAAAGACACCCAATTTTGATATTAAGATGTTATGATGGACAACCTAGCACATCCCTTGTTAAACTGTTCCATTGGTTAATTACCATCACTTACAATTTGTGTCTTATTTCTAGCCTGAATTTACCTAGTTTCAGCTTCCAGTTGCTGGATCTTATTCTGCCTTTCTTTGCTACATTAAAGAGACTTAAATACCTATATAGGGAGATGGCTCCAGAGAGCGTAAGTGTGTTATATTTAGCTGATCTCATTCTGCTTAATTAGATTTGTTAAAATGCCAAAATTACCTTGAAGTCTCAACATTTTTTAAGTTTGTTAAAAGTAGTTAACAGCAGCCATATTTGTGCCTGCATCCAGCTATTTTTGTGATTTTACAATCATATCTATTTCGTCCCCTCCAAAGAAAGCGTTTCTCTTCCCCGCTGTGTGGAAGACCCAAGCGAACAAAGGGGTTACCGACTGTACAAGGACAAACCCGTGACTACAGAGTGCTGTCAAACGCAAGCCAACTACAAAAAAGAGAAAGTAACTTCTCACTCTCTAATCTCTTGCAGTCCCAGTAATCATATATCATCGACACCAAGAGGTGGTAACACTTTCAGACAGAAGTGTTATTTTAATAGGACCGTGCTTCCAAGTTTAAAACGCAAAATTGACACGTAGTGTGAGGAAGCTCGATCTAAAAACACAATCCCAGAGTCACTTTCCAGGGTCTGAAACTTTCCATGCTTGTTCTTTAAGCCACATGGGGAAAATCCCCCGCTGAGGAGAACAGAATAGTTGAAAGCCACCTTCGCCTCCCTGCCCTAGGCATTTGCTTCCCTGACACAGTCGTTGTGGTTTTTGCTTCTGTCACATTTGTCTCTTGAGCCGGCAAGAGCAAGCTCTCCCCTCCCTCTGCGGGGGGAACGGGGAAGAGATGTTTCGCCTTTGGCTCGTTTGGGGGGACCCGGGAGCGGCTCGCGCACTCGCCTAGCTGACAGCGCCCGGCGCGACTTGCCCCCCTACACGGAGCCGCGCACCGCGATGCGGGAGGGAGCGAGCCTGGGCTGCGGGGGGAGGGGGAGGGGGAGACGCTGTCTGACAGACCGGGCTGGGGGCGCCGCCGCCCCCGTCACCGCGCAGGGGGTGGGCCCCAGTCTGTCGGTCGGGCCGCGGCTCACCTGCCGAGCTCTCTGCCGGGGCTGAGGCTGTAGCGCTCCTGGAAGGGCTCGGTGCGGATGGCGGTGCGGATCTCGCTCAGGAAGCCGCCCCGGCCACAGGGAGGCTGCGGCGCCCGGCCCCCGCGGGAGCGGCTCGGTGGGGGCTTCTCCCCGGCGGGGCTCATGGCGCGGGGAGGGGGGGGCGCAGGCAGCCCCTCTCCCGGCGGGCAACAGCTGAGGCGCGAACCGGCAGCCCCCCCGCACTGCCGCTCGCGACTGGCAGCTGTGTGTGTGGAGCGCCGCCGCCGCGCGCCACCGGCCGCTCAGAGAGGAGGGGGTGGGGTGCGGCGAAACCCCGCCCCTACCTTTGAAAAAGGGGGTGTGGCTTCCGCGGCACCCTCTCCTCCTCCCCCCCCCCCCAAAAGAACCGCGCCTGGGCTGAAGCGACGGTTGGCGGCGCCACCTGCCGGTCTCCGCGCGCGCCGCGCTCTCGGAGCACAGCGGGCGGGCTGAGGTCCTGTGCGCGCGCGTCCAGCCCAAGCTGCCTGTCTGGTGCAGCAGGAGCGGTGCCACCTTCAGGTGTTAGCAACCACTCCTGGGCACATGCAGTGTGGCTAATTGCCTCGTGCAAAAGTCCTGAGTCACCCTCCTCCCCGCACAGGCACATCCCCAAATCCTCAACTGACTGAAACATGGCAAGGCTGAAAACCCACAATAAAATACACTTATTTGTCCTCTGGGTTTTGATACTTTTGCCCTTGTGGTTGCTGAGGAATGCTTGAAAACATGAAGCCTAGAAATCACCTGACTCCAGGAGCTGAGGCTTTAAGCAAAGCACCAAATACTGCAAGACCAGGGCTAAAATCAAGAGAGCTGGTAACTCTGGAATGCTGCTCCCCTCTGGGCAGGCCAGGGTGTGCCTTTACCTATGGAATGCGCACTCCTGTATAGAGAGCTGCACCTGTGCATGTTTAAAAAAATCAGGGCTTGTATCATGTCCAAAAATATCAAGCCAGAACTGTTGAAAATAAATAAGCCCGCCCATTCCTCATTGCTTGATAATAGTACATTTTAAGAATTATAATGCAGCAGCTTAATGCCTGCTATAAATTAGGTCAAACTGCAGCCAACAGGCCAAACACAGTCCATGCAGTACTATAGTGCCACTCTAATATAAAGCAGCAGCTCACAGCATACATGTTATAGGGGATGTGAGCCTTCTTCCAGCCACTAGCAGATCACTGACTTCTGGGGTTAGACAAATATTTTTGCTGTGGAGTGATTATTTCATAATAATTCAATATGGGTTTTCTTCCACTTTCCTGTGAAGCTTTTGGTCACTTTACTGTATGTTGTAGGACACTGGATTAGGACTACTGGACTGATCTAGTATGGGAATTCCTATACTCCTAAATATATTCTAATTTAGTCCCAGTTTACTGTCTAGTTCTATGGAGGCTCGAGTTTTCTCCTGGAGGGATGCCTGGTTGTCTAGTGGGTGTATGTGGGTAGTCTAGTGGGTCTAATGGACTATGACTGGAAGAAGTTAGATGAGTTGTCATTTTGATCTGATTTAATAAATCCTTAAGGCTACAGTTTTGCTTAAGGGACATTTTGAAGGAAAACCTTCTGTGACACTACCATTTAAAATAGACAATGCTACAGAATTTGTCTCTGTTAACTGCACAGAGACACCCTTAGCTACTGCCTGCCAATGTCCAGAGCCTGCAGCAGAAAAGATTAATGAGGTAATGGCCCCACATATAGGAAAGGATTCCAAACCACACGATCATTAATCAGTGATGATTCAAGGGTGAGCAAGCAAATTGATGACTGAGGCCTGGTCTACACTTACCTTAAAATTCAGCAGCAGTCGAAGGGAGTTACACAAGCTAATCAGAGTAGTTTGTGTAACTCCCATCAACTTCTTAACTTCCATTGTGTGCGGTGTCTTTACTGCGCTGTACCTCTTGAAGGATGGTTTTAAAAAGTCGACTTCCAGTTCGATTGAGTGAGTCTTCATTGACGGCTCAATCTATCTGGATAGATCGATCTGACGGTGGTGAATTTGCCGCTGTCAGTGAAGACATACATTGAGTAGTTTTTCAGGATTTCCCTCACTCACCAAATGTCAAGTCAGAGTTGCAAAATGAAATATTTTAAAATAAATTACAAAACCGTCTTATAAAATAAATGAAAAGCAACAGAAATCAGAGCTGTTTTAGAGACTGACAGTTTCAGTGCACATCATACACAGAATGTTGTATAAATGGTAATTGGGATAGAATATTATTATGAAGCAACAAAAACTAGGAGTTAACTATTAGGAATGAGTTACGGTTGAAAGTGCACATTAAGGGTGTTAAATCACATCCAGACAATGTGTTATTTCCCCTAGAATAATGCTACTCAAAAACATGTAAGTCTAGAAAATAACAATTATTTTTTGCCATAAGTTGCTTCTTTACTTATTTTCACCTTAGGCAGGTTGCAGTGTTCTAGAAAACAGGGTCATAGACCATTTAGTGTCCTAAAGATCACAATCAACCCCTTGATTTGTACCCAAAAGCAAATAAGTAGCCAGTGTTGAGCCGTAAAGTACCAGTGTAATATGTTCATGGTGACCCACCTAATTTCTGGAGACAACTGGTTGCATTCTACTCCAGAATATGAAAGCATCATCTCTTCAATGGTCAAGCTAAGTAGTGCACAGTACAGTATATATGGCCAGGTGGGCTGCTTAGGGCAGAGAGGGTCCCCAATACTTCTTTTCTAAAGAGCAGTAAATTGTATATTCCACTCTGCCTTCCTTGTACATCTGCCCTGAGCTAACATGACTTTTGCCAGCAGGATCTAGTGTAAGACATGTTGATATCCTTAGTTCACTCTTGATGCAGCAAGTAGAAGTCAGAGTTAAATATGTCCCTACCATACTCATTGAGTATTGATTTCACTAATATTTATTCTTTGTTTCCGACTATCTGTTGTTATATATGTTGTGTTTTTAGGACAACCAATGTTCATGAAACTATTTAGACAATTTTGTTTACATACATATCCCAGCATTGTTTTCCATCAGTATCACTAGATCTGTTATTTAAATTTATATAACTTTCATCCTGAAAGATCTCAGATAATTTACAGACTTAAACAGTTACATACCACACACAATTATCAATTCATCAGTCATTGAAATGCAGCCATATTTGGTGTGAAAAGCCAGCCCAAAACAGCAGTTGTCCAGTAGTTCAGAGAACATTATAAAACAATTCAGAACAGGAAGTGAATACATATGTTTTCTAAATGGAACTGCAAGGGAAATGTAGGTGAGCAAAATACAGTTACCTGAATTGGAACTTGGCCAGAGCAGTGGGGCTAATATGGTCCTTTCACAAATGCAGTGGGCTCTGTAAGGAATTCTGTTCCTTATAGTACAAAACACAGGTGTGTGTTTTTTTTTCTGTATATGGCTATTTTACAGATATGATACATGCACCAAGCTTATATAGACAGTTTTTCATAGTTTGATTCAGGTTGGTTATTCCAAGTTGGATAAACTTTAAAAAAACCTCAGATTTCTTTCATAAAGCTATACAATCCATCCTAATGTGTAGATTCCAATTCCCGCCATTCTTTAATTTGTTTCTCTTTTTCCTCCATACGGTAGGAAAGGCCTAAAGAAGGCTGTTAAAAGTTCCATGTTTTAAAGTAACAGAAAGATGGATTTGCTGCTGCATCGTTAATCAGAATTCCCTGATGAATGGAAAGGCAGTGAATGGAAGAACCATTTTGTTTAACTGTCTTGTGGACTGACTAAATCAATTTGGCTTCCACTTCACTATACGCTAGCTATAGCAATTGACATATACTGTAGCTGGCTCAGCCATGACATATTACTATGGAGTATATAACTGCACTACGCATATACCGTATAAGTGAAATTCACCCTTGTGCAGAGGGCCAGTATATGGCCTATACATCACTTTATTCTCACTTAAGTATTAAAAATAGGGCTTATGTGGGACTTAAATTGTGTAGCATAAACCTTGTGCTGGCCATCCTCAGAGGGGTGAATTCCAGCCTGTGTGAACATAGTTTGATCCATTTAGAAGCTAGCCAATAGACATATTTAGGTTGATCACGGTTATTTCACAGTGAGAAAGTTTGTGTGATTCCTTCCCCCGCCCCCCTCCCCCATGTTAGTGTTTAGCCACATATCATTTAGAGGGGAGCTCTTGTTATGCTCAGTTGCACTCAGATGGCATGCAAGCATTCATTTCTCCGGCTATCATTAGTGTCATATGGTTCGGCATTTTTTCCTTTCAGCATAGGATGTTCTAGGAATTTGTTCTTTTATATGAGATGTACTTGGCCTGCATGCAATGGAGAATGAGGCGGATTGGAGGATAATGCCTCTAGGGCTTTGTTTAGGAGAATGTCTTTCTAGATTTATGTCTGCATGCACTGAAGTGAAAACCTAATTTCAGTTCAGCCCTTAAGAAGTGGATCAAGCCCTTAAGAAGTGAATCAAGCAATGTTGTATAGGAACTTAGCATTTGCCTGGCTAGATCAGACCACTGGTCCTTCCAGTCCGGTAGACTAATTCTTCAGAGGAGGGTACCCTCCTTGTCTCAGTACTGAACATATTCAGTTGTACAGTGTGCAGTAGAAGTAATTCTTTCTCTGACCACTGTGGGGATCAGTTTATACCAGAAGCATATTTGAGTATCTTTATCCTAGCATATATAACTCATCATGTCATTCAGATGTTAAAAACATTCATTCTTTAATCTAGTGATAGTACTGTATGTAACACCATATGTGCTTCTGCAACTGTAAATTCTACAATCTGACTCCATGCGGTATGCAGAAGTGTTTTCTTTTCTTTCTTCTAACTTGATATACTAACCTAACCTGAGGTTCCACAGACATGTACGCTTGAATTTATCTTATCAACATGTAAGGCCTCACTTTCAGAGGTACTGAGACCCAAAGCTCTCTCTGACTTTGGGTGGAGTTGTGGGTGTCCAGCACTTCTGAAAATCAGTTCCACATGGTGGTCTGTTTGTTTTTTAAATTAAACTGATTCAGGAGTCTGAGGACAGCAAGGAAACTAGGTTCCTTATCAGCTACAACTGAGGCAATTTCTTCAGTCTTCACATTCACTTTGCAGTCTTAACAAAGTTGCACAGATCCATTGAGAGGCCGCACTAGGAATGTATTTGCATCATTATTGCCAGCTTCCTAAGGTATTGTTTGACCTGGCTGGAAGCTTTTACCTAAATCGCCGCTTATTTGGCACTGTGTTTCAACTGAATAATTTGTGGAACAGATGACTAAGGTCTCTGTGGGAAGATCTACGAATATCCTTTCCTGGGACTCTTCCCATATGTGGACATATTGTCTGTAAATAAATGCTCCAATAAGAATTTTGCCACAACGTCCATCTACCATCAGGTAAACACATTTTAGTGATAAACCTGGCCACCAGTCATTAGTGTTGGCTGTTCCTTGACTCTTGCAGGTATTAGAGACAGACTCAGTTTTCTAAGTGACTCAGAAGCTCAATCCCACTCATTGCTGGCTGCAGTGGCACCTTCTGGCACCAGTGGCACCAGTGCAGAAGGAATCTTTTCTCTCACTCAAACCACTGAGCTCAACTTCTCTTTCCTTTTTATTCTATGGTTAATACGGACAAAAGTCACATTTCCCACTGCAGTTACATCAACAGAAGTATCTGTGTTTAAACCACTGTCCATGGATGAATCAATTCCATAATTTCCCTAATGCCAAGATGGTGCCAATGTCTGATTCGACTTTCACAACCAAGGAAGAGGCCATTTTTCACAGATTCCAAGGTATCATGCTACTTTCCTTTTGTCCATGTCCAGAGCATGAAATGAACCTGTTACAATCTGCATACTAGGAGAGCTGTAAAATTGGACATGAAACATACCAAGATATTTAAAACCCAGGTCTTTTATATTGCATTACCCAGTGGTATGAGTTAAATCGAAAGCCCCAATTGTTAGATGAATTAATGCATGAATCTTTTAATGTATAGGCTGTCCAAGCTAGACAAACTTATGCCGCCTTTGACTGAGATGATGAAATTGACTGAGATGATAAAAATTATACCCCTATTATATGGCATTGGTCAGTATGTCCCACTGATTTTAGTAATTACTGTTTCTTCTTCCCTTTGTGAAAATTAAATGCAAATGAAACATAACTAAAAAAATAAACACAATCATAAAGCCAACTAATAACACACAAGACTAGGATGGAATCAGCTTTTGACAGATGAGAAGATTGTTCTTATTGGAACATCTACCATTAACTCTCTCTGAACATCAATGGCTTTCTGACCACTCACTTTTTTTTTTTTGGTCAAAACAATTTCTTGCATTATGGCCTGTTGAACAATTGAGATAGATCCACCACTTTGGACTTGTGTTTGCTGCTTCTCATGTGTGTCATTATCAATGGCTGCATGGGTTTGAGTCACTTCTGTCAGAGCATGCATCCTGTCTGTAGCATTCTGACTGAACTCAAGGAAACAGAGAACAGGATTCAATCCGTGGACCTGGCTGAGCTGTGCTCAGCACATCACCTGAGGTAGTTCACCTCCCTGCCAATTGTAAGTTTACTAGTAGTTTGTCAAGTCTAATTTTATATGTCCTGAGAAATGGGATGTCCATCATTTTCCTTGGGAGACTTCTATGGGCTAACAGTTCTCAGTCTGGCAACGTATTCTTTACATTCAGCTTAAATTTTCCCACAGTTCATTTCATACCATTATTGCTAGGGGTATGCAATATATGTAAAAACTGCTTTCAGCCAGACAGCGCCATACTGACTACATGCATGAGCTGTACATTCTTTATTCCACTATAGAACATACATTGTTCATGAAATCTGCCTGAGATATTATGCTGATAAACAATTCAGAAATGCTTGTAGTATGGCAGGAGCTCCAAAACATTTTCTGTTTAGGGGGTATCATCCTTTACCACAGACCCAGAAATTGTTATTAAGAAATCAACTTTTCCCCCTGATCACACAGTGCTATCTAAAACATATGTAAAGTATATGTAACAGCAGTTACATATACTTAGGAGAGAGACTATACAAGTGTATGGATTTTGTCATCACATTTGTCAGCATACTTTCTGAAAAACAAAACAAACTTTTGTACTATCAGGCTAGAGCTGGCGCTAGTATGGTGCTTTTCGAATATGGGGCGCCATCTACATACACTCCAGTGCCATAGAAGCTGCTGCCAACCCCACAGTCATTTCTGTACTTCCATTTTTTTGGTGCTAGGCATGGGGGAATCTGTGATCAGACATGAGACTGGAGAGACTGTGCAATGCAGACATCAGGCCAGATCCAACTCTGGTGTTTGCAAACACAACTCTGCAAGTCAATGGAGCTCCACTAAGGATGAATTTACCCCATTCTAATAAAATGCATCTTGCACAAAAGAAACCATTTTTAATAAACAGTACACGTGATGCCATAACAAAGTGATTTTATTGACATTCCTGTATAGTGATATGATTGAATAGAAAGCGCAGCCTGAGTATCATGTGACATTTTTCTGTCAATATAAGCAAAATCAGTCCAATAATGAGGACCTTTACTGCCATTGACTTGTATGAAGTCTTTAACAAAACAATTATAGACATTTCTTTTAGATAAATTGGAAGCTGCAGGGAATTTGGCTAATGGTACAATATTTACTCTACCTAGTACCTACTACCTACAGGCCTCTGTTTGTCTACTAGAACAAAGGGACTACATGACTCACTAGGGAGAAAGTAACAGTCCAATTCTTTGGACTTTGTGATAGCTGGAAAACCCATTCCAGATTTGCAGTATATTGCAGTCATTTTTTAAATAATGAACTCTGAGGTACAGCAATAATAATAATAAAATAAGCACCATATTAGCTGTAGAAAGGGTTGTTGGTCTGCATTTAACTGAAAGTGTTTAATCTTCACTGGGAAGCCCTGTTCATGTTGCTATGAAGACAGGGTGAAGATTCATGATTTCAACATAAATGAATCAAAGAATTCTAAAGCCAAATTCATCCTATTGGAACCCCATCCACGTCAGCAGGATTAATACCAGGGATGAACTTAACCCTCCAGTGTATATCTATGTATGCCAGTATATGTACATATGAAACAAACTTTTTTTTTTTTTTTGCTCAAAGGTCCTAACTGATTACTCCTCCAAATTACTCCCTTTTCTCTACTCCCTACCCCACCCGGTATGATGATTTCAATCTCCATCTGTTTCCAACTTGAGCTATGTCAAGCATTTGTTATGTCGAAACCTAAAAAAACAGAACAGTCTGGGTTTCAGGATAGGTTGCAAATTCAAAATTCAACCATATTTCTTTGAAAATTTCATGTGCACTTGAGCAAACTGAGGAACATTTCTATTTTCTCATCATAACTTTACAAAACTCATGGTCTGTAAGCAAAACTAGATATAGCCTGGCCTATTTGCTTTCAGTTTTGCGGTGCCTTTGGACCACAGAATGTAAAAGTCAGTCTCAGAAGGTGCACACCCGTATGGGCCTGAAGATAAGGCTTGTGTGAACCTCTGCAAACTGAAACTGCTGAATTAGTAATGATCAGACCTAGTACCTTCAAACAATGAAATACAGTTATACCCCTGGTAACTCAAACCCTGGATAGTTTATTCACATGAACAGTTCTATTAAAGTTGATTGGACTCCTTGAGCATGGATGGTGAACAAGTTTTGGCTACATTTGTTCATGCTTTTAGGTATACCACCTCAGCAGAATTTTAGAACAACAACAAAATAATCCTCTGAGATCCAATCAACTAATTATTGTTTTTCACTCCTTCCAAGACTGTCAATTTACAACACATCAATTTTTCTACTCTTTCCTTTTTGCAGCCTAAGATTTGTCTATTGACGCTGATATCATATCTTAGTTTAATTATCCAACACAATGTTTTAAGAAGGGAATTGGGGTGAAGGGAATTGAATGGGTTATGATTGTTCTGTACATCTTTAATCTGCTTCACAGTAGTCTCCCCTGTGGAAAACCTTTTATTCCTTCCTGGGGAAGGGCCGAGAAAAAATGACTCTCTTTGAATAATCCAAGTTCTTGCAATGAATGTTCAGACCTGCAGAGAGAACAGAGAATTCTCTCTCATTTATAGATAAGTAGTGGAATTTGAATAGAAGAACATGGGAAAACAGTTCTTGTGTACATGTTTTTGAAAAAAAGGATCAATAAATGGATAAGGCAGAATGAATAGGGTGTTTCTGTTGTGAGATGTTAACTATGCAAACCATCGTGAGAAATGATATCCCAGAGATGCCAATGTGTGAAAATTACTCTGGAGAAGGACTTTATGGGGGAAGAGAGTGTAAAAGATAGGATCAGATGAAGTTTCTGGAGGGAAAAACAGATAAAGTATGGTGTTTTCTTTTTCCCAGTTTCCATGTTTTGGTGACAAGTCTAGGAAAAGCAGAAGGATATGAAGACATAGAAAAAGAGTCAATTGGTTTCCCCTACTATTATTTTTGATCCAAGAATATGCAGGCTGTTGCCATTTTGATGCCATCAGAATCATCTGAGAAAACAGCTTTTAAAAAATGTTTCCATGCTGTGCACTTGCAAGAGTGCTTTTGCTAGAGATTTTGATAGAAAGAAGCTGGCCATGCCATATATTTCCTATATCCGGAAGACCAAGTTGCTTGACATGGTGATTGCCATGTATGAGGATGCCTACAACCTATTCTAGCCCCTAGAGTACGGCCAATGTCAGAACCTGATCTAAAGAAGGAATTCAGGAGCGAGTTTTTCTTATTTCAGTCTGGGGCTAGATGCTCTCTTTGCAAATACAAATATCTTTCATTATGCTACAAAAAATAGTTTATTTTTTTAATAAAATACAGCTTTGAAATACTTAAAAAAATTCTAACTATACAGTTGTCTAAAGATTGGACCCCCCCATCCCCACTTTTTTTTTAAAGTAAACTAGTGAGACAGTTCTTGATGTACAGTTTTCTTTGGCCAACCTAGGACCAGCCAGCTGGATACTGGTCTTTCTTTGTTTTCTTGTATTGTCAAAGATACCTAGCATGAAATATAATGCATGTTATTTTGTAATGATACTATCAGGGATCAAACATGAATCTTGCACAAAAGATTGGCCTTTGGGAACGAATCTATGAGATGCTTCCACTGAATGGGTTTGAGGTTGCTGAGCATACTGCAACATCAGAGCCTTTGAGGCAAACCTGGTATAAAGCACTCATATCATTCACCCTGATGCATAAAGGAGGTTTTATATAATTATTGTCAGTAATAGATAAACACACAGAGCATATGACTATATAAATGAGAGCTTTTTGGGACACGGGCTGTGTTTTTACATGAGTGTATGGCACCTAGTACGATGGGGCCCTGATCCATAGTTGGGGTCCCTAGTGGCTACCTTAATACAAATAAATAAATAACAACGTGTATGCCAAAATAAATACTTAAAAGAACCACATGATAAAAATACTATTAAATGGCCATCAAATATTAGTGAAGTAGAATTAATGGAGCACTTGAAAAATTCAACATATTCTGATTAAACCAAAATACAGTATTTCTGCTTGGAAGCATGTCTTCACCTATCACTATTAAGACATGTATTAATTTCAAAATCAAGAAGAAAATCATTCAAAATATTAGAAAAAAGTCATATACATGTTAATGTATTAATAGCTAAATATGTTGGTCAGTAAAAACACATGGAAAGGTTGAACCTGACTATGTCTTTGAAAGGAAAGTTTACAAGAATAGAATGTGTTGGATTTTGAATTCGTCTACAGACGTGACAATTATCTGAAGTATAACATAATATAACAAGCACAGTAACAGAGACGCAGAGCACGTGCTATCTGACTGCCATCTATTTCACATGAGCTACTGCTGATATCAAGCTAGAATTACCCTGTATATTTCACTTATACTTTGATACTATAGGGCTCAGAAATAAAACACCACTTCAAATTTTCCCAGTTAAGACAAACACTTTCAATTCACAGTCAGTTTTGGAAAACGAGGGCAGCAAAGATAAAAAGTAGGACGCAACCTATATTGTGGGTTTGATTGTAATAGCCTCAGCAATACCCATCAAAGGCAAGCGTGATACTGTATGCTTTGCTTTTTCCTGGCTTTGGAGCTGGAAGGTGAAGCTCACAAAGTTAAAGAATTTGATATTTCCACTAGGTACCAGAAAAGAACTGGATCTTTAATTCAGTGGTACCTAATGAGGCAGGCAGGTCATTGGGCTCCACTCCAATAAGAATTGCTACAAATGTTTAACCGAAAGAGAGATACAATCTCGCTGCAGCTTCACATTAATAGAACTTTGTCTAAAGCCTTCTGTGCACAAGCAATTCTGAGGTTATGGAGGTTTGCATTTGACAATAAAGGAAAAAAAATAAAAACAACCAGAAGTTAGCCCTGCCTGACAAGAAATAAATGGATTCTGATATAGGGGATGGGATTGTCTATACTTTTCATTTGTAAGGGAGCATTTTAAACATCAGATAACAAGGAATCAGTAAACAGAAACCAAAGATATTAACCAGAGTAGAACATTCTTCTTAGTCTCCTTTTCTTTGTCACGTACAATATTTAGGTAAGGGATCCTTGTCCTTTATGCTACATAATGAGACATCCTTCTTGAGTGTGCACAAATTTGTGCTTCTTGTGTGGTAAAAATTACACTAGAGATGCCCCTCCCAATATGTCTGAAGTGCAAGTTCTTTCCAGTACTGGCAAGTAACCATCCATAATGATCGCTGGAATACTTTGCATTGCATTACAGGTTTTGTTTTTTTTTAAATGTCTTATCTGCACCATGTGCCTAGGCCAGTTCCAGCTGATGTGGTTGATGGGGATCATGAGTCCATGTATAAAAATTTCAGTTTTGCTCATAGGCTTCTCTCAGATGGATGATACGTACAGGAAAAACAAGGATAGATGAAAGAAATGCTTGACCATCTCCTGAATTCAACTGAATTCTACTGTTAAGAAGTAAGATGAACTGTGGATTTATTTAGAAGACATAGGCATATGAAAGCTTGGAATGCTTGATGAGGTTATTTATTTTTTAATCAACATAAGTGGAAGTAAACATTTATCAACATTTGGTCAAGCGTAACATAACTTGCATTCGTATTTTCATTATTATTAATGGAGGTATGTGGAGATATACAGAAACCTTGAGACAGTTGTTTTTCTATTGCATACAGGCTAGCAGTCCAGTGGAAACTGAGGATGAAAGTATGAAGGTTAGATCTTAGAGGGAGGCCGATCTTCATGCACAGCTTTTGTCAATCCTGATTTTTTTGTTTTCAAAAATAAAAACATGGGAAACCAAGATCATATGATGGTGGGGAGCGAAGGTGACATCATCAGCCAGGAAAATACCAGAAGTGCCTGAATTCCCTCATTCAAGTCCAAAAGTGCTAGTTTCTTCAACAGCTGTCAACAGCTTTTCATACAACATAGAATATGATGGGTAGGGCGGAAGATCCAACCGGTTGAAACATGTGTGTGCCCTGCAAATGGAAAAATGCAGTGTTGTAAGTTTCATTTACTTTTAATAAATATATTAATGAGAAAACACTGCTTATTCTGATAGAAGTGCACTTATGTCATCTAGATAATTAAATAAAGCCTGAGTATTAAAATAAAAGCCCCTAAAACCCCAAAAATCAGAAGATGTTTTAGAAATATACATGCATCAGTTTGAAAAACACATATACATAGACAAACTAATCTTTAATATAAAGTTTCTATGTGACAGGCTAGATCCTACATTAGGCCCAGATCCTGCAATGAGCTGCATGTGGTTGAATCTCCTGTGCAAATGTGGGGCTCACTGTGGAATTACAGTCTTAGACCTCCCCCAGAGTAAGATTCAATAGTGACACTTTGGTTGTTTTGTGCTGTTGCAGAAATGCAAAGCAATTATACATCCATATAAGTGTCTGGTTAAGTTCTGCACTACAGGATAGGTATAAAGAAGTTGGAGTGTACTGCTATTTCTGGCCCTGTGAGTGGAGTAATGAGATAGGACTGACAACTGTAGGTCCAAGGGGAAAATAGGAAACACTACAAAACCAGCTGCTTTGGGTGTCTGAAAGAGGATGGTCTCCAGAAAGCCAAATGCTGTTTCTCTATATCACTTGTTACAAGGATGGATTTCAAATATTATTATTTGTATTTGTATTGCTATAACGCATAGGAGCCCTAGTCAGGGATGAGGACCTTACTGATTAGTCTATAAGTACCTACATGAGGAATGAATATTTAATAACAGATTCTACAGTCTTGCAGAGAAAGGTATAACAAGATCTAATGTTTGGAAGTTGAAGCTAGACAAATTCAGACTGGAAATAAGGTGTACGTTTTTAACAGTGATGGTAACTAACCATTGGAACAATTAACCAACAGTTGTGGTGGATTCTCCATCATTCACAATGTTAAAATTAAGATTGGATGTTTGTCTAAAAGATATGCTCTAAGAATTATTTTGGGTAAGCTCTATGTCCTATGTTGTACAGCAGGTCAGAATCTATGTATTGTGCTAGGCACCGTATGAACACAGACAAGAAGATAGCCATTCTCATAAAGAATTTACAATCTAAGCTAGTTGATACATTTGGAAGTTTTTCAACAGTAAAGGGGACACAGTATCTATGAAAAATGTCCCCACTTTTCAATCAACTCTAGTTTTAAATCACGCTTGCGCCGGGGGAAAAGATTTCTGTTTGTATTCTGGCTCTGCTAAACATTTTACTATTTCCTTTTCTTCTAGTAACCTTTGTAAGCAGCAATCCTCAAGATTTAAAATGCTTTCATGGGAGTAGGAGGAGGCCCCAAGAATGGGAGACTAATTCTAAATTACTAACAAAAATTGTTCCAGTCTGTTAAGCACAAAAATACTATTTGGTTTTTAGTTTTCAAACACAATGACCTTTCCAAATATCCCCAACAACCTCAAAATGATGCTAATTAGTAATCCATCATGCTATGCTTAACCTATATCTGTAGGGAGTGCACATATATGTCTCCTTTTCCCCCCAAAGCCCTAGGCATGATGATGGGTGTTGTTCATGTCTGGAATTTCATATCAGGCCAGATCCTCAGCTACTGTAAAATGGCAGAGCTGCACTGAAGCCAATGGAGCTATGGTCATTTATGAGAATCTGACTTCTGGTATTTTTAGGATCTATTACCTTGTTTTACTTCCAGCTCTCAGATCTCATCCTTTAATGCATGTTATTTCCTATGAACTGAAGCAGAACAGCCCTTCCTAAAGTAGACACTGTCTTAATCTTTGCTGTTCATTTGTTAGGCCAACAAAGAAGCAAAAAAACCAGGATGGAGGCAGATTAGTTGCCTTGAGACTTGCAGAACTGAAAGGGGAGATTTATCAAGCACCCATGGTGAATCATTAAAAGCAATAAGGCAACTGAAACAGCCAGAGGCATAGTCTCCGTTGCAACGCAGCATTTCAATTAGGAGAACTTTTACTAGTTTTTCTGAACAAAAAAATTGTAAACTGGTCACTCTCTGAGAGAGTATACAATAAATATAATTTCCTTTGGACAAGAACCGGAAACATAAAAGAATTAGAGAAAAAAATGAACCTTGATAAAGCTATTATAATACATCTCACAAGTTAATGCATCGTGGTGTATGTATTAGAGATGAGTAGCCTTCCACTGTTAGTGTTTTTCAGCCATTCCCACAAAGTCCTACCAATGTGTGTCAACCTTCTTTGGGAGCTAGAGAGTGGTTGAGTTCCCTTGGTCCATTCAGTCACTGGGGTCTGGTGAGACTAGCAGAAGAAATGCTAATTACACTGGACAACAAAGATTTTGCTTCCTGAATACTTTTGGGTGTATCTTATGGCTTTTAGGCTGCTAATTATGAAAAACACCATGAAATTTCCCTATCATGTACCGTTGTTTTGAAATCGCCTATATTCGTTATTTCAATTAATAATTTAAGTCTATTAAAATGTTGCTCACAATGTAAGCTGAAAAGTTTTCTGTCTTGTGTCCAACCATGCCTGGGACTGCAACTAGTGCAGGCCACACAACATGCGGTGGGAATGCTAAGGCTTAGGCAGGGCAGATGCTGGAAGGACAGGTTTTAGAAAGGCTTCAAAAGCATTTAGCATACACCGTTCTATGCATTGCATTATATCAGTTTGCATTCATGTTGATGCACGTGCTCTATGCGCATAGCATATTGTGTGTACTCACAATAATAAAGCAATTGTATTTTCAGGAGGATTCATGATAGCAAAATGTCTCACCAATGTTGCAACAGCCGTGATACGTTCTGTTACATCTGTGGTGAATATACGCTTAAACCTCAAAGACAGAGCATGACTGCACGTATTAAGAAAGTGTATGAGCTCTACTTCGGCTGTAAAATTGGTGATCAGGACGAAGCCTGGGCTCCTCACATTTGTTGCGCAACATGCGCTGTCGATCTTAGAGCTCGGATCAGAGGTACTCGGAAGTAAATGCCGTTCGCTGTCCCGATGATATGGCAAGAGCAGAAGGATCATATGACAGACTGTTACTTCTCTCTGACCAATGTGTCTGGGTTCTCTGCTAAAATGAAGAAATCCATTAAATACCCCAATCTCCCTTCAGCCATGAGACCTGTGCCACATGACAACAGTCTTCCAGTACCAGAGCCTAGAGGAGGCAGACGAAGATGCCATGATGCACGAGCCAGGAATGGAAAACGACACTGATCCAGATTTTGAACCATTTACGTTGAGTGAGCCTCATCTGATAACTCAATCTGAGGTAAATGACCTGGTCAGGGACTTGGGTTTGTCAAAGGCAAAAACAGAATTACTGGGTTCAAGACTGCAAGGATGGGGTCTGCTGTCACCAGGCATGAACATTTCTGTCTTTCGCAGCTGCCAAGAAGATTTGACACAATTCTTTGGTCAGGTTGATAATCTGTGTTTCTGCACTGACATTGATGGGCTGTTCACTGCTTTGGGTTGCCAGCAAGACCCACGACAATGGCGTCTTTTTATTGATTCATCAGTGTTAAGCCTGAAAGCTATGTTGTTACATAACACCAATGTCCACCCCTCAATACCAATCGGCTATGCAGTACACATAAAAGAAACCTACGGAAATATGGAAGTTTTGTTGAAACACATACAGTACAGCAACTACAACTGGAACATCTGTGGTGATCTGAAAGTAGTCGCACTGCTACTAGGAATGCAGCTCGGATACACCAAGTTCTGTTGTTTCATTTGCGAATGGGACAGCCGTGCTAAAGAGTCTCAATACATTAAAAAGGACTGGCCACTCCATAAGCAGTTGGTTCCAGGGCAGAAAAGTGTGGCACATGAACCACTTGTAGACCTGACAAAGATATTTTTGCCTCCTCTTCACATAAGACTCGGACTGATGAAAAATTTTGTGAAAGCGATGAACAAGGAAGGTGAAGGATTTTGATATTTGAGACAGATGTTTCCCAGAATAACTGATGCCAAGATTAAGGAAGGCATTTTTGTTGGTCCACAAATCAAACAGGTCATCAATGACAGGCAGTTCGAAGAACTTCTAGTAGGGCTGGAGAAAATCACATGGAAGGAATTCAAGGATGTTGTTGAAAATTTTCTTAGCAACTACAGAGCACCAAACTACGTGCAGCTGGTTGACAACATGCTTCAAGCATACAAAACCATGAAGTGCAACATGTCACTAATGATTCATTTTCTGCATTCGCATTTAGACTTCTTCCCTGCAAATTTTGGTGCAGTCAGTGACGAGCATGGTGAAAGTTTTCACCAGGACATTACAATCATGGAAAAACAGTATCAGGGCGACTGGAATCCATCAATGCTGGCCGATTATTGTTGGACACTTAAACAAGAGGCCTCAGACACTGAGTACAAATGAAAATCATCAACAAAACATTTTAGCTCAGTTGAACTATTGCAAAGCATCAGCACCGTTATGTGATTAAACGCATTACATTCAATAAGTCAATTTCTTGTTTCTCCAAATTCCTACGTGATACAAGTAGTCTGAAATTATATTTGTGTTCAGCTTCAAGTAGTCTAGCCTAATAAAAAAAAAATTCTGAGGAAGCAACACTTTCGAAAAAATGTGTTGTCCAATGTTAGTGCTACTTGCAATGGTGTTTACTGTGATGTGGACACCTGTCCACTAGGATTGAGATAATCAAACTCATTTCTCAGAGGCCAGTCAATAACCTTCTGCTGTTAATGACTTTCACCACCTCTTGATCTGGGCCAGATTCAGAGCACAGACCAACTCAATTTCCTATTCCCAGTCCTCTGAAACAAAGTCCCTCAAAACCAAAGTCATTATTAACCTTTTGAGTGTCACACACATAAAGAGCATTTAGGGGCAGAGAAGAACCTTATCTGTGTTATTCATTTACTATTTGAATGGAAGGCAAGGACCTAATATACTGTATGTCCTTAGAGCCAGACAAGCGGCACTTGGTTCGACATACAAGTAAAGATTGGATTGTGCATTTGTAGAGGACAGGCTTATGTAGAGGAGGGCTGCAGGTTAAGAGCAGGGTATAGGAGATTATTGCAGGATTATTGCATTGACAGGGGCAGAACTACTGGAGAGAAAGAAGGGAAGGAAACCTCAAAATGTCTGGAGATTTTGGACACTTAGGACATTTATCCAAACAAAACATTTGTACCCTCTAACCCAACAGTGTCTATCATACAAAAGGATCCCAAAACAATCAAATAAAAAGGGGAAACTAATAACTTTCAAGTTGGGTTTGTACTTCTACTCCTTTGATGTGCAACATACATTATATTGCCAAAGGACAAAATATGGGGCCAAATTCTGTTCTATTACATTCATGTAAATCTAGAGTAACTCTGGTGAAGTCAATGGGGACAGCCCAGTTTCACATCAGTATCACTAAAAACAAAAATTTCCTGTATGCCTTCTGCAGTGTTCTAAGTGGACCCACTGTCATTGCCTGTTCTTTGTTAGAAGGGCCAAAATCTGGGGACAGGCTTGATGTGCTGGGACCAGGATGTCAAGTGCCTGTTTGTGTAATGGAGTGACAAGTTCTGGCTTTGGTTTGGGAAGGGGGATAGATAGAAAGAAGATAAGCTTTCCCTGTTCCTTCACCGTATAGCTGAGAAGGCATTAGTTTTTGCCTCTTGCAGTTGAAAGTTGAAACCCTTCTCCTTCCAAGTGGACCAAAAGACACTTAACACAGCATTTGGGTTCTTTATATTATATGCCATGTGATTCCTAAGCACATAGGTCAATTAAGAGCACATAGGTCAATTACAATTTTCTGTAATGTTACAGTCCGGTAACTTTGTGCCCAGCCCTTCAAGGGGTTGAGCACATCCTGAGGTTGATGAGCAACCTCTGTTGTCACTGATTTCAACAGGAGTTGACGATATTGAGAACATGGCAGGAGAGGCTCAGCTTTTAGCAGTACTGGGTCCTTTGTGTGCATTGGAGTGGGAATGCTGCATGAGCAAGGGAAGAAACAAGCATTACATTTTGCAAACAGGCTTTCTTTTTTCCTTTAAGCCTCCAGCTAGCTCTGTTAGCCTGTTGATATTGATGACAGCATGTTCAGCAAGTAGGCAGACCCGAAGTTGAAAGAGCAGAGGATTTAGGTCTTTATGAAAATGACCCCTGTGCTTTTAGAAGAACACATAAAATAAATTAATCTAAACCAAATATGACCTACTTAAATGCTCTTGTCTTGAAGGAAGAAAAACAATCAACTGATATCTTAACATTTCTTTCTTCTTTGCAGTCTGCAGTGAAAACTCCTGGCAGTTTGTGGCCGTCTGAATCTTTCAAACTTTCTTAGTGTCTCCATTGCTATTTCTTTCCTTTTAAGTGTCCTCTCTAAAAGTTACATGTAAGCTTTTAAGCTCTTGGCATTCTTCTTTTGTCACTTCCTTTAATCCTTATAATGCTGACAGTCCAAAGGCAGCAAATGCACACACAACCCGCCCCTGTCAAACTTATAGATTTAACCTGTCAGCTATAATAAGGCTTGCTTTCTGACATAACTGTGCCAGGGAGACAGAAATGGGCCACTTCTTCCTCTCACCTTGTGTTGTTTAGGAAGAGGTACCAACTCCCAGCCACAATCATCAAATTTCTCAGATCTTCCATACAAATCTTCCGAAAATAAGAAGGGTCTTATATTATTTTTTGCTCTGAAAGATGGGTTAGGGCTTATTTTCAGGGGATGTCTTATTTTTTTCCATGAACAACAAAGTGTATGGGGACCTTGACTTGTGAACCACTTGTAAACTGTAACTAGGGCTTATTTTTGGAGTAGGGCTTATATTTCAAGCATTCTCCAAAAATCCTGAAAAATCATGCTAGGGCTTATTTTCGGGGAAACAGGGTATATACTTTTGTTCCTCTTTGTTTGTGAAGGGAAACACTCTTGGGAATTTGTTGCTTAAGAAGTGACCTGAGGCTCTAAGATTACATTTCTGTTTTCTTTAACAAACACAGTTTATGCTTCCTTTACAGGAGGACCTTTTTTTAAGGGTCACTTATATCTGAATCAGTTTGTGCCTCATCTGTCCTAATAACATTTTATTGTCAGCATTAAATTTTGCCAAACATATGCATAATGAGACTATTAAGAATAATAATTTAGGAATTATACTTTGAATTGGAGACTTATTTTATATCCTATAATCATCCCTTAGACTGAAAAGTAATAGGGCAATTAGGACAGAGGAAGGGATTCAAGAATGAAAGAGAGGGATGAGGAGAAGAAGAAAGACCAAGGATAAAAAAAATAAAAAACAAGCAAAACTAACACACCCCACTAGGAAAGGGGGAAAGGATGAGTTTGTAGTCTGTTATTTGTAAATGTTATGTGGCACTTTTGGATATTATGCTAAGTGCCTGATAGATATCTTAGGATGTAGAGAGATCGTTTATGTAAGATCAAATATTTACTGCTACTGATAATCATCATATATTAACTGCAGACAATATGCTGGTACTTATAAATTACTTTGTAAAACTAAAGTCACTTTCAAGGGAAAGTTAGCTCCATCTGTATAAGTAAAGGCCTGATCCCATCAGGTGAAGAATATTTGCACTTATTGAAATCACTGGGCCAAATACTGAGGTCCTTATTCCATTTTTACTTAGGCAGAGCTCTCCTTTGAGCCAATGAGAGTTGTGCCTGATTCTGAAGGAGAAACGGGGTACGGATTTTAGGATTTCTGCCAGGGGAGTGGTGGGTGTTCATCACTTCTAAGGATCAAGCTTTTAGCAGCTGGCTTTGTCTTCTCAGGCAGCTGTAGCAGAACGCTTTCCCCTCTCTTTGCACATATGTTTCAGGTGATGAGTTATGTTTCCATACTTTTAGACACAGCTATATGATTTGATGTAAGAAGTTAATTTTGCTATTCATTAAAGTATGGTGGGGAATTAAGGCCAAGTTCTTGTGAGACTGAAGAGGGAGTCGGCTGAGAGCTAAAAATCTGCATTACACAAGATAGATGCTTCCCCTGCTTCAACAAGGCTCTATATGGGACAAGTTTTTCTCAGATCTTCATCCAGATACAAATCCAACAGCAGAATGATCTTCCCCATGGGAAATTGTAGTGAAAACCAAGCACTGGGAGTCAATGTATAACTGCTGCATTTCAAAGGGAAGACTTTCCTTTGAAAACAGGGAAAGTAAACTTGAGGCTCGATGAACAGAAACCAGCATAAATAACATTAAGTACTTGGACTCTGTTACCTAATTTGTGGCATCTCATTTGATTCGCTACAGCAGTCTGGAGGAAAAACAAACCATAGTTTTACATTGACAGAGCCCTGTAGTTTAGAAACACTGGTTGGATATTGCTGCAAAGTCACGTTCTTGTGGTCTAGGAGCAGAGCAATATCTCTGATCTGTTTTTTGCCTTGGCTGCCTTTATTCTAATGTGTGCACCTGGTACATAAATGTAAACTCGAATAAAATAATCTGTGTCTCATTTCCCATGCATAATGGAAATAATCCACTGGGTGGGTCTCATATTCCTTATACCAGTGTTTCACATCAGTGTTACTCTATTGACTTCAGAGGATTTACTCCTGATTCACATCAGCATAAATGAGATTAGGATAAATCGCTGAAGTCCAAATCTTCCAAACCACTCTAAAGTCCTAACTACTGTCAGTATATCTATATTTGGAACTGGAGGTGTAATTTCCAACTTGAGGATACATATCCACACTAGGTGTAATTGAGTATCGCACTAAAAACAGAAGGGTAGCTATAATCACGTGAGGGGCTAGGCACCCTGAACGCAATCCTGTCCAAGATGTTAGGCTATATCTACATTAAACTGCTAGAGTCGCATAGTGACAGTGATGCAGCTGTGCCACTGTAGCACTTCAGTGTAGACACTCACTACTGCGACGGAAGCGGTTTTCCTGTCTCTGGACTTAATCCACCTCCTCTACAGGCTAGGTGAAGAATTATTCTGTCAGCCTAGTGCTGCCTACACTGGGGGTTAGGTCTGCATAATTACTATCTCTAGAAAGCCCTATCACGAGTGCTATGTCTTAATAGTAGTACTATTACAAGTATCATATCCTCTCAGAACTTCATGTCCTGTGTGTTTACTGATAGTGCTGCATGCTGTGGCAAGCGTTAGGCATTACAACATCTGTGTTCACTGATAACCAGTACAGGAGCAATTGCACATTGCATCAGTAAAGCATAAAGACAATGTGTAAGGGAGATTCAACATATCTAAAACAGCTCTCTGGAGAAGGAAGAAGAGACCAGAAAGAGCCCAGGGTTCCTAGTAAATATTTAGAACTTTTCTTGATACTTTGTAAAACATCTGGTAATGTTCAGGTCAGATCTAGCCATTAAAACCCAGCAACCCCACATCCATTTTGTGCAGAAGCCAACTGCTGCTTGGAGCTTTATGCAACCTTTTTCAGATTTCTATGGCACAAGAAACAGTCATAGCTTTTGGTGACTGGGCTGAAGAATCATGTTGGGTTCATAAAAGAACTCGCCAAAAGTTAGGATCCTAAATCTATATTTGAACACCTAAATGACCAAATCTGATGATTTCTAGGGCACATGGAAAGGGCCATCTATTTTCCCCATGCATGTGAAAATGATGGCGGGGAATAAGTGCAGATATGGAGGTGGGAAATTGTTCAAAGGGGAGGAGGATTTGTAGTGGGTTATCTTAAATTGCTATATTTAGTGTGCAAATTTAAATGGGTGCCTAGAGGATATGGTTGATGCTGTTTAAGCTTATAAATAAATCCATAATTAGGCATCTAAATAAAAATTTAAAGTAACTATTATTTAGGTGCCCAAATGTGGATATAGGAGCCTAACTTTCAGTGTCCAGGTTTTGGCATTTTGGCCCTTTTCTTTTATGTATTTTTGACTGCTATGTATACGCAACAGCATTCTACAATTATCAAATATTAAAGGTGATAATTCATGGTAAAAAACTGTGATTTCCCCCATCAGAAATGACTGCTTCACTTTTCCTAATCACAGACAGAAAGTTCTAGAAGGTTCTACAGCTCTCATCTGGAGATGGGGCTTCTTCAGGGGAGAGCAAGACATTGAGTAATCAGTGGACAAATTTAAGGCAGTTAACTTGAATATCTTGAGGCTAACTGAATCTAGGTCATAACCAATGCCTAGATTAGCAAAGAAAGTTAAGCAGAGCAGAAAGAGGCCAATTACCTTATAAGCACTTGACAGGTCAGCATGTGGTATTTCTTGCATACAATACAGAACCCCCTCATCTTCACACAACGGGGTCTAATGTAGAACTTGGAACTTGTACTTTTGGTGATGCTTCATGTCCACAATCAGGAATGTCCATAACTACCTCTAGAGTCCATCGACTTCTCAAAGGCTTTGGAAAACAGATGGGACTTGCAGAATGCTAGGAAAGTCATTAAACTTGGTCTCTGTCAGACCAAACTAGGAAGCATGTAATAGAAGTAAAGGATTCTCCTTGAAAATGCCTGGTCAGCAGCATCCTCCCAGGCCTGTCAACCCTGGGGATTTGCCCTGATTCAGCCATCCCTGGCCAGCCACCAGAACAACTGCACTGGAGTAAACCCTTAAAGCAGATATGGTAAATTGCAGTTTGCTTCTGTGCAGTTTACCCCTTCTTGAAACTGGAATTAGCATCAATACAGTTTACACTGTTGGCTGGTCACTGGTGGACAAAACTGAGGCTAATTCCCAGTGCAGATGTTCCCCCTGTTATCCAAAAGAACTGTATGCTGGAACATTTCAGCTTAACATCTTAACTGGATGTGGCCTCCAATATACGCACAACCCAAACCATTGATGGCTTGAAAGGGCAAGAACAACACTTTGAATAGCCTCCTGGAAATGAGCTCCAAACCAGTGCAGATCTTGAGGTGTTCTCTTAATGAGGACTGCTAAGCAAATAGATCACTTCCTTAGTTGAAGCCTCTTAATGATGTTAAGATGTAGCCCATGTAGAGTGCATTGCAGTAGTCCAATGCTAAGGTGGCAAAAGTATGGCTAGATACAATAACATCCACATTTAAGAAAAGAAGTCACAACCTAGATGGAAGACAGTGTTGTCTAGTGGACAGAACACTGACTAGGATTCTGAAGATCCAAATTTTATTCTTGGCCCTGTCATTGGTCCCCTGGGTAAACCTGGGCAAGCCATGTCACCTCTCTGTGTCTCAGTCTCCCCATCTGTGTTTATCTTCTTTATAAAGCATTTTGAGATCTACTGATGAAAAGTGCTATATAAGAGCTAGGTAACATTGTTCTTATTAGGGTTGGACACAAATGGATGCAAATATTCTTGGCCATTGCTGCAAACTCCAGAAGCAGCTGTGGAATCCAACAAGATGCCTAGGCATTGAATCTATGTCATAAACACTAGGTGCTTTCCCTAAACCAAGACAACTGAAATTGCCTCTGCCTTTCTCCCAATATTTTCCCACAGCGTACATGCATTATTCCAGTCTTGTCTGGGTTGAGCCTCAGCTGGCTAGTTCATGAGCAAGCTTCAGTCTGTTAGGAACTGGGTAAATCATTCATCCGCACCTACTGAGCTGGTGAGAATGGATATATACAGCTGGGTGGTATCAGCTACAGCCCATTTCCTCACTAAACTTTCTATTGACCTTATACATGTGGTTGTTGGGTACACTGTGCAGGTACTGTGCAGGTGTGACCTGTGATATATAGGAGCTCTGACTAGATGAGCTGGTGGTCCTTTCTTGCCTTAAACTCTATGACATACTGAATAGCAGGGATGGAACCATGGATGCAAATAAGATCTGAATCTATATGAGAGTTGGGCTAGGAAATGGCTGAATCAGAGACAGGTTTTGAAATATCACAAGCTGTTTTACCTGCCTTTTTTTTTTAAACAACAGAACCAGAAGACAGGCCCCATTTGGTCTGGGATCTGATTCAGAACCAAAATCCAAAAAGATTTGATTTGGATCTGAGGAATTAGTACACTCAACATTCCCTAATATTTAAAGGAATTCACGTGTGAAGGTCTGGTTTTGGCCCATCTCTAAATATAAAGGATATGAAAATAAATCATTCTTCACTGAGTGCAACTGTAATGGCTGTATCATGTAGAACTGAGATGTGTCCTTTGCTGTTTTGTATTCACTTCATTAACTGCCAGAAACACTGAAATGAAGTGTTGTGCTTCATCTTCCCCACAGCATTTAAGATTTTATTCATAATACAGACATACCTCGGAAGGGATGTTATTTTCCCCCATTTCTCTATACAGAAGCGCCGTAGCCCATTGCTCCCTCGAAGGGCTGCAAAGCCCTCATATGGCACACTAGACGTTCCAGTGACAAACTGCAGTAATCGTAATCTCTGTTCATTGTTAAATCTCTCCACTGCTGCCCAGAACCACCGTATTACAATGTGCCCATCATGGTAACCTGAGAGAGGGAGAGATTAGAAACACACAAGTTAAGTGGGAACTGGATCTGATGATGTACGACTTTAATACATTTCCACAAAAAGAAATATGAGCTAATACCTTATCTTGTTACAAAACTTCTGCTATAGGACTGATCTGATGATTGATGAGCTATGTCTTAGCCCACTTGTCTTCTCACTTCTGGATAACTTAATATAGCTAACTCATTTGAAATGATAAAATTCCATGTATAGCGCAGCTCAGATTTATAACTCATCTATACAGCCATTTCCCAGACATTTGGGCAAATACTGTGGTTATCCATGTTCAATATAAATGACTAATGTTGATATTCTATATGATTCCTGACAGCTTTATGGAAAAGCTTAAATTTCCGATTTCCAAATACAATCAAGGCTGTAAAACTGGGTAAACTCTTACATCTACAGCAGATAACATCCAATAGCGTTTCATTAACACAATGTAATAAGAGTGGTAAAGAAATGAAATCAATGGTCTAGATAGCACAGGAAGCTAACACAGGAATGTGCTGATTTAGCTCCTTGCATCTTCGGTATGAATCAATCTAAGAGGCCATGCCCTCTTCATGGCCAGTAACAGTCCATTTTTGGGCTGGACTGGTCTCCAACATCTGGAGGGGAATGGTTGCCGCAAGCCCTTCCCTGGCAGACTTTCCACCACAGGGGCTCTGGGCTTGGGTTCATGCTAGTGAAAGCCAGCATAACCCTAGACTCAATCTGGCTCATTCATCATATTTAAATAAACACCTGCAATAACTTCCTGCAGAAAAAGTAAACATGAAAACCTTTATAGGGGACCCTCTTTATGGTTAGTAGTTCAGTGCTTCAGCAACAAATAGGTAAGAATTGGTGGTGGGCAGCCAGCAGCCAAAATTTAGGTCTTGGGCTATGGGGGAGGATAGGTCAACTCCACTGAATTTTCTTTTGTGCTGCAGAGCTGAGCAGGGACAGCTAATTTGCCTATTGCTCAACATCACCTGCACACATTATGCTCATCATTTAAAACAAAATGAGTCCAACCAATGGAGGCAGCGGGGATTAGTGGTGGTGTTGAATGAAGAAGAAAAATAATTTGACTTGGGGCTTTAATTTAGAGCTACATTTTGCTGAGTGTAACTGGGAGCAGAATTGGGCTGTGTTGGCCCTACTGAAGTCAATAGGAATGTTGCCATTTTCTCAATAGGGCCAGAGCCTTCAATATAAATAAAGTATAGGCTAAATTTTGCAGTCTCTACTCAGTCCTTACTCAGCCAAAACTCTCATTAAGTCAAGGGAATTTTGTCTGAGTAAGCTCTGAGTAGAAACAGCAAGACTTTTCTAGTATTAACATGTCTATTGGCCAAATCATGAGGTCTTTATTTAGTTTTCACTGATTCCTTCTTGAGAGAAACCCATTCAATGGGAGTTTCCCTCGGGAAAAATAGAGCAAACACTGAGTACACATCTCAGGATGTGGCCTGATAATAATTAAGGCTTTAGTAAGTATGAGTAGATAGTTTACCTCCACGATATTCTGTGTTGTTACACCAGTCATTGAGGTCTATTTCTGCAGTGCCAGCAATCACCAGCTCTAGTTCTCTGGCATCAAAAATGGAGACAAGCCTGGAGTCTACAACCTGAAATACAAACCACTCTTGAGCCCACTCTGGGACTGGAGGTACAGTAGATGCATTGTCTCCGAAAAACCCAGTCACGGCTCTGATGATTAGCTGCCTACTGGGGCTAGGAGTGCATGTCAGTAATTAGCTTCCAATCACCTGCTCTTCTTTTGTGAGTTTGCTGAGAATTTTAATTGTAAACAGTCATGACCTATGAGAAGATTTGATCAGAATGGAACAACAGAAAGAGAAGGAAATAGTTCATACACAGGACTTCTGCCTACTGCTTCACTTCTGAGAAGTGATATTAATGATCAACGGTGTATAAGATTTGCAAAACGAAGGGTTTATTTTTCTATGTTATTTTTAGTTTACATCAGAATCTGGTTACAAGACAGCAGCCTAAGTACTTCATGCATGATAAAACTGAGCTATATCTTCTTCACTGAATTAAAAATAACCCTTCACAAATTGTGCAGTACTCACATGAACATGGACTATAGAGACAAGTATACATGAATTCTTCCATAGTGCACCTCTTGGAGCCAGGTCCTCAGCTGATGTAAATTGGCATGGCTTCAGTGACTTCAATGGAGAAGCACCCATTAACACTAGCTTGGGATCCAGCATTTTATATACTAGGGTTAGCCACAGTTTATATAGTATGGAATGCTGGATGTCAAACCATCCTGTGATGATGTCCTAAGGGCGTAGTATGTCTGACTGTCTCAGGAGAGTTCTTCTCCTCAACCAGGTGTTCATTCTGTACTTCCTCACACTCCAACCCCCAACAGAAGAAGAAAAACTGGAACCCACATTTCACTACAGTCTTCTATACAACATCTTTCAAAAAGTCTTTATTGCTTTAAACAGCCACTAGTGGCTAGGGGTCAGATTTTCAAAGGCACTTAGGTGCCTAATGATGTAGATACATGCCTAGGGGCATTTTCAAATGCACCCTGACAGCTTAGGAACCTAACTTCCATTGGAAACAATGGGAATTAGGCACCTAAACTGTCTAGGGCATTTTGAAAAAACCCAAACCGATCTGCAACATTAGAAGCCTGAATGCCTTTGACAATCTGGACTGAGGAGTTCTATAGTCAACAATGGCCTATGCTTAATATTGATTGGAAAATGGAACAAACCAAAAAACTGAAATAACCATAACCAGAAGAAAAATAATTTTACAATTCTATATACAGGGCTTGATTCTCCTCTTGTCTGCACTAGTTTTATCCAATGAATTTGGATTCATATCACGGTAAGCAAGAGAAGAATCAGGCTCAATGTGCTTTATAGACTGACTTTTTTATAGTTACCAAAGCCAACACAAACAGTTAATATTGTTTTACCTCATAACGCAACAGGCTCAGCCTCCTACCCAGTACAGCATACGACATACACAAGGAAAGTAAAATAGGGTTTGACAGGACACATCCTGTCCAGACATGTCACACATTCTTATTCTATTTGAATGAAAGGAGACTTCTGCTGGGTATAGCTACTTAGGATAATGTCACAGCAATTTATTTTATTTCCTTGCTTTTGATCTTCCAGTGCTCTGTGCCTTTGATTGGCAGGCACAAATGTGGCTTTTTCTAGAAGTGGTGGGAATGGCGAGACTCTGGGAATTGACTATATTCTGTAGTCTGAGCAGATGAAAGATTTATAGGGCATACAGCACGGTGCAAAAGGTTGTGCAAGCAGGAGCCTCATGTGGGTGCAAATAAGATTAAGTGCTAGGCATGGTCTTGTGCACTGGTAGTAATAAGTCTCCCCTGAGTCTCCCCCCTTACTTGCAAGTTTGCGTGGTGAAAAAGGGGCAGCATGTGCAATTGTCTGAGGGGACAAGGGCCTAAGTGTAGTCCTCATCTTACCAGTGCAGTGCTTAGCTATGTGCAGCTCTCCCTGCTTCACTTTTGCTATGAGACAGGAGTACTATTGTGGCTGGACAGCCGTAATCTCATTAATGCAGGTCAGGTTTACCTGTGCTCCCTCTTCCATTCATCACTCTTTATCTCGCCCTTATACAGACAGTACTCTTCACCAGTACTGTGCAGGATCAAGTTCACATTCAGCTACCTTCTCTCTCAATCGCTAACACTGAACACGTCACCTCCTGCTGCCACTGCCCCTGCCCCTACCTGCTAAGGTTTTGAGAATTCCATTCGTTTCTAAACTTATCTTCCTAGCCACATCAGAGAGCATTAATGAGCTATTGTCACTGTTCAGATCATGACTGGTGGATGGCATGAGCAACTTTGCTACTTACTTCATAGAAGCCACGGACTAGAGCCTCTGTTTGCTGAACCACTCCTCGTTCCACACGCCACTTTACCATTCTCTCAATGTACTCCTTCTTGTTCTTTTCTGTCACCTGGGTATTTGAACCCCCAGATTTCAGCTCTCGTTCTGTCACCTATCAAACAGAAATAAATATTGGGGTAGCAAAGCAGAGATCACCATGTGTTTCAAAATTCAAGTCAGGCTTTGCAAAACAGTGCAGCACAAACAATGTTTCTGCATTTCTATCAGTACATCCCATCATTACAATTCACCCTGTGTTGGTCTCTCTCCCATTCCCATAAGAAAAATAAAAGTTATTAGAAGGGGGGGAAAACACATTCCAAACGGCATACACAGATAATGAATCCGATTCTTTGATTCACTGACATCACACTTGATGAAGTGGGACACACACATCAAGGCACCATGATTTTTTCTGCTCAGCCCATTTCCAGTACATCTACAGCAGCCTTGAGACTGCTCCAAATTCTTGTGCCGGCTTGCAGTGGTATCCGAGGAACCACTGACCATAACCAAAACACAGAGTACTTTTACCACTCTTGTTCATCCTGCCCTTCCCACCAAGAGCTTCAGGGAGGGTGACTTAGAAGCCAGCCAGGCCAGTTCTATGCCTGCTGCAAAGTTCCTAACCAGTGCAACAGGAACAGGCCAGGACAGAGAATCTGCCCCAGTATTGGGGAAGTCAGATTATCTCACAGAGGAAATGCAATTAGTTGGTTAACTGTTGGTTCAAAAACTTACCTGTTTTGTTGAAAAGTTTTATTCTCATGTGACATGCAACCTTAGGCAACAATTGTTACTATGAGTAATGCTAAGTGAAAATATATATATATCAATAGTTTCAGAATTTCATAGCATTTTAAGGGTTAATTTTAGTTGGTTTGATTGCTGAAGTTTTAGACAGATGAGAAGTGATTAGAAGGAATCAGTTTAGGAACCTATACAGTGAGCATAGGATCTTCGACAGATGTGGCAAAAAATCATCTACTTTTAAGGAAACTAATTTCACATTCAATCTAACGGATTAAAAAAATTAAGAACAATTAAAGGTTTATCTGCATGAACATTTAGTTTGTGGAAAACTGGAATGTGAGTCTACCTTGTATTAGTCTGCTGCAGACTAACTGCTGATGCACATTAACACTTCATTAATGCACTCTGAGCTAGTCCCATTCAGGCATGTGGCAATTTTCCAAAAATGGCCATATTATTGGAGTTTAATGTACCCAGCCTACATTCCCCTCACATCATATATCTTTTCATAGTTTATTTTATGTTCATTTAAATGAGGTATCCTGTGGAGCTGTAGGCAAGCTGAGACAATGATACCCAAAATGAGAATTTTTGCACAATTCCAGAACCACTGCAACATGACTACAACTACAGTTTTTACCGTTTAAGTTAATTTCAACACCTTAACGTGGCGTTTATTGGTCAAACACCAATGTATTACTAAATGATAATGTATTAAAAGATTTTTATTGGTTTTGAATGGGCAAGCATTTTTTTTAACAGAAAAGATGAAGCCGTTTAGCGTGTGGCAACCATGGCAAATATCAACATATGGCAATATACTGACATGAAATGCTTTCACATCACATATTCCTAATGGTCAAAGTATGACGCAAGTGGTTATAATAGTTTTCTATATTTTCAAGTGACATTTGCTGACCGGATGAGTCTCATACTGAAGGTTGTGCACCAATAGCAGTAGATTGCCTGCCCATAGTTTGTACCACATAGTGGGTAGATATTAATGTATGTGAATTCCTAATGTAAATGTTTCTCCATTTGTAAGCATTTGTACATACAATGTAGCATACTGTTTGCATACATAGGCAATTAATTGGTAATTGCCTATGTATGCTGTACTAGTTTTTCAAATATTCTAGCAACCAGCTTTTAATTCAGTGATTTATGCACAGCTCAGTATTAGTGTTAGAGATGACAATACACAGTTTCATACTGGGTTTCAATCAAAGTGCTCTAAGAACAGCAAATTTGATACTAATTTACAGATCTAATTTATATCTAATTTAGCATAAGTCTGTATACTTGTACAAAATGAAAAATGGTCCTGGGAGTAATGCTAACAATATAACTTAGGGAATTTTACATCTACAGGAAAGTTAAAGTATATGAAGACATGGAGGATAGAAGCCCCTCAAAGCTTACATCAAAGAGAAAAAGTCTCTTCACCAACTTTGAAAAATGTGTTGTCAAGAAAATTAAAAAAAAACCAAAAAACCAAACTATCAAAAGCCACCACTGATGGACAGAATTCTGTGATGATGGCAGCAGAAATCAGGAGAGATTAACTATTGGTGGCTACTCAGTGAGTTTTCTAGATTAGATGATGGGCCACCAATACTTTGTCACAGGGGTTGCTTTCAGAAATACATAAGCAAGTCAAAGTTGTCACGTCAGAGTTTTACTGAACCAGGGAAGAAAACAGACTCTGAATCTGATCAGAGAGCATTATGTTCATCTGCTTCTATAGCTACCAGATCAAGCATGTCCTCTAGTGATTGGTCCTGTTGCATTGTTTGTTTGAGAAAAACACACAAGACAAGAAACTTAATAAAACAGGAACATGTGCGAAAGCAAATAATCTAAGGGAGTAGCATTTCAAAGAGGAGATGATGACATCTCCTCATGTTGTGCAGAATATCTGCAGAAGACTTGATTGCTAAAGATGCAGTTTGTCACGCAACATGCCTTTCTTCCTCTTTGAGTAAAGAGAATATTAAAGCAAAACCATCTAATTTCACTGCAACAATACAGTCACATTATGACATTGCATTTTATCAGCTGATAGAAGAGATAAACAATGATCTTATGTACAACAGGAAGGCTTTTCTCCTGTCCAACCTGCTACAAAGATTTAAAACCCTACTTCCTTCACATGTAGAAACTGCAAACTATTCCAGGAGCAAATTACAGGAAAGATTAGAAAAACACTATGGTTCTGCAATTTAATTCCATGCCCAGCATGGATAAGGCAAGTCTACCATTGTTCTGTGCAGAACAACAACATTAGCAGATGCTATCCAAGCTGCTAGTCATCTGAAGCAGGAATTTAACTCATTCAAATGTTTTTTGGATGTTCGTCTGGCGAGTGAGCCTGATGAATAGTTTTCAGATGAACACATGATTTTGTATAATGCTGCTTCAATCCTTCCATCTGAAATAGTCAAAATGAAAGCCTCAGAATATTATCCATAGTTCAGGTGTTTGTAGTTTACCAAGGGTAGCTACCTTTGTGCCCTATTTGGTGCAGGAGTTTGTCCTTTGGATAGTAGATAAAGAGGCATATAATTCAAGCCAGCAATAAGGCAAAAGACATTCAAAAGACATTCAAAGGTGCGATGAGCTGAGGCAGTTCTTCACTAGTGCTGCAAAAACTGAAGTGGAAAGGCTCCAGAGGGGTATGTTCATTTCAAAGGGAATTACACCATCTCATGCTGATAGAAATCTCATCCATGAAGGAGATGGTAATATAGACATCAGCATAGAGAGTGTTAAAGGAAAGATACCTTCTATTCAATGGCTAGAGCGGTATTTGAAGAACAGTTTGCAGAGAGTCCACCATCACAAGGAATATCGTTGATGCATGGGATAGAAAAGTCACATACTCTTCCCAGGCAACTCTTATGCAATGTGCAATGTTTGAAAAACCTAGAACACATCCAGAACTGACTCATGATAAAAATGGTACTTAGAAAATAAACTCCTGTCACCTATAAATGAACAATGCCTGAGATCTCTCCTGGAGTCTCATAAGACTACTACTTCATGATGTCCTTCCAATACCAAACTGCACTGATACTGTTCAAACTCATGTGATTCCATTTTGGTCTTGTTTCAACCACCAGCTTGCAACAAAGAAGAGCATCTGCACAGCAATTGCACATGTACCTTTTGTGGATGAAGAGCAAATGGAGTGGTTTGTGTGAGGTGCACTTGATTCTGATGGCACACATAGCTTATTTAGGCTAGTCAAGAAATCTGCCATCAAAACATTTGCAGACGTGGCCAAGAAGATCAAATTTAAGTCTGACACAGCAGCTGTCAGTCCAGCAATTGTTTTCTGCAGAATTCTGTCCTTAGCAAGATAAAGAGATGATGTTTCAATGGCAACGGCTTTTAGTCACTCAATAGGACCTCTGCCTGTGTTCTTCTTCTATGCCGATGGAACAATGAGAACAACAGCAAAGCTGAATTAGGGCATCAACTGGACGCTGAAGCTAAAGGAATCAATGAGCTAAGAGAATGCAACTAGGGGTATAGCTGCACAGCAAAGAAAAACCTGTGTCTGGTCCATCCACAGGGTTCTAGTGCCTTGGCTCCAGAAAGATCCTGACGTCTACACAGCAATGAAACGCCCCCACAGCCTGAGCCCTGTGAGACTGAGTTGGCTGGCGCAGGCCAGCCAGGAGTTTTTCTTTGCTGTGTAGACATATCCAAAGAAACTATAGTGTACACCAAAGATGCCAAGCCTGTCATACAAACAATGGCTGGAGACAAATTCCACACATTCAGTGTATTGACTGCTGAGTACTTGAGGCAGGTTCTAAAAGGATTTGACAAAGCTATTTCTGTAATCAAAGTCTTTGACTTCTGACAACTGTAACCCTTTCAAAACTTCAGAAAGACAGAAACAGACAGGATCTAAGGTTGGATATAAAAAAATATCCGGTAATTGGTGGACGCCCTTTGCCTCCATGGAAAAAGTTTCTAAGCGCGGCAGCCAAGAAGCACTCTTTTGTAAAATTCCTCTGTGAATATATGATTCAAAATGCATCTGTGAGCATAAGAACACACTCAACACAAAACTCCTTCTTGCTGGAGGCTTTTACAATGGTGAGTCAGCAAAGTCCATCACCAGTGGGGTGTTGAAGAAGTCCAAGATTTGTACAGTACTCAAGAGGAAGCGGACACATAGATGCTTCTGCATGCTGTATGTGCTAATACAGCTTTTGGGCTGCTCAGTGTCAAAGGAACCAGAGTAATTAAGTCACTTGTTTTGGTCCTTGCTGTTCACTACTTTTTAAAAATAGAATACATAGGTAACACGTGCATTGAAAGAGGCACCGTAATCAACAAAACTGACATGTATCGCTCCATATCTGTGCATGCAATTTGTGACACACTTGTTCCTGACTTCTGTAATATACTTCCTGCTGTATTAACAGGATTAATTAACCCTGTCATCCCTATTTGGTATTGGTAAAAAAATCTGTGTTTAATGTTGTCAAAACAAAGGGAACTTACTGCTTCAGATATCTTGCCACATTGGGAGAGTGACAGACAAGTGGCAATTTCTGCAGCAAGGAAGTTGGCAGCAGTGCTGTATGACCAGAGTGAGAAAAAAAAGGAGACCCACAGAAATCTGAATAGTTTGCGTTTCAAACTAGCCGTCAAAAAGGACAAGTCACTGGCCCAACTCCCACCCTGTGCGGACAGTTTTGAAGAGCATGTCAAAAGAGCATCTTGGCAAACAAAGATTTGGATGTCGTTGCACCAGATATTGGATCACCACTACAACATAGCTGGAAAAACGTGGACGACAAATTACTTCCTGTATTCTTCAAGCGCCCAATGGCTTCTGAGCTCCTACCAGACCTTATTTGTGCCTGCACCGGTAGGGGTCACAATCAACTGTGTCTGTAGTCAGAACAATCTTTTCTGCACAGAACTGTGTACAGGCCAAAGCAATGGAGACTGTAGTAACCCAGGCACCCTTGATGGAGATCATAATGATGAACAAGATGATGACAGCAATGTTGACTAGAAATGTCACCAACACTATTGCATTTCAGGGATACTTGTTCAAATTCATTTGATTGCTTTCTATGAAGAGGTGACTGGCTTTGTGGATGTGGGGAAAGTGGTGGACATGATATACCTTGATTTTAGCAAAGCTTTTGATATTGATTTGGTATTTTGATATCCCACAGTATTCTTATCAGCAAGTTAAAGAAATATGGGTTGGATGAATGGACTATAAAATGGATAGAGAACTGGCTAGAGCATAGGGCTCAACGAGTAGTGATCAATGGCTCCATATCTAGCTGGCAGCTGGTCACAAGATCATTAATGATCTGGAGGATGGGGTAGATTGCACCCTCAGCAAGTTTGCAGATGACATGAAGCTAGGGGGAGTGGTAGATACCCTGGAATGGAGGGATAGGATACAGAAGGACAAACAAATTGGAAGATTAGGCCAAAAGAAATCTGATGAGGTTCAACAAGGACAAGTGCAGAGTCCTGCACTCAGGATGGAAGAATCCCATGCAGAGCTACAGACTGGGGACCGATGAGCTAGGCAGTAGTTCTGCAGAAAAGGACCTGCGGGTTACAGTGGATAAGAAGCTGGATATGAGTCAGAAGGGTGCCCTGGTTGCCAAGAAGGCTAATGGCATATTGGGCTGCATTAGTAAGAGCATTGCCAGCAGATTGCAGGAAGCGATTATTTCCCTGTATTCGGCATTGGTGAGGCCACATTTGGAGTACTGTGTCCAGTTTTGGGCCCCCCACTACAAAAAGGATGTGGACAAGTTGGAGACAGTCTAGAGGAGGGCAAAAAAATGATAAGGGGACTGGAGCACAAGACTTATGAGGAGAGGCTGAAAGAACTAGGCCTGTTTAGTCTGCAGAAGAGAAGAATGAGGGGGGATTTGAGAGCAACCTTTAACTACCTGAAAGAAGGTTCCAGGGAGGATAGAGCTAGGTTGTTTTCAGTGGTGACAGATGGCAGAACAAGGAGCAACGGTCTCAAGTTGCAGTGGGGAGGTCTAGGTTGGACATTAGGAAAAGTTTTTCGCTAGGAGGGAGGTGAAGCATTGGAATGGGTTACCTATGGAGCTGGTGGCATCTCCATCTTTAGAGGTTTTTAAACTGCGGCTTGACAAAACCCTGGCTGGGATTATTTAGCTGAGGTTAGTCCTGCTTTGAGCAGGGGGTTGGACTAGATGACCTCCTGAGGTCCCTTCTAACTCTAATATTCTATGATTCTATGATTATTCGGTTTTGTTTCACCATTTAGAGATTGTTGTGATGCTTTCCGGTCACAATGAAATACAATTTTATGTCTTGCATTCAGTGAAGCAGAGTCTTTACATTAACAGAACCAATACAAATATTTCAAAGTGGTCATTTTAATGTGTTGATGGTGTCATTGTTTATCCCTATTTCTATGACAATGGCACCATTGATACCTCACATCATACCTCATCTTAAAGTAAACATAATAAGCTTTCAAATGATGTATTATGTGCATGTGTGCAGAAAGGGTACATTAATCAACAAATCCATGATACCTGCCGGTCATCTGATTTCAAATAGGACTACATAAAAGCACATTAATGAACTGTTAATGCACATCAGCAAGGTCCACACAGACATCCGCGGCAGGCTAGTGCGAGTAGATTCACACCCCAATTTACCACAAGCTAAATGTTCATGCAGACAAGCCCTAAAAAAGATGATTTAGAAAGTGCCCTTTTCGGTTTTCTGCTGCCATAACAACGTCGTGTGCTATAGATAATGAACGGGCTGCATACATGAATTATATGTTTATTAGTCCAAGAGACTGCATACAAAGCATATATAATCTGATCATTATTCTGGCCATTGAGAGGGGCCTAGAGTAGCATCATGAATTATGGAAACACTTGATGATTCATCCAAGATCAAGCTTTAATGAGAAAAAATAAGAGCAAGTAAGATTAACAAGTTTGAAGTTAGAAATAATGGGCTAGATCCTTGGCTGGTGTACATGGACTTCAATGGAACTGCACCCATTTACACTAGCTGAAAATTTGGCCCCAGGGCTCAATTTCATCCCTAAAGGTAGTGCAGAGCTATGATATAGTCATTAAAGCCCCTGTTCAGCAAAGCAGTTAAGCATGTGTCTAGCTTTAAGTACGTTTTAAGTCCCACTGTTCCAAATTTCTTGCAGGATTTCCCAAAACATGCAGAATTCCTGGTGATTGATTTCATCAGCTCCTAATTATCCCTACATAGTATACTCCTGTTTGTCCAAATCCTATTACCCAATCCTCTGCATTATCTGATTCCCTTCCTTGCCCCCCATGTTTCTCAAGCTGATAGAGCAGTGACCCCTGGGTTGAAATGCAAGGACCTGGAACCCTCTGCAGCCTTGTTGTTATGGGGGTGAGTGAGCAAAGCTCTGACACTGGTGCTGCAGAAGGCTTCCTGCACACATGGATCGTGACACATAATCCTTGCAGTTGCAAGAAAGGCTGCGATCCTGATGGGGCAGAACATGGTCCCATGCTGCCACTGAAATATCCCTGTTAGATGTTGTTTGCCTTATCCATCCTTTGAGATTCAGCCCCAGATATTAATAGCGCTACTGCTGTGATTTACACTTCTATTTGTGTACATGGCCAAATACTGTTCATTTTAAATGATCCAACACTCTTGGGATGCAAAAGCTTCAAAGTTGGACTCATCTGTGAGCAATATATAATTCCAGGTTTCATTCTTCCATTTCCTAAACCTTCCTGTCCACAAACTCTTCGTTGTCTGACCATACTCTCTTAAACACAGGTCTGTTGGCAACTAGTGTACAATTTTCTAGCTTACAATTTTGCTGACCAGACTTATACACACCAATTTCTTGGTACTCTCTGCTAGATCATTTGCTGGTTGTCTGCTTGAATAGTATCCTTCTCACACAGAAGTTATTCTTAAATACTGAATATCAGGCCCTAAACGTTTGCTTCCTCCCAGGACCAGCTTTGGGTCTGATCCAAAAGCCCATTAAAGTCAGTGGGAGTCTTCTCATGGACTTATCATGTAACATTTATATTGGGGTAGCCCCTCGAGGCCAACCAGATTGGGGCCTCAATGTGCTTGATGCTGTACAAACATTGAGAAAATGACAGAGCCTTCCCCCAAAAAACTTACAATCTAAAAGCTTCATTGGACTTTGGCTCAGACCCACTGTTGGTAACAAATGCAGTTTCTCTTTTTTCATAAATATCCTGCTCTCATCACTTGGCAAAATTCAGTGGAGGGTGAGAATCTCTTTCTCAGTAAAGGCCAGATTCTGATACTCTTATTCACAATGATAGTCACCTTACTCCACCAGTAGTCCCTCTGAAGTCAGTAGGTCATCTTGTGAAGTAAGGTACTAGTCAACATGAGTAAGGGTATCAGAATCTGGTCCTGAGCTGTTCACCTGTTTTAGTACTATCAGATATCGTGATCTTTTCTTTTAAAATCTCTCTCGTTTGTAGCATGCAACAAAATCCCACTTAGTGATATGCATCTTCTTTTTGTGACGAGCGTAATTCTATGTAGCAAGCCAGGTGGTCCCTGATATGCACATGTACAACTCCCATTGATGTTTTCACTTACCTTAGTTGTCAGCTAGTGTAAATATTAATTTAACTCATCTGTCTGTGCAATGTATCTGCATGTCTTTGTCTATGCCTTTATGTATTAGTTTTAAACTGTTATTTCTCCCAGGGCAATCACTTCATTGTCATTTAGATGTCATGCAAACTTTTGCTCAAAGCCAAGAAAATTGAGGCTGGGGCTGTGAAGAACAATCCTCTTTTCTGAAGAGGCCTCAATATCTGTAATCCCTTATCCTGTCCCCAGATGTCATCCTTCACTCCCGCTCTTTTCCTTGTCATCAATCACTATTCTTTAGTTCCTTTCCACTAGTCTACAGACACACCAGAGTTCACCCCCATCCTTGAAAATACCCTCTTCTATTTCTGCTTCTGATTCCAAGATTTTGATTGCTGACCATACGGTTTACTCCTGCTGACAGATTTTCTCTGCTCCAACTCTATTATTGATCCCTTCCAGCCCTTGCTACTTCCCTGGAAAGTCACGGAGGCAACATTTTACTTGATCTCTCTGCTGCCTTTGAGACTACCAGTCAAACCCTCATCCTGCACTTTCTCCTTTCCCTAGGTTTTGGCAAATCTTTAGCCTTCAACATCTCCTTTGGCTCTTAATCCTACCCTTAACTCCCCATTGGTTTCTATTGGGGCTCAGTCCTCTCTTCTTTCTTGGCAACTTCATCCACACTCACAGTGTTACCTACTGACTCTCTATCCTCATCTCTCCCCTTTTTTCCAGGCTTCAATCTCCAACTATTCCTCCTATGCCTCCTCTTTGTTGTCCCACCACCATCTAAAAGTCATTGAGCCAAATTCACTGGGGTCATGGTGGTGTAAAAGACACAAATTATGCTCTCATATATTTACAACAGTGTAAATGTAGATTAAACTCTACAGAAATCAGTGGATTTATTCTGCATTTACAGGTGTAATTCAGAGCCGAATTTGACCTCATGTATACATTAGTTAAACAAACAAAACAAAACAGAATACAAAAATCAGGTATAAGCAGTAAAGGAGCATAATTTCTGGGGGTGCATAACTAAGTGTAATTTATATGCCCAGTGTGAAGAAGGAGGTAAGGAAAGGAAGAATAGTAACTAATAGGAAGGTGTAAGGCGAAGTAGTGGTGAGGCTTGCCATATCATACATTACCTATTAGCTGTTTTCCTTTCTCCCCGCCCCCCTTCAGACACATCGATATGTAAGTTACACTCTTTGTCCACATTCATCGAATGACAAATCTGCCTGAGTTACACCCTAGAAAGAGGTGCCATATTCCACTTTAGAGAATTCCTTCTGTTCATCAGTGTGTGGCTCAACAGGCCTGTCGGGAGGCCAGGGCTGGCATTGTATGTTGTAGACTCTAAGAATAACTGTGTTCATTGAAACAGAAGGCGCATAAGAAACAGAGGAGAAGAGATGAAAATGGTATCGAACAGTAAAAAGAAAAGTTTAAGGAATTTACTAAAAATCTGTTCAATCAGAGTGATGTTCATCGTGTTTGACTTTGCTCCCAACTCTGTGGTATTTTATCACATACCCATACTCACCTGCCCAAACACCTCCTCGTTCACCGTGAAAGTGAGATCTAGGATATCAGTGATGTTGTTATCCTTCATCCACTGCAAGCTCTGATGAAACTCCTCATCCAGGTACTCCAGGTCACTCAAATCACACGGCCTAATTGTGCAGCAAGACAGAGAAACGATAAGGAAGATATAACCGCCTGGGTACCTGGAAGATGGTTTATGGCTCAGAACATATACTGTGTTTTCTTATGACAAAGCTCTGACCTACAGCTGATGCTCTTTTGACTTTATACATACACCTTCTGGTAAAACAGCAAACTCAAATTGCTTGGACTACAGAATATTAAATACCAGTAAAAGAAAATGAAGTGCATTTAAAAAATTTGTTAAAAGAGACTTCATTGCAAATTCTGATTCCCCTTGATTAACCAACCATTTCAGCTATACATTCCTCTGAGTTATCATCTGTTGATATATATCAGTTCATTCATCTGAATCTTGGTATGTTTTACGTGGCTTTTCTTACCACATCAGATTGATTAAAGAGCAATAGGCCATTCATTAAAATATCAAAACATATAAATGAGCCTTAAAACTAATGCATTACTGGGCATCTCCAGGCTCTCATTGTGTAAAACACTGAGCAAAACCCATAAGAAACCTGGCATGCTTTATATCCATATTAACATTTCTAAACGTAATTAACAAGTGCTTGGGCTGAAAAAAAATCCCAACAAATATCGTTTCTCCAGTGGCATGCAAGATAAGTCATTTTGTCTACAGAAAAGAATTATTTCTCTGTTGACTGTCCCATTAAATATTCGGTTATCCATATCCCATTTAGATGGTTTTGACTGCATTTCCCCAATATTCAAATTTAGGAACATGGACCAATATTTCCAAAAGTGGATGCTTAACCCCCATGCTTTTTAACCCTTTCATTGACACTGTTAATATTAAAGAAGGGCAAGTTTTGAGGGAAAATAAAGGAAATTATTAAGGCTTCTTCCCATCTACCCAAAAACAAACAGTGGTAGGAACTTGAAAACTAAGGTCCTAGTTCTGCAATCAGTTCCACAAGGGTTTGCTTCTGCAGAGATCATGGCAGGATTAAGGCCCAAGTCTCTGTTTGCTTGCATTCATATACTTACAGCCTCAGTAGTGCTTTGTAGAATGGCCTTGTGAAGAAAGCATCAAGAAGGTACTGATGAATGAGAGCAAGGCCAAGGATACGACCACTGAACCTGAACCTAAGATACAAATAATACACAGTAAATGATGTGTAACTCAGGACATACCAATGTCGGAGCTTACGGATATATTAATTGTTCCTTGTTTGTTTCTGCTTCCTTCAATTACTTTAGTTTATTCATCTTTTTGGTCTCCTTCTGAGAGCTGCCCATTACTGCACCTTAAACTATGTGACTGAGTGAAGAGGCTTCTTTTGATGTGTGTACTGCAGTACCCACATTACTGGTGAGTTTGGCAGTTAGTATATTGCACATGAGCTGCCCTCAAATCCTAAACTAACAACCACTTGCCATGTTCAGCCCCTGTGACCTTTGGCAGGGTATTATACTATAGATCGGTGGTGTCAGATACCTGGACTTTTGGCTGAATTCAACCTGCTAAAGATGTTCATCTGAACAGATTAAGGTCCCCCCAGAAAGCACACTTTTATTGAAAAAACAGTTGTGTTTCTAGCCCTTATGGTTGCAGTGAAAACTTTCTAGACATGAACTGAGATGCAAACCAACACAGAGCTGTCTTCCTGAGTCTGCAGACAGACTGAAACAACGGCTTTAGGAGATGTTAACAGACCCATTTATCTTAGTAAGGTGTCAACTTTTAGGTATAACAATGCCACTTTAAGAGATAGATTTCCAAATAATTCATGTGCATCATTATTGCAATTCTGTATACAAATCAGGCAATTTTATGTGCAAATGACAATCAACAGAAATAGTGGTGATCTTAAAAGTGTCCTGAATCCCTTCGTCCCACTGAGTTATGCTGAGTACAACATTAACTTCACTAACTAAATGTTTAGTTATTATATAAGGACCACATTCTTCCCGTGATCTTTGAGTAAGCATCTCACTGTTACCAGAAGAAGATCTGTTGTGACTCAGTAGGCTAGCATATCTGTAGTATATCTTAACTCTGTAGACCTGGACCACAGACTATAATTAAAAATGTAATTAAGACCTGTGCCACAATCCACTGTAAATGGAAATACTCTACTGCAGTATGGATAAATGTCATGTGCAGTGTATTAGGTTTTTGAGGAATCAGGTAATTGCAGTAAGTATTTCTGTGGTACATCAGTAATGTACAAATATCACAATACTCTTTTATTTCTATATTTAGTATTTCACATTAACTTCAGCACTTAAATGCTGATATTCCCCCCAGTATTTCTTTTGTATTGATATTTATACTAATATCTTTTATCAGTCACTTACTGTATTTAAAATATCCCTTCTTTCAGCAATTGGAACTCTTTCCCCACTTCGAATGAATCAATCCACTAGCACGTAATCCATTTCCAAATGCTAACCTCTCTCCATGACATTCAACACACTTTCTTCATATTTCCAATTAAAAAAGATGCATTTTGCCAAAAGTTTAGAGATAAATTTTCAAAAGCATGGCGTGGAGGCAAAAATCCATTGGTGCATGCAAGCCAGTTGGTGGTTGCACAGACACATAGCTATGTGTGTGCCCAACACCTGGGTCAAATCACACCACCCTACATATGGCATGAAGGGGCCCACCACACATAGGTCTCTCTTCTTCCACATGGTCAGGGGAAGAGTTGGGTGCCTGAACAACACTACCTCCCCATCCCAAACCTTGTGGAGCACACTCTGTGCAATCTGGAGTCTGTGTGTTGAGAAGGTGAGCTGCAGTGGGGGTGGGCTGAAGGTACTACCATTGTTCCCTAACTCTGGTCCCATAAAACATACACGTAAAGGTTAATATAATACCAGGAGATGCATTACTTTTTTTACAATGATTGTAGATGTGGTGAATTAGTATATCTCATGTCTGACCTAGCCACATCCCCTTGAGGGCCAGCACCACACATTATTCGGTCTGGGTTGGCTTCCTGCCTGTCTCCTGGAGGGGAGGTTGGGAATAATCTGTGAGCTGCAACCTCTTTCCCAACATAATTTCTACCACTAGAAGCCTCCACCAGGCTCTGTGCCTGTAGAAACCAGACTAGGCTGAATTTAGACCAACATATACTGATCATCACACTATGTGGAAGTTAGCAATGGCTACGCTACGGCAATGTCTACACTACAGAACCTATGTTGGCACAATTATGTTGGTATACTTATGCCAACGTATCCCCCTAGCATAGATGCAGCTTATGCCAACAGAAGGATCCCTTCACATCCCTGAAGGATGTTAGCAACAGAAGCATTCTTCCATAGATATAACTGTGTCTGCATTGCGGGTTTTGTCGGCATAGCTGTGTTGGTCAGAGGTGTGTTTTTTCAGTTTTTGAAGTGAAGACTGACCATGACTAATATTATGATTTAAGTCTGTGAGACAGTCTACATCCCAGCTTTCTACAAATTGTTCAGGATTCCCTTATTTAGTTTAAACAGATGCAATAATGTGGCAGCGATACATCTCTCTTTCAGCTAATTAGATTATAAATAAAATGAAATGACATTTGACAATAAACGGAAATGACACCCCTTGCAGCCGTAAAACACATATGCCCTTATGAAAAAAAGTAATACTATTTTAGTGTACTTTAAATGGTTTGCTTTTTAATCTGGGAACTCCTTTGCACTGTGAAAATGTTGGTGGTCTTACATGCACCAGAGGACAGAGACAAACATTAGCATGCATCATACTGAAGTCCACTGGGCATTATGTTAGAATGGCCTGGGAGACACGAAACCTGAGTTTTAATAATTGATTTGCTGTGTGACCTTGGCCAAATCATTTCCCTTCTTAGTGCCAGTTTCCCACCTGTAAAATGGGGATCATGCAACTTTTCCACCTTTATAAAGTACTTGTAAGAACCTCAAGTCATCAACCAGACAACAAGTGCCAGGTAGTAAAAATGTTTGTTCACCACTAACCTGGGTCAGACTTTAATCAGTGACCTAGAGGTGAAAGGCTGTAATGGTTTTTGATAGTTTAATAACTGTCCTTGGGAACTGGTGATGAATTTCATGCCTGTCAGAACAATCTACTTATAAAAGAATCAGTTACTTTTTGTGTATGCCTTGTATTATGGTGTATGATGATAATCTGCGGCATCTCTCCTTTTTGCTAGGTAACCTTCCACCCATTCCAGCTTTAGAACCTTGGTTCTGGAGGGAAAAATGTATGACTGATTTCACACTGGGAGATTTTATTTTTAAAAAGAAGCTGCTTATCAGCTTAAACATGAGTACTCCAAGCCTAAGATGCTTTGAATTGACTGACATCCTAGTAAAGTTTTACAGCACCAAAAGAAGGGGGAAAAAAGAGAGAGAAACATATCAAAATCAAGAAACCATTCCTTCCACCCCAGGGAAAAGCACACAGATCCCTTTTGCACAGGAATGATACATATGCCTCGCTGTAATAAAAGCAGCAATGAATATCTGTTCAGTCAACTCCCATGGGATAGAGCAAGTCAAATGGGGCACAGAATGTCATGTTGGGGTCCCAGTTAGCATTTACATCTCCACAGGAGCTGCCTGTGTGTCCCCTGCTGCCAAAAGTAGGCGCGTATGGCATACAGCTAACTATTAACAGAAGCGTCATTATATGACCCTTACAGCTGTTTCCATACCAGCAACAAAAGGCAGCTGTTGGGAATGTTTAGAACCTGTTTCACTTCACTTGTGCTCCAGTGCAATGTTTCCAGCAAAAAGTCATTAAAGAGGGGAGCTGACACAATGAAAGCACAGTGGATGCCAGACAACCAAAGATGGGGAAAAATGCCTGAAGTGTTGCTGTAATCCATCAGCTTTATATCACCTTTGGGATTGACTGTCAGGTCCATTTGTCCCAAATGATGCAACTGTTTTTTTTCACTTTGTCCTTCATAATTTTTGAAAATGAAAGTTCAAAATACAATACGCATAAAGTACTTCATTGCCAGAAAGCTCACACTACACCCTCTCAGGTGAGCATAGATGAGAACAAATTTTTGGCAGGAACACTTTGGAATCATCTGAAACTGAAGGTAAAATGTCATAGGAAGCACAAGCTAGTTTGAGACGCTGAGTCTGCTAAGAAATTGTTGAAACATGGTTCTGGCTTTAGGCTGAAGGATTGAGGGCATGGTATAGTTTAGTGAGAGATCCCCTTCAGAGAAAACAAGGCTTATTTACAGTATAAACAGTGTTGAGGTAAAGCCTGACTGGAAGGAAAGTACCTTCCTTAAGCTGACTTATGTTTGAGTTTTATGAGCAAGTGTAAATTGCTTGTTAGAGGTAAAGATTTGTTTTAGCAAGAGAGGTGGATTGAGCAAGTGGGGAGAGAGTGGCATGGTTATGTGAAGACCAATTCTTCCCATTTCTTTCAACACCTGCTGTCCCCCCTCTCACTAGATAATGATTGAATCTGAGTAACATACCAGTAGCAGAGAAGGGAAATGGAGGAGGAAAGAGGGAGGGTAGTTAATGAACAGGAAACAGTGGGAGGAGGGAGAGAATTAATGAGTAGGAGAGTTGCTCTGGTTTGATTGTCTATTGACACCCTTCGTCCACTCAAAAAGGACATTGTGCACACCTACCTTCTTGCTTCCAGTAATGCCACTCTTTGACTGGTTTGCAGGAGTTTCCTACAAATTTCTACACCAGCCTGCTAACTCCCTCTCCTGAGAGTGCCTCTTATGGGCCTCTACTGTGAGTGCTATTTATGTGCCTGCCTTACAAAATAAAGGGTGTATTCACCTCTCAATACTTGTTTCATAATGTCTATGTAGTATTGGGGGCATTATTGCAAGTAGATGTGTGTACCGAGAATGATAAATTCCTATGTTGTAGTAGGGACTAAACACAGCAGTTTCCTCCTAATGCAGGTGAGTCATAGGAAATTTAATTGGATGGAATCCTTATTACATGGCAGTAGAATAATGCTGGACTGGTGATAACCCTTTGCTTTAAGGTTTTGTTTTAACTGACCACATTAGCAAAAATCTTGATGGCACCTTCTCCTAGAATCACCGCTTGGATCAAGGTGCAGAATTGTACGCTGGCACTTTTGGTTTTCCACAGTCAAAAGCTATGTATCCCAGGACTGTCACTCTGCGCATGATTGTGAAGCCTAGAATGTCTGTTGAATCAGTGTGAAGAGATGGAAACTGCCGCAAGCTCTTTTTGTTCCGAACACCACCAGGTTGAATCATCACTGGGATTGGCAATCTGTTACCAGCTAATTTTTAAACCATTTTGACTTTATAAATTAGAGTGCTACTACAGTAAGGTATGTATCTATGCCATGCCCAGAATCCTAGATCATTGTGATTTCAGAGGAAACTCAACCAATCACCACCCTTACTCTACAGCTAATTGGCATGCAAACAATTTAATTGGTTTGTATGAAGGAGATTGCACAGATGGTGGATTATTTGGCCCAACTGCCACACCTGTGCAACAGCATAGGTTTTCAGATACTAGTTAAAGGTAAGGGTGGATTCATTTGATCATTCTTGAAGGC
>ML675603.1:84734925-84760387 GCA_007922155.1 Mesoclemmys tuberculata | reverse complement strand
TGGCAACTGTGGTTATGCAAATACATCAAAACTGATAAGCAACTGGTGCTACATATTAAAGTCTTGCATTCCTCATCTCACACAGGTGGTTGCATGAAGTTATGTTTACCTTCTTGATGCACTGGGCTGGTGAGATTTCGTAGAAGGGCTTAAATTAGAGCTGACAATAAAATGGTTCATGCTTTATTTCCAATGGTCTTATCTTTTTATACTGCTGCTGAAGAACCTGTTTTCCTGTGTAAACCCAATATAGAATTTCTTGGGTCTTTATTTGTGCAGATTAAATTTAGGCTTCACCTAAAAGAAGCGGAACACAGACGGCTGCACTCGAGCAGAGAGCACAAGAAGTATAGGCTATCCGTTGTGAAGTACTGTGAGAAAAGGCTACTCAGCAGACATATCCAGCTAGAAACGTAAAGGTATTATTATTTTCACAACAGTGGGGCAAAAATATCAGGAAACTGGAATGCTGGAAATAAAGAGATACAGTAGTGTTGCAGCTCCTGTGATTTTTATCATGAGTCTTACAATACTTAGTGTTTTTTACTTGAAGCCCAGCACCTGGATAGAGACACGTGAAAATCGCAGCTTTCATTTGTTTCAAAAAATGCCCTCAAAGGTCTGTGTGAGTGACCCATATGGACCCAAATAACTCACACAGCAGAAAGGAAATGAAACGAACTGAAAACGTATTGTACTTAAAAAACAAAAACCCCAAACCCACAATTTATAAACAAAACTTGTGATTTTTCTGGGGCTAGACTAATGGTTTTTGACTGTTTGAGGTTGGTGATACTATGCAGGGGGACTGGAGAAGGAGGAGGACCTGGAGGGGAATAAAGGACAGTTTCAGACCATTCCCTCCCCACAAAGTGCCAAGCTGCCCTTTGACCAGTGGTTTGGGGGCCATCTGCCACTTTCCACTGGAAAAACTACACTGGGAATAGCCCAACATTCCATATTTAAGTTCTATACTAGAAAATGAGATCAAAGGATCTATTCCATACAAATTCTTATATTAACCTCATCACAATAGCTTCTAACCACCCACAATTTGTGCAACATGACTGACCCTTGTCACGTTACTCTTTTCTCTCTTCTCTGCTTCCCAGGGGGAGAACTGTATGTGCAGTGGAGTGCTTTGTTTCGTAGTTGTTTTTTTTAAATGGGTACACTCTTATGTGTTTATTGAGTAAGAAAGTGCTCCTGGCTGGGCAATTGGGAAGCAGGAATAGATACAAGGAGATCAATTACTCAAGGAGCTTTAGCTTTTTGAAGAAGGGAAATTTGTCAGAAAAAAAGATTAAGCATCAGGGAAAAGACATTTGTCACCCTTTGACTTTGCAAAGACCTATTTTTAGAGCATAAATAGCCCCATTAATATTTTTAGTTTTTTTTAAAAGGAAAAAAATATAAAATCAGAGAGTCATATACTCTCATCTCTGAGACACAGCAAGGTGTGCATTAGTAAGTAATTGTTGCATTTCATGGGCGTTTTACAGTATACCAGCGTACTAACAGCATACAAATGGACACGCTGTTGTGGCTTATTGCAGTAATTATGTCATGTGATCCTTTTTTTGTTGTTGCATACAACAGTAAGTGGACATCAAATCAAATCAGTTAGTAAATCTGATCATCTTTCTATAGCTCTGACAATTGATCAAACTCACAACCTCTGATCCTGCATTTTTAGTCTGGCGCGCTTATTTAACTTCAAGTCCTGGAGACAGAACTACTGTACAAATTGTATGATGCCATCTGAAATCTCTGTTGGCAGGAAGGTTACACATATGTACCACAGTAAAACATTTATTGTATTCTTTTGTTTAATGCCTTGTATCTTCTAATTTTGCAATTCAGTAGTAAAACCACCATTCCCCTCTCCCCCAGCACGATGTCAGTGGGGGTGTCCTGGTACACTGAAACCTTCCAGATATTTACTATCATGCTGTGTGTCCCAGAACTCAGAGGCAAACACTGTAGTACCTCCAAACACTATGCCCTTTTGGCTCTAGACATTGGTGGGTTCTAAATACTCACACGCACATCAAATAATGAAGAAGTAGAATGTATGAGGACCAGAAGAAAAAGAAAAGGGTGCAAATAACCTAGGTACAAAGTATTAGTTGTGGAAAGACAATAAACGTTCATTCTTAAATAAACCCTGAAAGACAATAAACATTCATTCTTAAATAACCCCTGAGGGGGAATGCCAATGAGGGGAATACCAAGGCTATCATTGGGCCCTCAATCATAGAATCATAGAAGATTAGGGTTGGAAGGGACCTCAGGAGGTCATCTAGTCTAACCCCCTGCTCAAAGCAGGACTAACCCAAACTAAATCATCCCATGGATCACATGGGTTGCTTTTATGAACTGCAAAGGGCTTCCTCGGTGTAGGTCCCAATGAGAAGGCCAACACCATACAGAGAAGGCTGTGCAAACTGCCATCCCATCCTGCCACAACAGGAGCATCACGTGGATTTTCCACACCCCTGAGCAACAGTTATACCGAAGTAAATGTATAGCATAGACCTGGCATAAGAGGCACAATCTAGCCCTTTATATTTACTTTCTCATTAGTAAATCTCACAGCATCAGCAACCTCCTCCCTTCCCCCACACCCTCAAACACAGCTACAAAAAATATCTTCTTCCAAGACACATCAGCTGACATGGTGTATATGTCTGATTCATTGTAATTGTGTGGAAACTTTTTGCTTCCATGTTCTCAGATGACAAATATTTCCTGTGCATTGCTTCTGCAATCGGGAGCAGTGGAGGCAGGAAACTGTTCCTGACTATTTTTCATAGCTGCAACAAAGCCTCTGCTGGAATGGAAGTGGAGCACATGTCCTCTTGTGGAGGATGAGATCTTATGGTTTTTGTTCGATAGGTGTAGGCTTGGCTCCGTCTCTGGTATTCGGGTTAGCACCTGCTGATCACACTGTGGGCCCTCCCCATAGTCTCCTTGACACCTAGCCTCATGAGAGTAACTCAACTTCCATTTGCTATTTTCCTGGGTCCCTGTACTGCCTTCTTAGTGAGCTATGAACCAATTCTTGTCTTCCTGATCATCCAAAGATGAAGCTGATGAGGTGGACATACAGTAATGAGCCTAGCATCAATAGGTTTGTGTGACCCAATTTTTTCTAACCATTGATTTATTTTACAGTCTTTGTGCTATATTCCAAAACTGTAATGCACCTCATTTAATGTTTTCTCACAAACTCAACACACATTCCAGGTTTACTGAGATTTCCTAAGCTTTTGAGGGAGCCTGTGTATTCCTACATTGATTAACTGCTTCATGTCAAAACCATGGATGAGTCAGTCAGCTAAATTTCACTTTTAGTTCTTTGGTTAATTCAAACCTAAAAATTAGAAATGCAAGAGTGTGAAACTGAAGGAATTGTTCACCTTGAACCTGAAACTGCTGCGTTTTGAAAAGTTACATAGTATAGGAATTTATTTCTGCAAGTTCTGCTGAATGATTCTGGAATCTATGCACATAAATTCTACCTCTAACAGAATGATATATACCATAAAGACACAGTGTGTTTTTTTCAGGTACTAAAAATGACATATTTCATGAGTCCCTCTTTGAAAATATGCTCTCTGCTTCCCGTTATCCTGGGAAAAATCTATGAAACTTAGTTGTATTTTCTAAGCAAAGTTGTAACATTCCTTTAAAAAGCATCAACATTTCTTCACTTGTTCTAATTGAACAGTGAGAGAAAATTAGTATTTTATGTCAGGCCGGGTAACATACGGCCATGAGCCACAAAGATGAAGAGGTGTGAAAATATTTTACACAACAGCAAAGAGCTGAAATTAAACAAGGCGGATGAGGTAACATCTTTTATTGGACCAGCTTCTGTTGGTTAGAGAGACACGCCGTCAAGCCAAACACAGCTCTTCTTCCGATCTGGGAAAGGTACTTGCAGCGTTGCAGCAAAATGCAAGGTGGAACAGATTGTTTAGCTAAGTAGTTGGCACATATTGTAAGGGACCATTTAAGGTAGAATGGGCCTTTAGCAGTTGAACATTGATACACGGTCAGTGTTTGATCTACTTTACTTTTCTAGTGTTTATCTGAGAAAAAGAGAGCTCGCTTGTTGACGTAATTAAACCAGCTCAATGAGCGGTGGTAGCTGTGTCAGCAGGCGAGCGTCTCCCACCGACATTGCACTGTGCACACGAGCGCTTGTGCCAGCAAAATTTACGTCACTCGGGGTGTGTGTGTGTGTGTTTTCACACCCTTGAACAACAGAAGTTTTGCTGCCCTCAGTGCTAGTGTAGACTAGGCCTAAAGAGAAATCCTCCAAGAAAAAGCTGTTTTTCCTGCACAATGGAAATTTGAACTGAGTTGCTATTAAGTGTTGAACAGATCATATGAACACTGAGTTAGTGTCCAAATTCATGCCCTTCTTGGGCTTTAACTTACCACTAATGCAAAAACAATCAGATTTAGCTTAGTTGTCGCTGCTATGTCCCTCAAGAACCCCCTCTGTCCTAGTGCCTAAGTACCTTCTCTCAAAAGACCTGCTCCATTATATTCTGGACGAGTTAATAAGCTTCATGTGCTACAATGAGTCAGGAAAGTTTCAGGGGCTTTATGGAGGATTCTAAGGCATGCTGTAGCATTGCTACAAGAAAAGTCCTGTTAAAGGAAGTAGAATCATATCTCCATAAGGAAAGCTATTTCAAAGTCAGTATTTTAAAGAAAAAGTGCAGTTTAATGAAAGAGGGGGCACTGCAAGATACTTTGATAATGACAGTGCAGCCCCCAACAGGAGTGTGGTTGTTTGGGGTAGGGGCATAGTAGGATGCCTCGATGGATGCACTGGTCCAGCCCATCTCCTAGAAAGCCACTGACAAAGCTCCTAGAAAACCCTCATCACATGTTACAGCTACCCTGTTGTGGTGGAACCCTGAGAAGGAAGGCAGCCAATGAACATCTGACCAGAGTTGGGCAACATTTTTCTGGTGACTAGTAAGCCTGCTGAAAAGTAAACTTTTGTGGTCCAGAAAGTAGTCACAAATTTGATCAAATTAGGTGAATAGTTTCAACTTAAAAATTAAAATTGGGCATGTCAGAACATTTTGTTTCAACAGTTTTTAAATGAGTCCTTTTGACATTTTGTTTTGAATTGACATGCCATTTTGAAAATGTCAATTTGAGTCAGTACTCTACATTTCATTCAACATGAACAAATTTTGTTTTTTTTATTTCAGTTCAGCTACCAGAAAATCAATTATTTGCTCAGCTGTACGCCTGACAGACTCGTCTGCCCATGCTGGTGCACTGTGTGAAAATTGCACTCCTCTGGGCTAGCAATGGAGAATCAACACCATCTAGTACAATTCCTGCCAATGACCACAGAAAAGATGCAGATTGAGGTGCAATTGACATTTTGAATAATGAAAAGTTTCAGAATTAATTTAGTGTATTTGACATTTTTACCTTCCTGCCTCCTGTAACACGGAGTATGTGATTGCCTGAATCAACCTGAGTTTATGACATATTCCATTATAGACTGACTCAGTATGACATATATGGGGCTTTGTTTTGAAGCCAACAAAGGAGCAGTTTTGTTCATAGCATTCTGAACATAAACTTCTGAGAACATTAGGGGGTTGGAAATCTGCAAACTGTTGAGGTTTTATAAACAGAATGATTTATGTTTGTTTTTTTGTTGCTTCAGCATGTGTTGAAACAGACCAGTCAAAGTCACTGAGAAAAATCTTTAGATTCAGTCATCTACCAGGCAAAAAGACTGTAAAAATACAAGCCAATGACTGCACATTTTCCTTTGCGTTCTAATGAGTCACTAACATATATATCTAACGCTGAAGCCACAATAACTCTGACACCACCAATGACATGTTTTTTCTGGCCTGGGTGCAGTGTCAAGGAGTGACTGTAAGGCCACTTGTTTAACAGTAGTGGGTAAACGCTCTTATACTTTTATTTAGGAATATTTTACTATATAAAGGCCGTAATCTGCTTTCTCCTGCCCCAGTGTAAATTCAGAAGAACGTCACTGATGTAAATGGAGCCATTTTTATAAAATTTAAGTTTGATGATGAATATATATTTGTCCGGAAGATACACTCTGTTTTATGAATATACATATGGATAGTTTTTACAATGCTAAAAACATAAGCAAAATAAAATCCACATATCAACACATGCCTACTCACAGTGCTATAGTCTTCAGAGTCCTAAATGACAGGATTCAGATACATGATTAGTGACACTGCATGACTTTGCTGCAGTATTTTTTGGCCTGATTTTGCAAATCTCTGAGCATCTTTAACTTCTAGTGACATCACTGTGAGTTAACTCTCAGCACCTTGAAGGATTGGATCCTTTGGTTACTGTTATGAAGCTTAAACATTATGACTCTAGTATTTCATTATGTATTTTTCTTGATACATTGGACCACACCAATTTCTGGTTTGGTTTTTCTGGCCTGTTCTGCATTGAATATCAAATGAGTCAGTTTCAATCTAAGTAAGATGAATGGAATTTATTTCCCCACTTTTCTTTTATTAAGCTTAGTCTTTTATTCACACAAGGTGAAATTCACACCTCCCACACAAAGCCCAAATAAAATGTGTAGAAGAATAAGGAGGGCAAAAAGCTGGACTATTCCCTCACAATTTACTGGTCAGCTCCATTATTCCAAACCATGGGCTGCAATGAAGAGAGGGGGCAGAGAATTGTTCTTCTGTATCCAACTCCTTCCTCCCCACGTGCGATTATATAGATGTAAAATTAGATGATGTAGGATTCAGTGCAGGAGTCAGGGGTTAGGACAGCCACAACTCATGTTTCAGTCTCTATTGATATCACCAATTCATGTCCTCCAAAGAATTTGGAAAATTCTTTTAGTAAAAGAGAGAAAGTCTATACCAAAATTCTTTGAGGCTGTCTGAAAGGCTTAGTGAGAAGAGCATTTTTTCTTCTTTGCTTCACAGTTTGCCTTTAATCTTTCTGTGTATATCAATTCCTCCTGCCCCTTAATACATAATTAATAAGCAGTTCCAGCAGTCCTATGTGTAATTCCATCATACATCAACTTTAAAAGAAAAGTCAAAGTTTATTTAAATACATTAGGACACAGGAAGCAACATGGCACTTGAGTAACACACACTTCTCAGATAGTGAAATAGACTGCGGCTGCATATTTATTTTAATTGTATATAATTCTTGTCCAGTATATTTACAATAATGCTTGAAAACTTATCATGTAAACATATTTTATTTAAAGTAGTACGTCACTGATAATTCAAGTGTATAATGTAATGTAAAAAGAGAGGTTACTTACTGTAACTAAAGGTTCTTTGAGATGTGTGGTCATTATCTGGATTCCATACATGGGTGCACATGCACACCATGTGCCACCACAGTTGGAACTGTTTTGAAATAGTTTTCATCGACCCACATACACATTGTGCATCATCCATGTGGTGCAGCCGAGGTCTTATGGGACCGCATGGGTCGACATTCCTTCTTACCAACAGGCACTGAGCCCAGGGATAGGAGAATGAGATTGGAATCCAGATAGGGACCACACATCTCGAAGAACCATCAGTTAGAGTAACCTCTCTTTTTCTTCTTCGACTGCTGGTCCCTCGGTGGATTCCATATGTGGGTAGTGTAGTGAGCAGTATACAGCATGGAGATGAGTGAGAGGGCTCAGCAGATGTGAGAGTTTTTAAGGCTGCATGGCCAACTGCTGCATCAGTTGCTGCTGCATTGGCTATGGTGTAATTAGCGGTATACATATGTAGAAAATATGTTGCTGCTTTACAAATGTCCCGCCATGGGATGTCTGCGAGGAGGGTGGACATAGTGCCTCTGCTCTTGTGGAGCTCCAGATGGTGGAGCAACTCAGGAAAAGGAGTAACAGTCTGTGATGCAGCAGGCAATCCATTTGGAGAGGCACTGGGAAGAGAGGGCATGGCCTCGGCAGTGTTCTGCTATTGAGAGGAAAAGTCTGAGTGGTCCTTGGAAAGTGTGGGTGTGTTGGAGATAAAAGGCCAGAACATGACAGACATTGAGGGAGTGTAGTGTGCGCCCCCTGTTGGAGGTATTAGGCTTAGGGTAAAAGGTTGGGAGATGGATGACTTGCTTGAGGTGGAATGATGAGGTCACTCTGGGGAGAAAGTTGGGATGGAGTCATAGGGAGACCTTGTTTCTGTGAAACACCATAAAGGGTGGGTCTGCCATCATGGCTGCCAGTTCATTGACTCATTGGGCCAAAGTGATGGCCACTAAAAAGATCACCTTCATAGATAGGTAGGTGAGTGAGCAAGTGGCCAGGGGCTCAAAGGGCAGTTTAGTGAGGTCTGGGAGGACAAGATTAAGGTCCCAAAGTGGGGCAGGTTACCTGATTGAAGGGAAGTAGTTAAGGAGGCCGAGTAGTGGCAGGATGTTTGAAGGCAGAGAAGCCATCTACAGGCAGGAGGAAGGTGCTGATGGCCACCAGGTGTACTTGTACGGAGGAGTGGAATGGAGGCATGGAATGTATTCGAATGGAGGAGTGGGCAAGGCCTGAGAGGCAAAGGTTAAGTAGATAATCCAGAATGGTCAGTATGGACATGGTGTTTATGGAGTCTATAGACTGGTAGCATGACCCTTCCTCTGACCCAGGCATTGAGGAAGGCCACAACGCTTCGGTCTAGTGGAATAAGCTTTACAGATTACAAGTCTTTGGCCCTGGCGGGGCGGGCTTCCCTCACAGTCTGCAGCCCCCTGGTTCTCATGTAGGGCAGGGCTGGTAAGGAGTCTATAGCACCGGCCTTCCAATGGGCAGGTGAAGCAGTCTGGTGCCCCCGGCCCTTCGGTAGGGTGGGTCAAGCAAAGCAGTTTACAGCCCCTAGCCCACAAGCCAGGCAGGGATGGTGAGGCAGTCAATAGCCCCTGCCCTCCAGCGGGCAGGGCAAGTGAAATAGTCTAGAGCCCTCGGCCTTGCATGCAGGAAGGGCTAGTATAGCTCGGTATCCTCAGGTAGGCAAGTTCCGAGGAAGCCAAGCACTCCTGGGGTGGCTAGGGAAGGGTGGAGGGGGATACAGGCTCACCTGACTCCACTGTGTCCCAGCCCAGGGCTCCATCAGTGGAAAAGTGGTGCATGTCTCCTTCTGTAGAATCACTAGTTGAATTGGGTGTGCAAGGCTGTTCTGGGGGAGATGGCAGGGGGAAGGAGTGGAACTGTATAAAATATCCCTGGTGTATGATGTCCAATACCCATCAGTCGGTGGTAATCTTGCTCCAATTATGAGCAAAGAGAGGAAGAGGGCCCCTGAACATGGTTGGAGAAGCTGGGAGAGGGCAGGGGTGGGGTTCGCGGTTCTCTGCGGAGGAGTCAAAAGAGCTGTCTTGAGGGGCGTTGATGGATGGTGGAGGTGGTGGAGGCGGAGGTTGCAGAGGCAGCAGAGAATCTGGGTCTTTGGGAGCGTTGGTGACAGCGGGGTTGTTCCTGTTGACATGGAGGATAGGGTTGGTAGGTGGGTCAGGCAGAGTATCGGGGTCAGAAGGACGGATGGTTTTAGTAGTGGGCAGGGGCTGAGGTGTATAGTCCCAATGACTGAAGTGTGGTCCGAGAGTCTTTGACTGAATGTAGACTCTTGTGAGCCTTGTCACTGAACAATTTGTGGTTGTGGGAGACGTTGGCTACCAGCTTGCCCTCATTCAATGATGGCCTTGAATTCTGATTGTTTGTCCTCTGGCAGGGAGGCTTGGAATTCTGCCAGTTTAGAGTACGACCTAAAGTCGTACTTTGCCAGTATGGCTTGGTAGCTGGCAATGCAGGCCATCTGAAGAATAGACCTTGCACCCAATCAGGTCAAGTTTCTTGGCTGCTTGATCTGGGGGAGTGGCCCTGGGGTGGTGTTGTCTAGCTTGCTGGATTATGCTTGCACCACTAGTGAGTTCAGTGATGGTTGCGTGAAGAGAAAGTCTGTGTCTTTGACCAGAAAAAAGTATCATCTTGCTGTCCACGTGTTGGGATGCATGATGTTTGGGCATGCCAGATTGCTTGTGCTGGTTGAAGGATTTTATTACGGATTGGTAGTGCAATGTGTGAAGGACCCACTGGTTGTAAGAGTCCAGGAACTCATCCTAGGGGGTCTGTGACATTTTCTGCCGGGAGATTAAGGGCTGCTGCCATCCGTCATATGAGGTCTTGGTATTGACCATGGTCATCTGGTGGGGAAAGTGATGGGGGGGATGAGTGCTTTGTCCGGAGACGACGATACCCCCATTGGAATCAGTGTTTCCAATGGTGCTTGGGGCATAATGGAGCCATGTGGTTCATTATAAACTGAGGGAGGAGCAGTATACTCTGATGGAGGTCTGTGTTGGGGAGGGGGTGGTGGTGCTCCATGGTCATAGGGGTCCCAGCTCTACCAATATGGTCGTTGTGTCTGAGGGCCTTGCAGGTATATAAACCACTGCTCCATTGGTGGTGCGTACATTGGTGCATATATTTGTTGTGGGCTATATGACTGCACCAGTGAGAAGGCTAGGACTGGTTCCGATGACCAATCTGAATCTGATTGTTGTTCCAGAAAGGGCAGCACCATTGGAATGGGTGGAACCTGTGGTGTGGGTATGTTTTGTGGTTCTCCAAGTTGTCCCATGGATGGGTGATATAGCAGCTACGGCTCACCAGCTGGAGATGGAAGCTGTACGATGCCAAATGGTCCATGCTGTTGTGGGGAGCCCTCAAGCAGCAGAAGCAATTCTGCTGTGGGTGTCAGAGGCGATAGGTGACCTGCTGTGTGTGGTACTAGGAATGTGCATGTTATCAGGCGTAAGTTAGATGGACCCAGCGCAGTGGATGGAGCCGAGGGTTCCAGTGGTGTGCCGGTGGCCGGGGTAGTAGATGTCACCAGCTTGTCGTGATGTTTGGTCTTGTGTTCCACTTTGGATCTTTTCAGCACAGGTGTTACTTCATGCATCACTTCTCGCTTGAGGTGGGAATGCTGCATTTAAATCTCGGGGACCTGCCCTTGAACCCATGACTGTGCTTCTTGAGTGCACAGTGGGATTTAGCCAGTACCACCGGCACTGCCAGTGTCTCCCTAGCAGGAGATGCACTCACTGCTGGTGCAGTTGGGCATTCCGGTGGGTCCATCAGAGCCACCTCCAGATGCTCATGCAATGCATTGTCTGCTCCATGAGGTGTTTACATAGCCTGAGTTCTCTCACTTTGCAAGTTTGCACTGTGAAGGAGCATCAGATGGAGCACTGGGCAACAACCTGAGACTCCCCAAGACAAGCAGAGGCAGCATGGATGGTCATCGCTTACAGAAAATGATCATGGGCATGTAACGCAGTTCTTAAACCTGGCTTGTCGGGGCATAGTCCCCGGGAGTGGGATTATGAGAGAACTGACTGATTGTAGACTAACTACAATTTCCTACAAACTTAAAACTATTGACAAGTATTAAAACTAATAAAACTACTAACTACTAAAAACATTTTTTTCACTACGCGGCTCGGAAGGAGGAGTGTTCTGATTCTGGCCCACCAGCAGTAAGAGGAAACTGAGGGGGCGTTGTCCCGCACAGTCCTATTAGATTTCAGACACACCAAGAGGACAACACATAACATGCACATGGGTTGACGTAAACTACTTCAAAACAGTTCCAGCTCTGCACATGCGCACCCACGTTTGGAATCCACATAGAGACCAGCACTTGCAGAAGAACCTAAAATACTGTGGATTTCTGTAGTGCCTTTCATCTGAGAATTTCAAGGCACTTTACAACATTAATCAACTTGAAATCCAATTGATATATGCTAGATATTGTTATCCCTATTTTGTAGCTGGAAACTGAGTCAGAGCAAGGTTATAATCTAAATTTTCAAAAGTAATTAGTGGTTTTGGGTGCCTTACTTGAGATCTTTGAAAGGGGTCTGATTTTCTGAGGGAGGGGGCTCTACACTTTTTGAAAATCAGGCCTATTCAAGGTGTCTCCAGTTGGTCACCCCAAATCATTTACCATTTTGGAAAATATAGATCTATGAGACTTGCTCCAGTTAGTCAGTGGCAAGGCCAGAATAGAATCCATCTGACTCCCAGCCACAAATCCTCTAAAATAACTGTTGTGTTATACACTATGTATCTTAAGACAATTTGTCACATGCTGGACAAATATTGAAATAAAAAACAAAAGCCGCCTGTCTCCCTGAGTGGGGTGGTGGTAGAGGGAACAGGGGGTAAATAGTTGAGGTTGTTAGTTCTTATTGGATTTATAAAATTGTGTCCTCTGGCAGGTAAGGTACCAGTGGTAGTGAATTTGCTGACCTCTACCTAATCCCTTGTTAGTCCATGTACGACACCCACAAACAAATAGAAATAGCACATCTCGATACAGTGGAGAAATCCAGGGCTGAAGTAGCAGAGATGTGGCAAGTTAAGGGGAAAGTGAACTTAAGTGTGTGGGGAAAGTTGCTCAGAGCACCGGGCCCGACTCTTAGTGCTCATACAAATGGATACATCCATGGATGAATTAAAAAAAGACAAGGAAGGAACATTGGTTCAGACCCTCAGCTGGTGTAAATTGTTCTATCTTCATTGAAGCCAATGCAGCTTGGTGAATTTACAGCAGTTGAAGACATGGCCCTCTCTGTTTATAACCATAACCTCTTCCATGTGGTCCACCTTAAATCTTTGCACAAAAAGGTGTTGTTCACAGCACCCAGACAGACTCTCTGAAGTGCTTCCACTACATATGTGTCTTCAGCTTTGTGGGTGAACAACCACGAACAATGCCACTTAGAGGTCAAGTGGGGGTTGGCAGGTCATTGACAACACAATCCTGACCTTCAGCCCTCCCACCCCCAGGGTTTCCAGTCTTCCCCTTTAGCACAGGGACATTGGGGCGTGTGCCCTTGAACAGTCAAGGTCTTTTCCAGCTGTGTTTTCACCTAAGATGAAGGCTCCTGTTGCTGTAACATCCTCTTGGAGTGGGCAGGCAAGTCTGGACCCATCCTCTCCAACGGGCTCTGGTCCAGGGCCCAATGGTGGGCAGCTACACTCTGTACCTTGAGGTACTAAGCAGCCACCCCCACACACAGACCACTTCCTACCCCAGTCTCCTTTAGCTTCACAGAGTAAATCACAGAATCTTCAATCAAGTCTCTGACCTGCACATTCAGTAACCTGCCTCCCCTTTGTAGGCTTTCTCAGTCTGCATTGTCAGGTCTCAGGCAACTTTCTGCTCAGAGCAGTCATCTGCTCCCTTCTACTGCCTGCCTCCCCTGAGCTCCCCTGCTCCCTTTTTAAGCCCTGTCTCCATCTTGTGAAGGCTTTGCACGTGTTGCTGGGTGGGGCTGCCTATGCCCAGAGCTGTTCCTTAACCCATTGCTCCCCAATGTGGGGTTTGTATACCCCATCACAAGCCTCTATTTAACAACCAAAAGTGAGGAACTTCTAAGAGATCTACTCAGCCTTAGGGTATTTCTAGCACATTCTAAATTTGTGAAGTACACAAATGCCTAATCATGTCAATAAAAAGGCTGTCATCGACCCATTCAGAAAACAAAGATGTTTGAAACTAACATCATCCTCTGTTGTTATTCCATGCCAATAAGCAGAACTTCAGTTTTATTATGACTGAACTATAGCTAAATTAGCAGTCTGGTTTGGGTAGTCACGAGCAATGAAGAAGCACTGTCATGCCACTGTTTGGGTCTGACGAAATGTATCTTGGTCCACCTGCACAGATCTGATTACAGAAGTTCTGCCACCCTGAATAATGATGAGTAGAACCATCCTCCCTAAAAGGTCCCATTGATTTAATGAGTCTACCCAGAGAATAAGGAACTACCCAACCTGAATAAGAGTGGCAGAATCAGGCCCAAAGGGAGCACAATGAAAGGCATAGATTGTTTTATACCATTACGTCTAGCAAGGATTCCAAGGTGTGTTTATACATGTGTGTGGGTGTCTTCTTATTTCCCATTCTACAAACCAGTTTCTCGATGAAGGCACGCTGTGAATCTTCTGCAAGCCATTTAGGCACAGTTGGGATGTTTTCTGTTTTCCACTCCCATGAGATACACAAAATTGAGCAAGAAAAGAGAATATGCAGAAATTTCTGTCTATGAAGAGTCATCCTGAGGTGGGGCAATAAAGAGAAAGTTCCCTTCCTCTACTTTTCACCCTATGGAAAGCAAACCTAATAAACTTTGGTGTTTAAGTTAAACTTCCACACCTACAGTGTTTGAGTTGGTTAGAAATAAGCCATGTAATATTTTCCATCCATAGGATAGAGGAAGTCTTGATCCCATCACAACTGTTGGGTTTTGCAGAGCCTTCCCACTGGTGGTTCAGATGACTATTGCTAAATATCAGTGGCTTCTATCTCTCTGTCTCTCTCTTTTAATCTTTGATACAGTCCCATTTGGGCTTGATCATCTAGAATGTCACAGGCAGAAGAAAGCCAGGAAAACCACCAGCACAAAAGCATGTCCGTATACTCATGAATAAATGACTGAGCATGGACCCCAATGACTTAGTGCTGCAGCAAACTGAAAGTCAGTTCGAAATTCTTTCAAAGGAATGTTAACAGGGAAGAAAGTGAGAACCTGCCGTCACAAGCCATTGGGAGCCCTTTATTAATATACTAAGAACTCAGCATTATGTAGAGAACTAGAGGCTTTACTGAATGTTATATCCAACTTTGATGCTGGTCAGCATAGTACTATTTAACATTCTCAATTGTCCTTTCTCCCATCATGCACTGAGTCTGATCTAAAGTCTGAGATGGATTGTTCACTGTCTCTCTCTCTTCTTCATTTGTCCCACAGACCTGGTCATGAACACTGGGTGATCTTTCTGGGTCATTGCCTACAACCATTGTCTTTCCATCAAAATGGCAGTAAAACACATTCCACTGGATGTGGTCAGTTTATTTGGGGAAAGAGGGAGGACTTTTTCAGCAAGTGTATCACAGTTATTTTAAGCAGACATGGAAAGCCTTTCCCTTCTGAAGCCGGTATAAGCACAGTTGTTATATATCGCCTAAATCCCATGTTGACTGGTTGTTTTAAAAATATTCAGACAGTTAGCTAGATAGGTTGACTAGATAATATATAATGGCTCATTATCGCATGAATTAAGAAGAATCAATATGGCTATGGGTCCAAAGTACAATCTGTTATATATACTCAAAAATTTCTCAACATGCTTAGCTCTAGAGAGAGATTTAATTACATTCCTTTCAGATATCTTTTCCTTCCACTGGTGTATTTTATAAATACGAGTATGTGTTATATCTCTTAGTTTTGTGCATGCAACATTCACACATGAGACCTGGGGAAAAAGTCTTATTCACAGTGGAAGCTTGTAGGAAAAATGCTAAATCTCAGTTTCTCCATAAATGAGAAATATTTTCCAGTCTATGTCTCTTTTTTTCACTTGGCATACGCGTGACTACTCTGTGCTTTGATGTGCTCATTCTGGATTTGGAATGGTGTTTGCACAAAGAACAAGGCATGAAATAAGCCATTACTGGGGGGCGGAACTGAAAGTTTTAGGCTGGGAGAGAAAATGTGGGTTTCTCAGTTCCCCCAGCATGGACAACAGTTAGTATTTTCTTCTATGTGTTTTATCTCAAACTCGTTAGCATTCATTTAAGCATAATGCAAGAGAAAATTCAAACCAATCAACAACTGTTGCTAATTTGCACTATGTTCTTCTTGATAGGACTTGCAATATTTCCTAAAATAAAAAGGGTCTCAACGACAGATTCTACGTGAATGATAAGCTGTTTGCATTACTGAAAGTCTGCCATAAATAAGGCACCAGGCTCAAGGAAACCCCAACCCTGAAGCAATCTGTAACTGTGTAATTTTTGTGACTGACCTCAAACTTTAAGGTTTAAAAAGACACTCATTAATATTTTACATTTATATAGTAACTTCAATCTGAGGATCTCAAAGCACTTTACATATATCAGTGAGTTAGGTATTTCACAACAAATTCAGGAGCTAGAGGAATATTATTGTCCTCAGAGCTAAGATACTATGGTAAGGGGGGCCCAGAGTAAACCCTAAGATAGATATATTTTAGTAATAGGAGTGTTACCATTGACTTCAACTGGATCCACTTTAGGACAGTGCTGACAGCTTTAAAAAAAAGTCCCACTCCTCGCACACAAATAACCACAGGCAGGTTTGTAACCTACTCCCTGATACATTAGTCTATATGCCCTTAATGGATTAATTCCATTCTTTGGACTTTAAAATGCTGGGTCCAAATCCTGCCTCAGATGAATGCACAGACTACCTGTATAGTCAACTGTGTATATCTGAAGTAAAATATGGCTCTGGATATTGTCTTTATATTAATAGCTATCTAATAATCAGTATGTATAGCAAGAGAAAAGGTATCTGGATACTAAAAGGCAGCTGTGAAACTGACCAGGCTGATTATGAAATTTTGGCCTCAGTTAATTCTGTCCACAAAGGTTCAAGAGCCGTCACTGAACAACCTTATTGTTTATTTTTCCCTTGTCTCCTGCAAATCTCCCATATTTTTGGTTTACACTCCTTTCTCTACTCACAAGGCCCTCCCTTTGCAGTGATTGACTCATTCTTTTGGCCAATGATGGCTGGACATGTCTTTTTCTGTATTATATATTTTCTACACACAAAGAGCAACCAAGCACCTTCAGTCTAAATTAACTTCATTTTACATTAAAAGAGCAATGAAACGAGAGAGAAGAAAAGTAGGAGAGAGCACAGCATGTGTCTCCTCTCCAGTAGGCTGTGTTGTACCATTCATGAGGACAAAATGGCTGCTAAACTGTTCACAGGAAGAATTTTTAGAAATTGAAAAGGCACAGTAAATAGACAACAAAATGCATCAGTTTCAGAGCTTCAGCATCACTAAAATCTGGAGCTCATCAGCAGTGCTTGTAAAGCAGGTGGAGGACTCAACATTGCTGCCATTAGAAACTAGGCCAGCAATGGACTGTTGCATTTTACACAGAACTACAGAGGAATAAGGAAGCACTGAAATATCTGAATTGATCACTATTTGAGAGTGATGGTGGGGAGGCATTCTCATCTAGGTATTACAGATCACAAAACATTGACCCCATGATACTCATCTTTATGGGTATGGTGATGTACCAAACATTTATTGCAGACACCACATCCCAAGCATACATATTACCCTCCACTGCAATCATATACCAGGTCCCAAATGAAACAATTTACTGGTGTCAGACTTTCTACTGCCTGCCCTAAGCTAGTGGGAGGGAGGAAGTGTTTACAAGGATAGAAGGCCTTATGGAACTCACAACGTGAATGAGGCATGAATTATACTCTATTCAAAAAAGACCCCTCATGATGTGAGTTACTCAGATTGCCTAGATGAAGAAAAACATCAAAAGAAATAACCGATTTGTCAATGTTTTGCTGAGATGATGACAATGCTTCCATTCAAAGGGAACAAATAAAGCTTGGAATTGGGAGCCCACAGTTCAATGGACGACCTCTGAAAATTATCCAGAAGAAAACAACTCCCAAAAGACAGAGAGATGCAGAGGCAGATAGTAAACTGAATCCTATCTGTAGACGCACAATAAAATTTAATGTGAAAACAGCAAACTGATTTTCAACGTGTGCACTGTAGGAGGAGGAGAGCCTGTTTTTGCTGGTCCCTTCAAACAAAACCTGAGCTATTTCAGAGACTACAAAATTATTTTGGTGCTGTAATACTGAGAGCTAAAGTGTGCGGTTTAGGGCACAGCCTGGAGTAGGCGGCGACATGGCGATAGTCCACCCCAGCAGGAGCTCCTGTAGGTATCTCATACGCAGGCACAGTGCTGCCTGGAATGAGACAGCACAAATATTACTTTTTGACAGGGAGCAATGAAGGGGTTCACTGCCCTGCCAGGAAGCCAGGTGACTAGCTGGCACTGGGTGGGCAGAGCCACAGTCATGCCACTCCCATGCCCCACTCCTATGACGAGTTCTTGCATTCAAGTGCCTTGAAGAACAGCAATTGTATCTGCCCTCGGCACAGAGATGCAAGGGTAGCAGATTAAAGGGCAGCTCCTTGAATCTTATTACTCTGCTGTATCTTGTGCACTCACATTGGGATGGGCACAAACAATGCCTTAACATCGGAGCCTCCATTTTGGTAACAGGCCTGATAACACCTCCTCTTTCAGACCCTATTATTTTATCTGCACATAGACATTCCCTCTTTCTCTGTTTCTTCTCCTGCTCCATTCCCAAAGAATCTCACTTCCCTCCCAACAAGGGTAGCAATGGGATTTACGTGCAACCTGATATGCCCTGACAGCATTTGTAACACGCATGGCCTTCATCATGTGGATCCAACTGGACTGTTTCATTATGCTTAACATTTGTACTGCAGACCTTACCATTCAAGGTGGTTTTCCACAAACGCAGACATGGGGCTGATCTGTACAGTATAAGTATCATTGGCTGAATACTCAAACAGGCCATAGTAAGGATTGAAGAGCTCCTGAGACAGAAGGAAGAAGAACTCTCGGGAGGGCCCACTGTAGTCCAAGCTGAAAAGGAAATTCAGATAAAATGAGTCTCATCCCTAGATGTGTGCATTTCATGCTTTGCGTCTGCACTGGTTAACGTCTGACTTGCAGGCAAGTATTTCTAATGCATTTGCTGATGCTGACTCTCCTCTCCAAGGACTATGTTTTGATTTTAGGAAGAGTCCTCCGCAAGTCATGACATATACTTGTTCCCTGAGTAGCATGACAGACACAACCCTGCATCACAGGTTTCTCTTACATCCCCTTTGTTCCATGCTGTAATAAGTTACCACTGCACAACATCCCTGTTGGACGGCAAGTGAGCCAAGGCTCCTCACATTTCCTTGCTCTGCAGGGGGGCATGAGCAGGTATGCAGCACCCGCTTAATTCCGAACACCAGGATTCATGGGCTGGGTAGCTCACACAGGGGTGTACAAGATGGTTCTTACTCCCTGCATGAATACACCGTCTGAAGCACAATCTAGTCCCCAGTACTTTGGGTACTTTCTTACAGTGCATGGTCCCTCGAGTCAAGGATGAACAAGACTAGGTCCTGACGCAACTCTCTCCCCTGTAAGCTAGTATGGTAATTTTTCACTTGTTGGACGAGTTCTCTTTTAGGTTTCTGGTGGTTTGCAGTTTATTTGGTACCTTGGGCAGGGACATTTACATTTAAACTGAGCCTTGCAGCCTGGGTTTATGATTTCTCTCTTTAAAGGGCCACTCTCCAGTTCTTTTTCTTTTTTTAACTCTACTTTTAAATCAGACCATTTTCAATTATCTCAACTATTTAAAAAAATGCTTCATGAATGCTTAATCCCAACAAAGATGAATTTATTAAAAACAGACTGTCTTGTGATAATGTTAGGCAGCTTTTATAGTTAGTCTAATATAAACCTCCATGCAGTAATAAGAAAGAACCACTTGTAGTCATAAATCACTTAATGCCAAAATGGTTTCTGAGACAGGCATTGCTTTTTACATTTAACAAATTCAAAGGAGGTGGAAAATTCTGCAGCTGGACCAGACCGCTATATATAATAAGGCTGAAGTTATAATAGCATAATTGCAAGTGGCTGTATGTCTGACTCATTTAGGTTGGAAGGAGGCATAAAGCAGTCTTGCCTACTTTCAACGCTACATTTTGATATGTCCCTTTAACTTGTATCAGCTCTGACTCTTAGGTATGCAGTCACGTTAAAGCCATCAGAATGAAAGAGATTGGACCAAATTAATCTCAAATGTAACTCCACTGAGATTAATTGGGTTACACTGGTTCAAAATCTGGCTCAATTATTATAAAGATATGGGGTTAGATTTGCTATGGCTGCTGCCAGGTGGTATAAATTATACCTGCCTGCTTTTCTGAAATCCCGCACAGGAGCCCTGCAATGAAGGCTTCTAGGAGATATATTAACTCAATACATTCCCTTCACAGCCAGTGCTGCCCAATTTCTGTGTTGTGTTGGCTCCATCTTTGTATGCCACATTCCTTGGCACATACATCATTGAAGGTACTTTGCACCATTACAGTCTGCTTGCCTTCTCAGCAGAGACTTTCCACATTAGGGCATCTTTGCAGACATTAAACAGCATAAACCATGGGTGAATTTGCCCTCAGACGTAAATGAATCAGATTTTTATTATTTCCATTTTCTCCAGAGGATACCATGCCAAACACTGTAGAAGTTATCAGAAATTAGGGGAAAGTACATAGTAAAGTTCATGGCATTGGCCATTGCTAACATGTTAGAACCATTCTCCAGATGGGTAAATTGAAACAAAGGAAAGGTAAAAGATTTACCATTGGTCACACTGTAAGATGCTGGCAGAGTCAGGGGCAGAACTTGCTGTAACAGAACTTCTTTAAATTTTAGATGACACTGCCTCATAGATGTTTACAAATTAAGGGGTCAATAAAGTCCATAATATCAACAGCACTAAAAGTAATTGCATGTCTCACTGGTGACTTATTCTGTTTTCACTTTATCTAGCATGACTCCAGATGAACTAAGCTCTACAGAACCCTTTACTTGATCTGCTACCTTAGCAAATTCAAACAGCAGTGATTGCTGTGCACTTACCAGCTGTCCCAACATCGTTGGAGTGGAAACGGTGGCCTGGTCTACACTGCCGGCGGAAATTTGGCGGCAGTCGATGGGAGTTATGCAAGCTACACAGAGTAGCTTGTGTAACTCCCGTCGACTTTGTAACTTCCCTTTAGAATGCTGTCTCCACTGTGCTGCGCCGACGGAAAATGCATTCCCGTAGATGCAGCGCTACATTTTTTGGGGAAGTGGTTTTATTAAATCGACATCCAGATCAATTGAGCAGGTCTTCACTTCTGCTCGATCGATCCAGATAGATCGATCTGATAGTGGCGAATTTCCCATCATCAGTCTAGATGTACCCTGTATCTCCCTTGTGTCCCTAGATCCTTCCTGTGTTTCTATTGAGAGGTTGTACATGCAACACAATTAAAACAGGATTCCAAACCTTTATTATTTGAAACACAGGAGAGATTCAAAGTTTCTCTCTTTAATTAAAATTTGCAGATTAAACCTCATTTAGAACATAACTGTTGATGTGAGGAGTGTCAGTGCGTGAGGTTTGCAAGGACTGGTTTTGGAGAAGAAAACAAAAGTTCAACTGTTTACTGTAATCTCATCTGAACTACCAGAATCTCTTGGGTTTGCAAGATCAGCCAGGAAGTCTCACAAAACAGGACCCCTAGAGAGATTTCCTGTTCTTTCTGCTTCTGGCTGACAGTTACAATGAGTCTTCTGATAGTATTTATGCTCCTCACTTCAGCTGTGGTGAGTGAGGAAAACATTTTTTGAACCACAACAAAGGTTCATTTTAAAAAGGCAATGAATATGATTGGTTAAAGAGGGGGATTAACTACAAGGAGAGTCAGCCCCAATACTGACTTGTATGTGATCTTGGACCAGTGCCTCCGCTCCCCTGCTGTCCAATGAGGATAATACCCATGGCACCAGGATGATGAGTCTTAATCAGTTAACATTTCAGAAGAACTCAGATGGAAGGAATTATAGAAGTGCTCAGCGTGTAGAAGTACTAAGAAGAACAAAGCTTTGGGTTGTTTTTAATTTTATATGGACCAATTCACCTACCCAGAGATAACAACTAAAACCTAATATACAACAAGAGAGATTCAGCCTTTTCCCAATATCATACTTGCTTTGCAATGAAATGGCGTTCTCGCAATTCACAATATTTAATAGATCCCTACCCTTCTTCTCCAACAAACGTGACATAGAGTTTGTTCCGCTGGAGCTCCTTGCGTGAATAAGCCATCACCTGGTTGAAGGTGCCTTCCAGCAAGTGATCACGCCGTATAATTAACCTGCAAAGTCACATAGTAATAAATACCTTGTTAACCAGCACTGCGTGAAACTCCTGAGGAGGGGAGTGAGAGATACTATTATTAAAAATACAAGAAGATAAACAGGAGCTATTAAAGGGCCAAACTAAGCACTGGAATAAGAGGGTGAAATTTTATTGAGGTCAGTGGAGTTATGAATGCTTGTTCAAAGGCTGACTTTGGCCTTTTATTGGTTCTTGTTTATGTGTTTAGTTAAGATTTACTCTATGACTCAAAGGTAGTTTTCCCCTCTAAGTAGTAATTAGGTTCAAAATCTTGCTGTATCTCTAAGCTCTCATAGCATGTCCTATACAGACATTAGTGTTGCAGATAGGCCTATGGCCTTTCTATCTTCATGGTGTCATAGCATTCTTGGGGTTGATTTTGATCTCACACTGGATTTATACCAGTGGACATTCATGGCATTATTCCATATGAAAGCCTGGCGTAAGCAAGGGGAAATCAGTCCTTATCTGTATCCAGTACACTAAATGGACCCATCTACCCTCCAAAACCCCTTTAATGAATGGCCCAGTGTTTCAAAAATTACTTACAAGTTTGTCCCATTGTAAAATATTCCTCTAAGAAGTTCTCATTTTTTGTATATAGCTGAAATGTAATGACACTGGTCCTTTTGTAATGTGCTTCATTTCTGCCTTGCTAGGACTCTGAGGAGGGAGAACCAATGGCTGGAGCTCCTCAGACAGTGCCAGAATAGTTTGATAATGACATTTGCCTAGAATCAATTGCCTGGTTTTCACATATTTTTTCCACAACAGATGTGGTTTGGTATGAAGCCAGCCTGATGTATGAATTCAACCAGATGCCCAGGAAATACCTTTGAAGCATGCAGTGCATTAGCCAATTACGATAACTATCCATGGAAAATGGTGCAGAGAGGCAAGGCAGCTACCAGGCTGTTTGGAATGTGAACTCCACAACTGAGTGGCAGAGAATTACAGGGTCAGATCCCAAAAATATATCAACAAAGTGAAAAAGGAGTTAGTCTAACAACTAGTTAGGTGCAATGGGGAATAAAAAGCAATTGATAAGGCCTGATATTCAGAAGTGCTGAGCACCTGCACTGCCAGTTCAAATCAGTGGGAGTTGTCGGCACTTAAGCTGACAATGTCTACAACAATCAGGGCCAAATTTTCATCCTAAATTATACTGACCTATCAACTCAGAGTAAACCCAAAGTATTTTCATCATGTTAAATTACTTCAGAATCTGGCCCAATATCATTAACATATGTCTAACATGTTATTTCTCTACACATGATATAGTTAGAAATACCAACATCTCCTTAAAACAGGTAGAGGAGGAGTGTACAAGCAAATGGATCCATGAAAGATAAAGTTCTGCCCCTCCCAGATGTAGCCGTCTTGTTGGCTTACTTTCTTATTTACATAAATATATGTGTGTGTGTGTTTGTACACACACACTTCTCCTGGATAAAATGCATAAATATATCATCTAATGTTTCATTGCTGACCTCTGATAATGATGTATCTTCACATATATCAGATTAATCTCTGGATTCATGGCTACAAGACTACGCTGCTTATTTTAATCACTTGATGTAATACTCACTTAATTTTACCTGGACCTTGCCCATATCCTTTGGCTTCAAGTTTTCTATAGAAGTTGCGTAGCTTGGCTTCAAAATCTCTCCGATAAGGAGAGGGTGCTCTTGCACTAGCTCGCTGTAATCCTAAAAGGGAAAAGAGCAAAGTCCTAGAGTTTAAAAATCTTTAAAAGAGGGTCTTATTTATACAGCTGGCGTTTTCAGCCACAACTTGCTAGAAAATATTATATGAACTTTTATTGGCACATATAGAATTCCTGAGTGCTCATTATTTTCATGTTTTACTTGACATTAATACAGCCATCAGTTACTATAATTCAGTGGTTCCCAACACTTCTGGACAGCTGCATCATCTTACCAGGATGATGGTTATGGTTCCTTTGTGCTTCCTGAGCCTTCAATGCCCATTAGTCTGAATGGAAAGTCAACGGGAGTTAGGTGTCTATCTCTCATTTGTGCTCTTGAAAATTTCTCTCCTCAGCATTTTACAGGAGATCTCATTACCTGGCAGGATTAAACCTTTGGATCCAAAGCAGCACTTCTGTTTAGAGTCTAGGGGCCCCAGGTCTGGCTGGGAATTGGGTTTCCTGGGTTAATCTCCTGTATATTAAAGACATTAACCTATAAACACATTAAACCTTTGTGACATAGGACAGGATTTCTGTCAGTCTTACATTTTCACATTAACAGTAGATTTTCAGCAATTCAGGACCTGTTTGGTTTTGAAGTGTGGATTCTGAAAGCAGCTGATTAGTTCTGTTGTGTAAATGAGCACCAGAGCAATCAGTATTAGGGAATGGGAACTATGAAATCCCATTCCCCTATCTCTTTAAAGGAGACAATGAAAACAAGTCCTTTTACAATTTGGCAGACAAGCCTCCACAAGAAGTTAAAAATTTTATATTTAGGGGAAGCACAAAGTATCTGAGAAGACTCATTTGCAGCAAGGGAAGGACATCATTATTTGACTCAGAAGATAAAACAAAAAGGCACGTTTATACAGCATGGAAGGAGAATCCCTGGTTAAGCCTCTATCGTTCTGTCAGAATATTTTTTAGACAATACAAGAGAAGTAATTACTGGTTATTAGGGGTTGCTTCAACCAGTTGTATAGATGAACAAATAGTACATTCACTGAAATCAATCATATTTGTCATATTACCATCTTTCCACCAAAAAGATTGAAAGCCACTTCATGTCTCTCAACACACTGATGAGTGAAGATGTTAGTCAAATGTTTAAATCTCATCCAAGTCGGTGATCTGCCCCTAGTACATGAATAGTCAGTACAAATCCCTGCTGTAGACAATCAAAGACACAATTTGCATTGGTGCAGTTTACCCGTGCTTGAAATCAGCAAGTTCAGTGGTAACAATAAGAAATTTTTCAAAAATATCTCCTGTGTAGACAAGGCTTCAGTGTTCTTCACAAAAATATTAAGACTGATACTTCCAAAGTCTTCAGGGGATTTGGACACCCAATTCCCATTAAGTTTAATAGGAACTGGGTGTCCAGATAACAGGTGGCTTTGAAAATAGCTTACATTGATTTCTTACGATCATATTCCTGGGATGTCACTCAAAATGCCCACCAAACACAGTTGCATGGTGCAGGGCAAATTCAGCCTCCTTCTGAGTTGGGATTGGGTGTTTTAGCTAAAGGCAGACATCCACTGCCCAATTTCCTTAGCACAGACAATATTTCAGAGACACAAAGCACTTGGAAACAACCTTCTATGAATGGATACCTTTCTGGAAAATGTGCTTTAGTCAAATACAAGTTATTGGGCTCAATGCAGGGTAACTGAGTGAAATTCTCTGGCCTGTGACATACAGGAGGCCAGACTAGATGATTAAACGGTCCCTCCTGGCCTTAAAATCTATGAATCTTATAGACTCATAGACTCATAGGTCAGAAGGGACCAATATGAT
>ML675603.1:84641850-84725234 GCA_007922155.1 Mesoclemmys tuberculata | reverse complement strand
TGTGTGGGTGGGTGGGGAGGAAAGGAAAAAATGAATTAAAAGGAAAAAAAACACTGTAAAAAAAAGCCAAGTAGTACAAGATGAATAAAATTAAGAATCAGAACTAGCTAGATACATATGTAACTTTACAGAATAAATCATCTGATTTTGTAAATTGTATTCCTCTTCTTTTCCCATTATTATCAATTAGCCATCGCTGGCTGGGTTTTCCCCTGTTTGGGCCTTGACATTACTCTTCAGAAATGAGCAATTTTATTCTCACAAGTGGTCCTATTTGATTTGTAGCTATGACTAGGTAGCAGGAAAATTCCAAATAGTCTAATTATCTTTCCTAGCTCCAATTCATAGTTTATTTACAATCTTGTCTGCCCTGACTTTTTTAATTGAATCAATTAATTCAGATTATCAGATTATTTTCCGTTTTTTAAAAAAGTGACAGTGCTAATGCTTTAGCATCCTGACTCACTTAGTGCCAGACAATTTGACAGATTTATACTGAACTGAGTTAAGAGCCCTGCGGTTTCCCCATGTAGATTGCAACCAGATAGCTGAGAACTCCATCAGTGCCCAAATCCACTGTGGCAGCTTCTCTTCCGTCTTCTTTTCACTTTGTGTTTGTGACTTATTGCAGTCATCACTAGAAATGTGCCACAGCTGCTCACTTGTGTTCTGCCCCTGTCCATCACTACTTGTGGCGGTGAGCATATAAAATCCAGCTATCCCTCTTACTGCCTCTCCACCACTGTGGCCACTGCCACTGGTTTTGGCTCAAATTTCTACCTGTTGTTTTTAGGGTAAATTTATAAAATCTAGTATGACCTGCTGCCATACAATGGCAGCAGCCATTCCAGAAATGAAGCCAACTGGAGAGAACGGTGACACTTCACCATTGCTACTGATCTGTTTTGATTTCTGAAGGTGTAGCAGGATTCTAGACATAGATTGTCCTCTGGTCTTTAGTCATTGACTTCAATGGAACAACACCAATTTACACTAGTTGAGTAGTTGGCCTACTAAGTCTTTTAAAGGGTAGCTGGGATTAGCCTTGACAATTTTGCTCTGTAAAAAGAGGAAAATGGATTCCCTTGCCCCTAAAATTATGACTGTTGAAAAACTGTACAATTTTTATAGGATAAACTATGTAATGCTACTGAAGATCAAGACGCTTAAAAATGGACATCAGAAGCCTTTACAGGGGTCTTAAATTTAGGAAGATACTTCATTGCAAAAGAAAAAACAGGAATATGAGTGAATAATTTTAGGGTCATAAATTCATGGGTGCTTTGTACCCTGGAAGAGGGGAGTGGAATGGGAAGGTGTTTCAGAATTCGTTTTTTACACAGATTAAGGAGGAAAGGGCATTTTGAATTCCTAGTCTGTCTGTTAGCAGTTGCGGTACAGCTTCATATGGAATTGGTTAGAAGCACTAGTGACTCACCAATAAAAATTCTACAATTATTATCTCTGCTTTTTTTTTTTTCCCCCAGAGAATGCTTTTTCCAGATCATGAAGGTAAAGAAAACTGCCATATTTGGGAAGTCACATTTGTACATTCCAATCTCATAAGGGAGGCTTAATTTAGAAGTACATATGAGATGTTAAACTGTGTGTTTTTGATTCCTGATGCAAGGGCGACTGTACTGAACCTTGCAGGCTTCTTAGGCCTTTTACTGTAAAATATTTTCTCCAGCTCATGAATAATTTTTGTGGCTCTTTTCTGCACCCTTTCCAATTTTTCAAAATCCTTTTAAAAATATGGGCACCTGAACCGTACACCAGTATGTCTCAGCAGTGCCAAATACAGAAGAAAAATCACCTCCCCACTCCTACTCGCTATTCCCGTTTATACATCTAAGGATCACATTTGCCCTTTTTGCCAAAGAATCACACTAGGAGCTCACGTTCAGTTGCTTTTCCACTATCGCCCTAAATCATTTCTCAGGGTCACTGTTTTCTTAGATACAGTCTCCCATTCGGTAGGTATTCCTTATTCCCAGATGCATAACTTTATATTTGGCTGCATTAAAATGCATTTTGTTTGAATGGGCTCAGCTTGCTATGTGACCCAGATCGTTCTGTAAGGCTCCTCAGTCCTCATCATTATATACCACTCCGTCAATCATTGTGTTAGCCACATATTCTATCATTGGTGATTTTTTATTTATTCCCAGATCGCCGATGAAAATATTGAACAGCATTGAGCCGAGTACTGATCCTCAAGGAGAACATCCTTCCCCCAGTCAATGATGATTCCCCATTGACAACTACTTTTTGAGATCTGTCATTTTTAGCCAGTTCTTAATCGATGTAATGTGTGCTTTATTGGTATTGTATAACGCTCATTTTTTAATCAGAAGGTTGTGTGATACTAAGTCAAATGCCCTACAAACAGTCTAAGTATGTTACATCTGTGTAGTTGCATTTGTCAACTAAACGTCTGATCCCATCAAAGAATGAAATTAGAATAGTTTTACAAGACTTATTTTCCATAAAGTCTTGATGACTGGCATTAATTATATCCCTATACTCTCAGTGCAAAGACCATAACAGCCCTTCATTAAGTCAAGGAGGAGGATGAGAAACAATTGATTTATTTAACTGATGATGACAGATCTTTAAAATCTCCAATTTTCTCCTCTCCTGCTGTTTAGAGGGCTCCCTTTGCTGCATAGAGGAGCCAACAGAACTATAGGCAGCTGGCAAGTGGCCAGGGGAAAGTGTGGTTTGACATGTTGTTTCTCTCTCTCTCAAATCTAAGTGAGTCTCTGGGATTTCCTGATGGACATGATTTATAGGACAAAAACATGCCCCATTCATATTAACAATAGCTGCCGTAGTATGAAACCTCTTGCTCTTGGTAAATTTGCTGTGATGCTAGAGTCTTCTGCTCTGTAAGGGTCTGTAAGGGTCTGATACAAAGTCTATGAAGGTCAATAGGAGTTTTTCCACGGGCACCAGACCCTAGGAATAGTTTGCCATTTCCTCAAACGTATTAATTATTCAACAGCATTTTCATTATTCAACTGTATTAGACTGTTTTATCTGGGGTTTTTTTTCGTTCTCTTTTTCTTAAATAACTTTATGGATTTATAGTGGACAGTTCTCTGCCCATCCTTGATATATGATCTGCACATGTTTCTTAGGTGTGGCAACTGAAGTTACATGCCATTGTTTCTGTTCCCTCGTTGGATGAACGTGAAAGCACTTCCAGTGCAAATGCTTCCACAAGAATCAATTACTGTGAGGCAACTTTCCAATTCATTTTTTGTGAACCAGGCATGGCTGCAAAACTCAATTAAAGACAGAAGGTGAGTGAGGCAATATCTTTTATTGGACTATCTTCTGTTAATAAAAGAGACAAGCTTTTGAGTGACACAGAAGTCTTCTTCATGTCTGTGTTGCTCAAAAGCTTGTCTCTTTCATCAAAATAAGTTGGTCTGATAAAAAATATTTCACACACTTTGTCTCTCTCACAGCCTGGCACTAATATGGCTACAACACAGCAAACAGCAAAACTCAATGCCATGGATGCTGGCAGAAATTGATCGCTAAGTTGGGGTAGTAGGCATGACTGAAGCAAATTCATTAACAAATTTATGTGAACATTTGAAAAAACATGTTGCGGTATTCATCCATGAAGGGAAAATCTACACTACCCTCCAGGGCTCCCTTTACCATAGCAGTACTGATTCCTCACAAGCAGTGCTGATATTACCTCTAGCTCACCACTAGTCCAAAACAGCCTCTCCAAAGGGGCTGGATGGCAGAGCATGATCCTGATGAAGTTAATATTGATAGAGTCAATATTAACTCCCCTAGGAATTTTTCTGTTGGTTTTCTGGGAGATGATGATGAATACAATAGCTGTTCCCTTGATTGTGACCCAGTTCCAACCTGTCCCCTCCAACCCTACAAAGCCTCTCCAGGTGCAGTTCCTGCAGAGAAATTTCTGCAGATAGGTGGGAGAGAAATGCTGGTGCTTCAGCATCCCTGTCTCCACCATCATTTGGGCCTGGAGCGGGATTTATACTCCTGTAATCCCCGCCACACTGTGCAGGGGGAATGTTATTTCCATTCAAAAGAAAAAAGATAATTTTAAATGATTTCTGTGTCATAAAACCTATCAGCTGTAATTTAGCAGCATGGAAACAGACCTCAATGTACATTACTATACATGCTAGGGAGAATATCTTATCAGATACTAATATCACAGATACTAATGTCACAGTGAACAGTAAAAGTATCATGCTGCTAAACGGTCAGGCCATGATTGTAATGGATGTTGTGATTTTATTAAAGTCCAGGCCAGAACCTCAAACCCTGGGTCTTCCCTCAAAATCTATTTCCATTGTCTTACCAATTTGGTTGATTTGCTTTAGGGAGGGTCAAATGCCTACAACTTGCTATTGGCAGGCCTATAGCTAAATACTCTAGAAAGAAAGAAATATGAAGCCACTACAATTCCTTTGAAAGATAAAAAGTCACAAGACACTCTAGTAAAACTCTTCAGCAATAAGGGACACTTTTAGGTGTGGAAAAGACTGGTGTTATTCCTCTCATGTCCTCATTCTGTTCCACTATCCCAGATGGATTCTGCTGTTCACACTAGGGCAGCATCATGCGATCTCAAGCTTTCTTTGCCTTTATTGTACTTCTCTTCCCCCCCAAGCCTTCCTCTTGTACAGTCAAATCACTTCATTTTGTAGGAAGACATTCATTCATGTATCTCAGAACACACTCAAGTTACAGCAATGGATGTTACGATAAGAAGGTGTCTGAGTATATGAGGGCAATAGTTTAGGAGTGGTGAAGGGTTGTTCAGAACTTCTGCTGGTGGTGAAGCTATTCCAATTTATCCCAGCAAAGGATCAGGCCCAATATGTGCCAGAGGGAAGTGAGCAGACTGAGCTATTCAAAGTAATTGGGACAGTGGCAGCACAGGATCATTCTCTGAGAAAGGAAGGTAGGGGGTAGGGGAGTCAAAAGATGCCCTAATTGGCAGAGGAGAGCGAGCAGCTGAGGATACAGAAAGAGATGAGATCACAGAAGTAGTTGGGAGCATGGCATTGGCCATGAAGGGCTTTGAATGCAGTGAGGGATCCCGTAGCAGATTCAGAGCCTTGAGGCTTGAGCCTTGAGCTTTTCAGCTTGAGGGCGATGTCCAGGTGGTTGTATATATAGGATGTACTGGTTGCATGTATAGGTGTGTTGTAGCATTATGAACGGACTGGACTGTGACTTGGGAGACCATGGGCAAGGAGCTTCAATATGAAGGCATGAAGTGACTAACGCACTGAATGAATGGGTCAGCAGAGGCGTGTTAAAGCAGTGGCAGATACAGGGCTGACAGCATGAAGACTTAAGAGGAGAAAAGGAGAACTCAGGGTTCAGGGAGACTAAACGTGAGGAGCTGGGAGGAGAACAGTGAGTCAGGGCTGAGGTTTTTCTTTGGCCAAATGGGATTTTTGGGGTGAAGTTACAAATGCTTTTCAGCTGTATCTGCTTGTTGAAAGCTAAACATGAGAACTGCCATGTGCCCTAGCAGACAGATCATATTTAGAAAGGGGCCTTAAAGCTATAGTTACCTCTCCAGCACTGTAGCTGCGAAGTCGCTGAAGATGCTGCCTATGAGTCAGATGATTAGGAAGACGGCCATTTTGAAGTGGGATCCTGGGATCGATGAACGTGGTAGCACGGCTGTTGTGGTCAACAAAGAAGGACTGTAATAAAAAGAATACTGTATATTCATGAGCAGGAAGCTAACATGGTGAAAAAGTGGAAGGATGAGAAAGCAGCATGCGAATTGAGCAGGGAACAGCGCTTATCACATGTGATGTCCCCACGGGCCAATTCGCAGAACCTCATGGATGCAGATAGCGAGAGCCAAATTTTGCAGTCATGATAGTTCACAATTTAAAATTCAATGACTTATTAGTCCAATATTACCTTGTATTCACATACAGTAACTTCTTTCTAGCATTACTAACTTGCCAACTTCCTTTAAACTGATCCATATGGGTATCACTGTAATTGAATAGCAGCTAGTTCCCTTTTGGGACTTGTCCCTCGTGTTTAGGTGCAATGCAAATCTCTAACTGTGAGCATGGGCCTGGTTCTGCAAGGTGCTGAGTGCCTCCTGCAAGGTTCTGGCACCCTTGTTCCCAACAAAATCAGTGGGCTTTAAAGGTGCTCAGCATCACAGAGGACTTGACCCTTCTATTGCAGCATTACGTCTTCCTTTTAAATGGACAACAAACAGTGAGAAACTGTTGGCCTGATAGCAAGAAGAGCTGAGTGTTTGCAACTTCTAATGAGCTTCAACTCAGCTCCTCAAGATCAAACCTTATTTTGGTAACTTCTTAGCCTTGCATCTGCACTATTGGAAAGCTAGATGAAAGTTCTGCCTTCATAGCACATGCAGCCTCATGTGTGGGTGTTTGGACTATGTTTTCGTTTGGCCCATTATTGAGCCCATAGTCACAGGATCCATTTCTCCTCTCAATGACACTTGGCACACACATTAGATATAAGTCTTCTGAAATCAGTGGAGTCACAGTGCTGCAAAACTGCTGAGAGTAATAGCAGAATCAGGTCCATGCAGCTGGATCTAAATCTGAACTTTCCCAAAGTGTGAGGTAGAGGTGCTCAGACAGGGTGGTTCGTATTCAATTTATGAAGTCAAATATTATAAATTTGAATAGCGTCTGATTAGTGGGATGATTTTTTTTGGGGGGGGTGCAAGATCAACAATGCCTGGTGTAGCATTATACAATCCTGGCTGCTAGCATGAATCGGATCACACTTTTTAGTTTCCTTGTGTGATGACAGGAGATAGCATAAAGAATGACATTTCCAGGGGCGAAACCTAAGACAAAGGTTTTCCACTGTCAGGAATAATTCTGTGTGCTCACTGATGTAGAAACCAGACAGTCAGAAATTTTAAGTCCACAGGAAACCCTTAACAATCATCTAGTCTGACCTCCAGTCTATCATAGCAGGAGATGGAAATTCACCCAGTAATAGTGTTGGTGCTCTTACCTTGCCTTGTTGGTCAGTTTTGATTTCCCATCCCCGGGGAAGTTCCAGTCGGGTGTCAGCAAACATGTTGATAAAATTTACCAGGTCCCTGTTGTGCTGATAGCGCTCAAAATTCCGGGCATCTCTGCGGATCTTTAGAATCATGTGCTTCAAGCAGCTGCTGTTGGTGAAGACTCGATAGGCACTCTAGGCATGAAATACACAGGACAAGGAAATTTGTTCAGTGTCTCAAAAATGAGTTTGGCTTGCAGATATGACATATGACATTAAGGCCTGATACAAATCCCACTGAAATCAACAGCAATCTTTCAATCCATTTCAGAGGACTTTGGATTAGGTTCTCAATGAAAACTTAAAAATAACTAATTACCACCTGGAAATCTGAAAACTTCATATGCACAGTATGCTGGGCATGTATAGCTAGCAGTACCAAATTGCTAGATATACAAGTGCAAGTGTGCATATTTATAGAATATCACACATCGGAAATACATGCAATTGTGTCTACTTCACTGATCACATACTCAGGGAGATGCATGGTTCGTGTGAATGTATGATCCCATACAGATGTGAAAACATTCATGAGAATGTATTTGTGTCACATTCAAGTAAATATGCTCCATACTGTTTATTTGTAGCTCACAGTGAATATTAACATACATCTCCTGGAAATATGCACAGGCCATGATCCTGCAGCTAGGTTTGCTTGTGCATATCTCTTTGGATCAGGCCCCACATGGGTCGTGTTCATCCAAGATGGCACAGGGACATGTAAATAACTTGTGAAATGACAACTATTTGTTTCATCCTGGGACCCTTCACTCCAGAGAGGATGCTTCCCAAGCAAGGGCAGGTAATGTTACTGCAACCAGCCCTCCTCTGCGGGCTTCATCAGGGAGGGCAGCATTAATTTCTGCTGGGGGCTCTAGTGTATGTTATTGAAGGAATGTGCTGCCTCAGTACATCCTCACACTGCCTTGGCCATGCCACTCCCTGCCTGTGCCAAACTGGCTCACTGAAGGCCCCCTCTGACTCCAATATAGTTACTTCCAATGTGTGTAGATGTAAATAAGGGTGGAATCTGACCCAGTAACTTCCAATTTCATGCCTTCTGTGCATTTAAATGAATTTTTCAATGTTATTTTCATTATTTAATATTTATTTTACAGCAGTGTCCAGAGGCCACAAGCAGGATAGGGGCCCCCTTGCATGAAGTGCTGTGCAAACACAGAAGAAATATGGTCCCTGTTTTGAAGATGTTACAACCTAAGAAAGTTTTATGAATGCAAATATCTGAGGTCCTAGCGTACTGCATGGCAGAAGTTATATCATGATCCGCTACAACTGACCATTTCAATATCACTTAGCAACACTAGGGAAACTCAGAATTTCACAGTTTTTTCCCTTCAGGGAAATAAAATATCTGTTAAACAAGAGCGTTTCCATTTTAGCTTTAACTGCTGGATAAGATTTTCCAACTCAAATTTCACTGGCATAATTAATACTTCTAAATTTTAATTGGAATTTGTGGTTAAAATGTTTTAATGGCCTTAAGTCTAGAGTTATGTGGTACACTATTTTTTACACAAATGGAATTTGTATGACTGCCTTGACAGATGTTTTGACAGGCTATTCTGGCTCCTATATCAGAGACAGCTTTGTAAACTAAATGTAGCAGTTCCTTGGCCTTACAAAGAAGTTAGGACTCAGCTTCTTGTGAGCTGTCCCTTGTACCAGCTAAGACTTGTTTCAAGACAGCTCATAAAGTCTTTAAGTTCCTTTCGAGAGAAGACCTATCAGTACTAGTAATGGATTAGCCTCAAAAAGGTTCAGAAGTGATATCTGGATGCTTATCCAAATATTATCTAAACGTCTTTAATGTAGAAATCTCAGAAGACCGGGTTCTTTCAGGGAGATTTCTCAGATTTCCTGCTCCTAGTTGGCTTGAAATTAAACCTTTTTCACTGCATATTAGTTTTTATTCCCAGTTGCAAGCAGGAAGTGAAGTTTCATTCCAACAACGGGAAAGAAAAATTATCTAAACTTTTCCAAACCTTTGAGAAGTTCGGTTTAGGTTTGCTGTAGGTTCGGTTCAGTTCTTACTTTATCCAAAAGAGCTGCATCATCCCTTGTCTGTATTTGCACTGAGTGCTAGACTGTGCCCTACTTTTTGGTGTGCAAATTGCAGAGGTTGCAAGAAGCCTTCCCTCTTCTTGTGGCCTTGCAGAGCAGCTGGATCCAACAGAGATTTCTGCACACCTTAAGCAGAAGAATGTAAAAGGGGTGGGGAGGAGGCAGGGCTATGACCCCAGATCTCTCTGCATCAGACAATAGAACTGGCCAGACATGTGGTGGGTATGCTGCACCTTCTGAAAGGAAATAAACAGTGGGGCCACGCCTGTGAGGTGCCAGGGAATCCGTCTCTGAGGCAGAATCCCCTCAAGAGTTCCCTATGGGGTGGTGTGAGCATGCTATATCCAGCATGGTCCAGTCCCTATAAAGGACAATTGAGTCCTGAGTCAGAGAATTAAGGATTCACTGGGTATGTCTACACCGCAATATAACCCCAGGTTGAGTAGAGCTCAAGTTAGCAGACGATGGGTTTTTTAACCTACGTCTTGAGTATCTACATTCATTTGTAACCCCAGCTTAGGAATTGTTAGACCCCGGCTCCCAACATGGGGCTCCAGCATCTACACTACAGTCTGGGGGCCCAAGTCCAACCACTCATATTCCAGATTCCTAGTGCTCTCAGAAGGTGTGGCCACTCTAGCCCTTTGTTCCTGGTGCATTGCAGGAAAACTTGACTGTCCACCAAACTTGAGTGTCGCAGGGACAACGAAAGTCAGCCCATGGGACTGTGGAATACTTTTTTTGGCAGACTCCCAGAGCACAAGTCCAATAGGACTGTCTCTACACTGCAAAGCAATAGGGATTGAACCCTGGGTCCTGGTTCAATTCAGCTTGACCCTCTGCCCCTTTGGGTCTTGGGACCCTGAGTTTGAGTCCTAGGTTAGTGTGATTTTTGTGTAAATGGAAGAGGGGAGAGGCTGGAGCCTGAATTTGAATTTACATTGCAGTGTAGACATACCCACTGTGCACTCTTACAAGAGGACCAAAGCTCTTAATTTTTACCCAGAAAGCAGGAGTGTGAAATGGTGAGATAATCGTGCTTACATAGTTTGCGTGCAGCACGGTGAAGAACTCAGGGTTGGTGATGAACTTTACAGCTGGAGACTGTAGCAGCAAGGTGATTTTTTGAGAATTCACTGGAGAAAGGGACCCTTCTCTCCTAATTTCTGAAAATAAAAGCAAAACAACTGAGTAGTACGCATAACAGAAAATAGAACACAAATAGTGTCATTCTTCTCTCTTCTGGCAGTACCATCAAGCCAAGCCCTGCACCAAACCATATTGCTCGATTTCTTTTTAACCTTAAAGTGAAGCTGTGGTCACAGAAGTGACTATGTAAAAATGGCACCCACTATCTTTGCGTCTTTGAGTCATATCTACTCATGTGAATGACAAAAGTTTTCCCTGTGCTTTGCACTGCAGGACCAATACAGCTATAGGAGTGAGAGCTGGATGATTTTCTACATTGCATATTATAAATTCTGGGCCACATCCTTAGCTGGTGTAAACTGGGATAGCTCCATTTACTTCAATAAGTCACTGTAACAACACTAGCTTATACCAGCGGAAGATCTGGTCCAATATTGTCAGCTAAATTCTGATTATGGAATCTTTCTTACTGTTGATGATTTTAGAGTGGAAAGAACACACATTAAGTTTTGGAATCCAGGCTCAGATTGCAGCAGGTGTTTTTAAACCAAAATCAGTTTTTGACTTGCAGTCTGAGCAAATTTGATGAGGAAGTCATCAAGAGAATGAATATAGAACTACATGATACAATGTATCTTTTCTATCCCTTTTCTATAATTACACCTTATCATTCTGTCCACATAACACTGTGGTACAGGACTTTGTGATATAGTTCTTCTGACTTTGATGGAGTTAAACCAATTTCCACATGAGGATATGACAGTTTACCTTTGTTTGTGGCCATTCACATATCCCTGTGGATTTCTCTTTACATTAAAAAGTTGGTAGCATATGCTACATCTTTTTTTATTCTAGTGAGGTTTGTACCATAGTTTAATCATTTCATTCTTTGCACTTTATATATGGTTCTTCATGAGAAAGAAACTGTGACTTTTTCTCTCCCCACAGCCAAGCAATATATTTAGCAAAGACACATTAAAAAGACCTTTATCACAGCCAAAGGTTTTTTTTGTATACAGAAAGGAAAGAAAAGATATATTAAATCAAATACAGCTCACCATTTATGTAAATAATTCCTGGAAGCATTTTTATTAATTTAATATTTTATTATGAAAGTAACCATAGTAATACTGTATGTCTACTGTAAATATGTATCCAATTTACTATTACAAGTAATATATAAGTAGTAATAGAACACAAATCGTATACCATTTCCATCTCAATTTAACTATTAGCAGGAAGGATCAGATATGATTTCCCATACAAAAGTAGTTCACCTAAACAATCATATAAATCTCAATATAAATGAGTGCAAAAGTGGTTAAATACCATGTGAAATATGTTTGGTTAAGACTTACAGTGATTTTAAAGGAAAAAGAAATAAAGATTCAGGCTAATAATAATAGACAAAACTGAATATTTAACGAAGCTACTTTTAAAAAAGCACAGATTAAATATTCACTCTGCACAGTCATTCCTCTTTCAGGAGACACAAAAAGAACTGAACCAGAGGCTATGCAATCTATTTCCCGCTAATAAAGACTAGCCAGTAGTGGCATGCAAACACAGGAGAAGGAGGAAAAAAGGTGATAGATGTAATAATAGACATAACTGAGTAGCAACCCTGCCATAGATGTGAATTTTCAAAAGGGCTAAGGATTGACTGCTCATGTTGCAGGCACAAATTTAACCAACTAAACACACCCATTTTTGGTGTCCATAAAAATAAATGCAGGTGCCATGTCTCAGTGCTTGTATGTGACTTGCACCTGCAATCACGCAATTGAGCAACGCAAGCACTCAGCTTTGCACTTGTAGTTCAATTGTAGGTGCAAAACCATGAGCTAAAATTTTGTGGGCACAAGATATCCATGCAGAAGACAGTCTGGCCTTTAGAAATTTGGTCCATAATATCAAAATCATTGTGACCCAGGGAGCCCCTCTGTGCTAAATGGCAGAGGGGACACCATACAATAACTCTCAGCACACCTGACATACTCACTGCCCCAACTTGCTGTTGTCATAATCTGTACCTAAAAGGTGTCCTGTAAGGTGTCATATGCAAAATGGTAACATGTGGTTGTTAATATTATTGTGTGTTGTCCATATGAGTGATGTATAAAGAATTATAGATGTGTGCTGAAAATGTGTCCTAAAATGTATGTGCCTCAACCCAGCCTGTTCTAGACGAAGGAATGTTGTTTCACTAACTTGACAGTGTCTCCAATGTAAATGAAGCAAGGTGTGACAAAAGAAAACGAAAGAGACAGTTACATGAAAGGTAAACAAATTCATTAGGTGAGCAAGCGGGGAGAGGCAACTATTTAACAATCTCTCCAAGAAGCCTTCCTGCCTCAGAGTCAATGAACTTTGGCAAGATATAAGATGAAGCAATAAACCATCACTGTGGACATAAGAGAGCAGAGCTCTTGTAATCTGAGAAACTATGATCCTTCAATCAAGGGGTTGAAGTCTCTCAGGAGTCACTATAGGTGAGAAATCTGCATAGCCCAAGATTGTATGCAATGCAGTTGTAGCTGTGTCAGTCCCAGAGTATTCAAGAGTTAAAGTGGGTGAGATAGTATTTTTTATTGTACCGACTTCTGTTGGTGAGAGAAAGATAACCTATTGAGCTCAGTGTGGCTCGAAAACTTCTCTCTCTCACCAACAGAAGTTGGTACAATAGAAGATGCTATCTCACCCACCTTGTCTAAACCAAGATTGTAACTCGCTAGAATTAAGTTTAAGTCACTAGAAGGCATGTTTTGTTGGTAACCTTTCCTATCCCTTTCACTCCTACCTGAGATCACTTAAACCTATCTTCTTTGTTCATAAACATATTTGTTATCTTATTACTAAACCATCTCAGTGCAGAGCATTAAGCTGAAGTGTGGGTCCTCAGCCATACTATCAGGCTGGTGTGTGCTCTGTTGGTTTGAAGGCAGCAAACTCGAGAACTTCTGTGAAGATCCTGTGAGAGGGACTGAGACACTGCAGGGGAGATGGTTTTGGGGAGACGTGGGGCTGGAGGGACTGTTGGTATCACCCTGCAAGGTGTAACCAGCTGATGGGAGCCAGGGTGAGGTCAGTGTGCTGCAAGTAGACTGTTGGTGTCAGGGCTCTGAGCCAAATCTGCACTGCACAGATGCCCCCAAGTTACAGGACAGACAGTGACACAGCCCCTTACTGGTCTGGGTGAAACCCCATAGTGTCACACACACACTATCACACAAATGAAACAGCGTAGCTACTGTAACTGCAAACTTGAGAAAACAAGCACATTCTCCACTGTCATGTATAATACCTGTACAATAAGCCTGTTCTATTGTAAAAACACTTTGTCTGTATAAAGACTCACTGAAAGAGCTTATTTCCTTCTCAGGGTCTTATTTCCTTCTTCATGCTCTATACTCTCTTTCCTTTCACTTAGCCACTTCCACTCGAAAGTACTAAGCCTGAATCTTCACGAGGGCACCGTTGGGTATCAGCTTGTTTCCCAGAATGGAATGCCATCTAGTGCCACATGCTGTTTATAGCTTCCTTGGCCATACCTGAGTTCGGCTGGGAAGAGTCTGCCTCAGAGTCACTTCCTCCTCCAATGGGAAGCCTTTCAACCCTGTTGTTCATAATGTCATCATCCTCTGGCCTCTCTGTTGCAATAGTTCGCTGAATATTTTGATACCTGTTTTTTTTAAGTGAAAGAGAAAAGGTGTTTTAGCTATAGAATAGGAATAACAGTGCAAAGCAGCTGACTACGCTTAGAAATGCCCTTCTGACTCTGTCTTAACAATGAGAGTTCGGAAAATCAACCTTTTTGAACAGTTACAATATTGCTAAAATCTGCATGTACTTTTTAAGCACCAATGGGCCCGAGTCTTCCCAGTCTTGCACCTATGCAAATCAGCTGATCAGAATGGTGGCATTGTACACCTACATTCCACAGAAATCAGTGATGACACAAGGTGCAAGGCAGGGAAGAATCAAGTCCCATTTTAATAAAATTGCTCACATAATGCCTGATCCTGTGAAGTGCTGAGTGCCCTCACCCCCAACAATTGCAATGGAAGTACGCTCCATGTGCTCCATAAGCCTTAGCTCCATAAGTATTTTTCATTTCTTTTTAACTAATCGCTAGTGTTCATCATTTTTATTGTGGTAGTGCATAGTGACCAGACAAGAACAAGCTCATTGTGCTAGGCACTGTAGAAACACAGTATTATGGACAACCTCTTCCCCCAAGAGCTGACAATCTAATAGATAAGACTGACACAGGGTAGAGGAAAGTGGTGTAACACAGAAGCAGAGTGGACAATGTAATGGCAGCACGTCATGTTAGTTCCACACTTTTTGTGTGTGTGTGCGCGCATGTATCGAATTAGGTGATGATATGCTAAATGGAAAGCTGAAGGGAAATGGATGAAGGGGACAGAGCCAGTGAGAAGAAGGAAGGAAACAAGGAGGATAGTAGAAGAGGCAGGTGTGGAGTGAAGCTTTTTAAACCTTTTTTCTGTAATGGCAATTTCATGTTGATGGACTTCAATGGGACTACTCATGGGCTTACAGTTAAGCAGGTGCTTAAATGCTTTGCTGGATCAGGGCCAGAGTGTTCACGACATGAACGGTTTGAGTCCCATAAAGGATGTTGTCTTATGTTTATGATGTTTAAAATATGCAGTACACAGCACAGCTCATTTACCTGTATAAAACAAAGATAAATAATGCAGGAAGTCAATCCTGCTGGAGTCATACTGGTGACCCATTGGTTGAACATTTGACAAACTAGGGATAAGGGAACATCCCGAGCGTCTAACTTTATGTTCATGACCAGGACCCAGCCTAGGATTCTATAATGTATGACAAGAATATGACATAGTTTAGAAATTATTTAATGAGACATATTTTTAAACAATAATAGCTATCTATCTCGTTAATCATCTTAACTAGCTTCTGCCCCACCTTGATATTTTTAAACCCTTTTTGTTCTCTCATTTTCATTAACTCTCAGCATTCAAAATTGGCCAGATCCTCACCTGGTATAAATCCATGTAGCTTCCCTGAATATCTGCTCTGACTCAAGGTTCTTTCTTTCTCTTTCCTAGTTTCTGCTCTTCTTTCTTTCCTCTGTGTGACTCTGGACTTATGAAGAACATATCTCCATTTTTCTTTTTTTTCTGCTTTATTTTAAATATGCATTTTATTCCAAATTAGATTTTGGCTCGAAATCCTGGGGTTAATATCTTAAAGTGCAATGACATCTCTGAAGACAAGTAGTTTGGACCTTGGTTTTACATCCCATTTAAAGGACAGCACTTCCAATGGCATACTAAGGCCATGTCTACACTACAGAGTTAAGTCGATTTAAATTATGCTGACAGTTATAAGTCACTTTAATAACATTGGTTGAGCACGTCCACACAATGCGCCTTGTGTCAGCAGAGCACGTCATTGCTTTTGCATCGACAGAGAGAGTGTTGCATCATGGGTAGCTATCCCACTGTGCAACTTGACACTCTCTGTCACTCTGCTGCTGAGAGCTCTGGGAACGGATCACTGTGCATCATGGGGAAACAAAGAGTGAATTGGTGATGTCTGCTCTGCTGGCTGCTATGGAAACCAAAAATTCAAGATTGCTGCTGGCATTCATGCAACAGCTCACCATGATGGACTGTCAGTACAGGGCTTGAGAAATAAGCACTAAGTGGTGGGATCGCATTGTGATGCATGTAAGGATGATAAGCAGTGACTGCAGAACTTTCGGATGTTCAAATCCATCTTCCTGGAACTATGTGGAGAACTTGCCCCAGCACTGCAGTGCAATGATACCAGAATGAGAGCTGCCTGCACTGTTGAAAAGTGAATGGCGATCGCTGGGTTGAAGCTGGCCACTCCAGATGGCAACCAGTCAGTCGTAAATCAGTTTGGAGTTGGAAAGTCCACTGTGGGGGTTATGATGATGTACGTGTGCACCTTCTGCTATGAAGGACTGTGACTCTCAGTAATGTGTAGGAAATAACTGATGGCTTTGAGGTAATGGGATTCCCTAACTGTGGTGGGATGATAGATGGAACACATATCCCAATGTTGGCTCCCAACCATCTTGCGAAGGAGTATATCAACTGAAAGGGCTACTTCTCCATGGTATTGCAGGTGCTGGTGGATCACCGGGGCTGTTTCACTGACATCAATACAGGGTGGTCAGGGAAGGTGCATGAGGCACACACATCTTTAGGAACACTGGACTGTATAGAAAGTTGCACGCGGGGACTTTTTTCCCACATCAGAAGACTCCAATGGGGGATGTGGAAATTCCCATAGTGATCCTTGGGGATCATGCCTATCCCTGTTCCCGTGGCTCATGAAGCTTAATATTGGGAACTAGACAACAGCAAGGAGTGCTTCAACAATAGGCTCAGCAGGTACAGAATGACCATCGAGTGTGTCTTTGGCTGATTAAAAGGGTGTTGGCATTGTCTTTTTGGCCAGTTAGACCTCAGTGAGGAAAATATTCCAATTGTCATTGCAACCTGCTATACCCTGCATAATATTTGTGAAGCAAAGGGGGAAAAGTTTCCCCAGGGGTGGACCGCTGAGTCTGACCAGCTGGCTGCTGATTTTGAGCATCAAGATACAAGGGCAACCAGAGGGGTGCAGCAGGAGGTTATCTGAATCAGGGAGGCTTTAAAGGAGCATTTTGACAATGATTCCCAGTAATGGGCCTTTAAGTGATGCATTCGGCCAGGCAATATTTACTTGCTGTCTTGAATTACCTGTGTGGTGCTTGCATCCTGAGCATTAATTGCAGTGGACAAATATTCCTGCCTATAGCTACTGTGTGTCAATGTTAGCACTGAACAATGTACGTATGTCACAAATAAAGACTCATTTTACTTCAAAGACTCAAGGTTAATAACAGACAAAACACAATATTTTTGTCGAACAGGGGAAATGATAATGAACAGTCTCGTGGTTAAGGCTCTCACAGCTGGGTATAACTCCAGCTTTCATTTGGAAACCAGTCCCCAGGTTTGGAGTGCATGGGGTACTGTGAGGGACCAGGAACATGCAAAGAATATGGTGGAGGAGTACGGGGAAGGTATGGACCGGAGTTCTGTAGTGGCTGCAGGGGGAGTCATGTACAGATTTGCTCAGATTGCAGGATAAAGAAGGACTTCATTATCTCTGTCTGGCCCTGAAGGAGTTTTATCTTCCACTCCTGGCCCTGTGTCCTTTCCAAGGCAGGAGTGGATGATAAAGACACATTCTCCTTACTCCTTCTGGTTCACTGCCTTATCTGATTGAGGCACTCCACCGGTGTGGAGGAGTGGATCCTCAAGGATACATCTGCAAAGACAATACTGTGAATGAGCTTATTTGTCAGTCATGAAAGTTACACACCTCTTCCTCACTGTCTCTTGGCTAGCACGTAGGTCAGTGTGAATGCCAAATAAGGTGAGTTCGCAGGGAGGAGGGTGTGGGCACAGGGGAATGGGCAAGAAGAGGTTACTACAAGTGGCTAGGGAGCCTATTTTGGATATTGGTACCCTTTTCCACGGGTTAGGGAACTTGAACCCGATAACTCACTCTTAAGGGTAACCCAGGTTGCAAAGGTGTATCTCCTGCTTGTGTGGGGCTTCAGAGCAGCTCCCTCATCTGCTCATCTGTGTGCCACTCTGGTCCAAGCAGAAATAATTGTCAGCTAGTGTGACAGAATTTCCTGCAGCAGTGGGAGAAACAAGGCCACTCTGCCAAGGAATCTTCAGCAGAATATTGCAGAATACCTACAGGAAAGTTTCGTAGAGATCTCTATGGAGGATTCCTGGGACATCCCTTTTCTGACTTTTCTGACATGGCCATGACATTTGCGTACATGGGCTGGCTCTGTTGTTAATTTCTGTTCCTTATCCCTTCTCTTCCATATAACAAAGTACATGAGAGCTCAATCTCCTCTCACTGTGCAGTATCAAAGCAAAATGAACACTTACTGGAGCTCCCTCTGCATCCTGCACGCCAGAGCCAGCACGCTGGGACTGGTTAGATCCCTCTGAAGTGGAAAAGAGGTCCTGACTCACCAAGCCATGGGAAAACCCCATTGTGTGCTCCATATCGTCTTCCAGTTCCACTTCTTTGTCCACCACTTAGTCATCAGGGTTGAGTCCACTGGCCACTGCCTGCAGTCCCCCCGAAGTATCCACAGAGCTCTTGGTGGTGGAGGTGGGGTTGCTGCCAAGGATGGCATACAGTTCCTTAAAGAAGCAGCATGTCTTTGGCACTACACCAGAGAGACGGATGGCCTCCCTTGCCTTCTGGTATGCCTCCTCAGCTCCTTGATTTTAGCACTGCCCTGCTGCGTGTCCCCTCGTGCCTCTTCCCCTGCATGCCATGAGCAATCAGCCCATAGGAATTGAAAGCTGTGACTGCCTCCTTTCCCCATAGACTCAACAGATCCAACAGCTCCGGTGTGCTCAGGGTTGCCATCCCTCCAATTTTACTCAGATAGTCCGATTTTTTATTTCTGTGGCCAGGTGCCATTTAAAGTTGTCAGGTGTCCAGTTCTCGGGGAGCTAGCAACCCTAAATGGCACCTAAACCTAAAGCCCAGTTGTCGTGGGGTGGGCGGGAGGTGCTGGGTTATTAACCTGCGCCAGCCTCTGCTCAGCCGGGGTCACCTCTTATCTTCAGGCACTCTCCTTGAGACGATCCAGAGAACAACAGAGGAGGGGAAGAGAGGAGGGAGTGACGGGGCAGGGCCTTGGGGGGAAAAGGTGGGGTCTCGGAGGTTCAGTTTCTATCAGTTAGAAAGGTGGCAACCATAGGTGTGCTCCGTGCAGCAGTGTCTGGTGCATAAAGCCCAGGGTCCGCTAGCTGGGAAAATACTGTCTGAACTGTGTGCGCCTAGCAAACAGGAAGAAGAACTTCAAAGATTCCCAGGCCTTTAAATGGGAGAGGGTGTGTACCTGTGTACCTTCAAGACAGCGGAGTTCAAACTGCTGACCAGAGCGGTCAGGCTGGGCATTGTGGGACACCTCCTGGAGGCCAGTTAGGGTGACATAATGAAGCACAGTGTCTACATTGATGCTGAATCCCTCTAACTGAGTCACAAATGCCGCTCGTCGAGGTAGTTTTATTTTGTTGGCGTAGCAGGAGAGTTATATCAAAAGGAGGAGCATTTCAGTGTGCACACCTCCACTGTTTTGTCAATGAAAGCTGACTTTTGTCAATAAAATTATAGTGTGGACGAGGCCTGACTCTCATCAGGTTACTGAAACTTAGACTAAATTAGGAAAATGGGTGAAAATGTAATGGATTTATAGTTGACTAACACAGTAGTTTTCATTTCATGCAGTATTCCAAGTTTTCCTTTAATGTAGCTTTTAATAGCTCAATAAATAACATATTTAGAGTTGGTTAAAAAAATAAGAAAATTGGGGATTTTTGTTTTTAGACAAACATGCACCTTACAAGCAAATTATTATAGCAGATTTCACAACTTCATTAATTTACCTCTACTTTTTTTTCTCTACTTTACAACAAGCTCTTAAAATTTTTATTCACTTGACTGCAGGCTAATTGAGTAAACTTTCCACTCCAATACTGTAGGACTTTTACAACACCCTCATGCAACAGCAGAGCAGAAAAAAGTAGTTAATATAGTCAAAAGTTTTATATATATAGTAACTGGAGTTTCAATTTAATTAGATGGTAGAAAATCCCCTGCTGGCAAACTTTACACTGTAATGCTAGCTGTATGCCAAAAACAGCTACTCTTTTTTTGTCTCGATACTGTAAAATAGTCTTATATAAATACCAGAAAATGCCCATGTATTTGAAAAAAATATTTGAAAGGGCAAAAGTTATGGGAATGCATTTGAAAATCACAGACCCTTTTCAAAATGATTTGTCAAAGAAATAGTGGTTTAGAAAAACCACACTAAAGGCTGTCTTTACTGTACTATTATTTATTGAATCATTTATTATTATAATTATTTTTCATGTAAAGACAAATCTTCTTACACAAATGCTGCATAGTTTAACCAGATCACAGTGGATAGTTAACCATGTTATGTAATTTGAACAGCAGTGGCTGATAACTACTTCAGTAACATGAAGGAAAGGCAAGGAGTGCTGTAGTAAAGGAAAAAATCTTCTAATAAAAATAGGGGTGTTTGTCTGGAGCCTCTCCAAACTTTAGGTCCCAATCCTGCATTCCCCATACAGACAAAATGCCCATTAAAGTCATTTGGAATCTCTGAGTACCCACAGAATGAAGGATGAGGCCCTTGGAACAGAATACTCACAAGTATTCTTTTTTAAAACTAGATTTCCAATACTTTGTGGTTTTGGCTGGGCTGAAAATAGCAAGCTTTCCTAGTGATATTTTGGTATTTCCACTCTTTGTCCCAGATGAATCCAGGAAGTGGGAAGGAGAACAGATTTGTCTGAAAAAAAGTAGACTGAGCTTTTTTCAAACCTCAGAAGGTTTTGGGTTCCATTTTGTTTGAGTTTGGGGCAAAAGTTCAGGCTGATTTTAATTCTATCATCCAAGCTCTTTGTATACAATTGCCTCACCTAGAAATGTTTTTCAAGCAGAGTTACCAAAAACTGCGCCAGGTAAACAAAACTTTTAAAAACGGTTGTTGAAAATAATATTCAAACTTAAGTAGTGGTTTTCAACAAACACTCAAGAAAAGATTTTTCTCACAAGCTGGCAATCCAAGTTACCTGGTTTTAAAGAGCTGATCTAGAAACCTGTTTCAGGACAGGGCTAACTTCTCCATTTCACTTGGCTATAAAACCTGATATTGAGAATATTAAAACTGCTTCCTACTTCTGAAATACAGAGATTGGTGATGATTGTTGCAATGACCAATATGTATCTCTTTTGGTGGGCATTTTGGAAATATCTCTGGTTGCATATACAAACATTGGCATGACAAGAGAAGCCTTCTAAAGACTTGGTGGTCTATTCAGCATTTTTAGTTAATGGGACTCTTTTACTGCAGAGATTAAAGAATTACCAGATGGCTTTTTTGTGCTAAGAAACCATGGGATTCCACAATTACTCAGTTGTAATGTGCTTAGCTTCCACTGGGAATCAAGTGAGGAGAAATATGCTGCTAATGAAAATCCCTTCCTCTTCTCACTATATATCCTGCATGTATGAATGCCAAAAAATATCAATGCACAGATAAGCAGCAAAGATAGGCTTGGCATAATGGCAGTGTATTAAATCATTAATAATCAAATCCTTACCCAAATTTAAGTGACAAAAAAGGAGCCAAACTATATGAAAACATGGAAAGAGAATATTTAAACCAAGGCTGTCACTTAGTAAGTCACAGTGTAAATCTACCTTACAGTCTCTGGTTGTGCTGTAACTTGAGCTAATTGATTGCTAACTAACGCGATTGTAAATTCTAGTTTAAACACTCACCAATATTTGTTCCTGGTTGTTTGTGGCTCACCCTAGAGTTTAGTCTCATGGAACAAATGGTGACTGTCTACAATAGAATTTACAATAGTATTAGTTAGCTCAGGTTTATTGGCAATCAATTAACTCAAGTTACAGCAGGACAACAAACTAATTTATACAAGCCCTAATGGCTGCAGACATCTACCCAGTTCACTGCAGCGGATTTCTACAAATGCTTGCTTTTTCTTTATACGTTAATATGGCAGCTTGGCACATTCTGTGGAAAATTAATTAAAACAAACTACTGCAAGTCCTTACCACTATAAACAGAACTACATATGCTAGTCAAATGTCCCCTTTGTGCCCAGCATGATACGTTTGGAGAGAAAAGGAGGACAATTCCTCATGAACCTATTTGTGTTTATGATCTATTTTGCACAACAAGCATTTTCAGAAAGCTGGTTAGCCTTTAGGAAACTAGTTAACTCCCTGATGGCTGTCATCTGCGACCATGTTCTCCTTACAAAGAATCTGAGTAACTCCCATCTTATTTTTTTGCCATGGAAAGAAGGCCTTTTCAAGCACTCTTTTTTTTCTCCTAGCTTGGCACTCTGAAGATGATCAAATGATGCTTTTAAAGTACTAGAAAAACCCAAACCAATCTTCACACCATTTTAAAGTCTATACTTAGAGGAAACATTTTCAGTCGTGCTTGTTTAAATAAGAAACTATATCATTACAGTAAGCAGGGGCAGAGGATGAGAAAATGTTTTCTGAGGTAATAATGGAAGATTATAGCCCAGCTATATATTTCTTTTACTCTTTTCCCCTCAATTGAATTTGAAATGCAAGGAACCGAAGAAAACTGTAAACAGATCTGTGTGTAGAGTATCTGAACAGACACGGCTGTCCGTGACAAAGCTCCCTCATTTGGAGGGAGACTCCAACCCTCAGGATTCATTTTAAGGAAGTGTTCCTGGTTTCCTCCTGCTGTGCAAAGTGCTTTGCCATGTCTTGCAGTGGGATACCCAGCAACACTCACCAAGCTGTGTCACAGCTTGTCAGCCTGGCTGAAGTCAATAGTTATATGTGGACGCTTCCTGGCACATTGAGCTGGCCCACAGTGGGGACATGGTTATTCCAGCGACATGACCATCAGTAACGCTCAGCCTGCTGCACTGTAGGAGAAAAAATTACAAACAGAGGCTGTCGGCAACTAGCCCTGTGGCTGTCCTGACCTTATCTTTGAATAGCCCCCATAAGACTGGGGTATGGTATAGGTGCAGCAGCTGGAGAGGCACAGTGGGCGTCTGAAAGCTGAGGCACTTCAAAGTTGTGGGTCTGAAGCCTGTATTCAAAGCCTGATCGCTTGACTTCTCTTCATGTTTTCACCCAAGCCATCTGCCCTCTGCTCTCATAGGTAACACAGAAGCTCTGAGTGATCTTGCCCCTATCCACATCCACACCCCCACCGGCACTGATCCTTCTCGTAAGTGGTGGGAGGAACAATGAAAGGAAGTCATCAGTGCCAATACTCTGGGCATAAGTGAAGTAGACTTGGATTTGGAAACCTTCTGCAGCTGACGTAGTGTTGTACTCAGTTCACAAGTGGGGTAGCGCTGGGAATCAGATGCATGCAGTGGAAAGGGGCAGCCAGTAAGAGAGAAGGCCACTGGATGGCCCAGAGAGAACCTATACTTTCTATGTGGGCAAAAGATAAGTTGTCAGGGAGCAAGCTAGGTGGAGAGAGCCACGTGATGAGAAGAGGGAAGCCATGGGGGCAGAGTGGAGAAGGGGGGAGCGAAAAGTGTAAAACTGGGGAGCAACAGTGTTCTCAAGAGATAATTTTTCAAATCAACCTGTAGACTGTAAATCAGGAATAACTCCACTAATAGTCAGGATGGCCCAGTGGATAAGGCACTGGACGCAGACTCAGGCAACGTAGCTTCACTTCCTGGCTCTGCTACTGGCCTTTTGGGTGACCTGAGACAAGTTTCTTCCCTTCAGTTTTCCCCTCTGTAAAATGCGCCTCAGTTTCCTCAGTTGTAAAATAGGGTAATGATACTGATCTTGTTTGCAAAGCATTTGGAGATCTACCGATGAAAAGTGCTGTATCAGAGCTAGATATCACTACTTTGGATTCACACACAGCAGAATGTCCCTTAGTGTTTAATTTTTGAACACATTCTGCATATCAAGATCAATTTCTTCTCATGCTGCACATCTTCCCTCTTCTTGAATTTCTACATTAGTTTTCCATCATCTAGCAGGTACAGGGCATACTTCTCCTTTCTGACCTTAAAAATTCTTCTACGTGCCACTCCTCCTTATATCTGCAATCTCATCTCTTTCTGCACTGACTGCTGTCCAATGCTATGTCAAAGCTCCCATCCCTACTGGTCCATCTTGTCTACCAGATCGAACCGTTTGCTTTCTTCCATGCAGTGTCATCTCTTGAAATAACCTCCCAGTTTTTCTACACCAAGCACCTTTCCTCTCCCCACTGAAATCATGTCTCAAAACCCTACAGTATCGCAAAGGCTATAAGTGATAGCAAGCACATGAGAGAGACAGGACAGGAGAGCTAATATTTTTTATTGGACCAACTTCTGTTGGTGAAAGGGACAAGCTTTTGCACTTCTCAGAGCTCTCCTTCAGGTGTGTGGAGAAGGAAAGTGTTCAATACAGGGTGGTGGGACAGATTGTTAAGAATAAGGGGTTCACGCATGTTGTACGAAACCACTTAAAACAAAGTGGGCATTTAACACCTCTGCGGCCATAGGACAAAGGAGGGTTAGTAGGCGGCAGCATGTGTTACAGTTTGTTGTAACGGGCCATAGAGACAGTGTCTCTGTTAAATCCATGTTTTTTAGTGTCCAGCAGAGATATGAATTTAAGTTCCCAGGCTTGTCTTTTGAAGGTGCTGTGCAGGTTTCCTTTGGGGATGAGGACTGAGCACATATAATTATTTGTGCAATACACTGTTCACTTGGTGTCTCTAGACTGTAACCTGTTTCGTCAGGCACTTTGCTATTTTTAAACACCACTTCCTGTGGTAAAGTACCATATCGACTTATGGTACTCCATAGAAAAATACTAATTAAAAAGTACAGTGTTTTATGATTGTACAGCCAGCCTGAAAGTAGCACTGAAAACGGTTTCAACTTACTTTGGGCTCCCAAATTGCCAGTGCTAAAAATGTTACCTTTTTTAAAGCAAGATGGTTATCATCCACCATCAACAGGCACTGGTCTGCCAATTGTTATTCAACATTATACCTTCAGATATATCTCATAGCTTATTTATGTTGAAAGTTTTTGTCATTTTAGAACATTTTAGATGCTAGTTTGGAATAACACAAGTACCGATTCTCGTAACCAGAACATTTTCTTTGTATTGTTGTTCTGGAATTTCAATCCAGAAAGACTCACCGCCGATTGAGCTGCTCCATTTGTTGGATTGAGCCAGATCTGCGTATTCCATCTGGAGTGGCTGCTGCCGTGGGACGCTGCCATGTTGTGGTTCGATTCACATGATCCACATAAAATACCCTTCCATGGCTGTCTATCCGAGCTTCCCAGTCTAGTATTAAAAAAGAAAGGAAAGGATGAAGCCATCAGTTTGAGAAATTTCAGAAAGCCTAGATGTTCATGAGATACATGTGTACATACATACAAATGAACATCAGAGCTGCCATATTGGGTCAGACCAATGGTCCATCTTGCCCAGTTTATTCTGTCTGCATCAGTGGCCCGTACCAGAATTTCAGGGGGAGTGTACAGAACAGGGCAATTATGGAGTGATCCACCTCATCTTCCGCTCCCAGCTTCTGATAGCTGGAAGTTTAGGGTTGCCCATGCATGGGGATATATCCCTGACCATCTTGGCTATTAGCCATTGATGGACGTATCCTCCATGAACTTATCCAGTTCCTTTTTTAACCCATTTATACTTCTGGTCATCACAACATCCCATGGCGATGAATTTCACAGGTTTGCTGTATATACGTATGTGTAGTATACACACACACATAAATATTACTTCACACAGTGCATACAGTCAATTTGTGGAATTCAGTGCCACAGGTCATCAGTAATGAGATAAACACAGTGGCTGTATATTTTAAAAGGACTGGATAATTCCATAACCATTGATACCATTTATAGTTCTGCTTCTTAAATTGAGTAAGCAAATCACATGCTCCAGAGCATAAAATTTTCCCCTTGTAAAACTGGCTGATTTTTTTTTTTTTGAAGAAGGGTTCAGAAGGATAATACAGAGCAGTTTAAGGCCCTCTACCTACAACTTGTCACAGACTGGTTGGACATTTTCTCAGAAATATTTGCATATTTTAATATTTTTAAAATCTATCACTCTGATAAGGATCAGATAGCTGAAGAACTTGGTAACAAGATACTGAGCCTTGCACCATCATGTCTCTTGTTGAAATTAGTCCAAGCTGGCCATAAGTCTAACCAAAAACCCACCAGCCATCTGATGGCTGCTTGTTGGCTTGCATGAAATGCACTGATGGTAAAAGCATCAGTTGCATTGATAAAGATGTAGGAGCAAGGAGAAATTTAAGAAGTGAATGTGCTAACCAAATTGTGCATAAAAAACATTAATTCTCGAGGGAATTTGCACAAATTTGATCTCCTAACTACAATATTTCGACATGAAGATCCATCAGCTGATGACATAACAACTATACAGTAATATATATTTCCCGTCTTAGAGCACACTTGTACGCAAGAGTGGTAGAGTCCATTTTTTCCTCAGTGTTCCACTTTAGGACCAGTGGGCTCTGGATTCTTTGTGATCTTCTCCCTTATACCCTCCAAGAGCAATAAAAGGCTATGTTTCCTCCCACTGAATCTGGAATCCAACTCTCTTCAACCAGCTACCTTCCCCCAAACACAATGTCTGATCAGTAAGGAGATTGCTGGCCAGAGCTAAGGTGACATGCCTTACCATAATGTTATTAAAAATATCTTCATTATCCATGTGGGTGCATGACTGGGGGTATGGGCAAAAGACTAAGCAGCACCCGGCATTCCAGATTGGAGTACAAAGATGATAAATTGAACAAAATCATGACTCAGTGTATAATCCGTGAACCCTAGGCAATGATGTGTGCTCCATTCACACCAGCCTATAGGAGCTGTTGAAGGACCTTGGTCAGTCAGGGCCTGTTGGGGAACCCTGCATTCCCAGAAAACAGTTTGAACATCTCCTTGAGACATATCAATTCACACTCAGTACTCTTGCTGACCACAACCACACATACATTCACACCTCCGCAAAAACAATGTCACACAGAATGCCTTAAAGCAGGTGCCACCCACAAACCCAACTAAATGTAACACTGCCCAAAGAAAGCATGTTACAATCTGTCTGCAGCCACATGCCTGGTAACATAGCCCTGGAGCATAAAGCATCTAGTCAGACCTAGGAGCAGCTGGCTGTGTCCAGAGCTTGAGGTCACAGTGAAAACATCAGATCAGGAAAAAGGAGACATAGACTCTCACTGAATGTTCACATCTGGTCCAAGAGAGCTGTGTGTGCTGCTTTGACTATTTCTTGCCAACACCTGTTGGTTGATGTGCATTTATTTCCCTCCCATATAGCATTACCATCACACAGGAAAATAAGTCATTTAAACTGCACAGAATACAGAATTTGTGGTAAGATGAATGGATGGCTGCACAGATAAATGCATAGACTGACAGATGAACTAATAGATGGACAGAGGCCCTGATTTTGAGCTGTGTTCCAGCCCCTTTATGTTGCTCCAGTGGCAGAAAGGGTCCAAAAACCAGCCAGGTAACCTCACATGTAAATTACCCCTTAGCAGAAGCTTTCTCTGGGCAGTACAGGGCTGACATTATGGCCCTACATCAGTCCCCTTGTAACTTTAGAGCAGGGGCACATAAGGAGATAGCCAGGGAATCAGGAGAAGGTAAGGCCACTGTGCTCTGCATTCCAATTATTGTGGACTACCAGATGGTTCCTTTGGGATCATTGCAGCCTATATGTACATTACAGCAGCCTCTGAAGCTGCTCTGACTTACACCAGGAGCCTCAACTGTCCATGGCAGACTGACAATCCCAGAGGGACAAAGTTACCTTACTCCTCTTTGCTTCCTGCCTGTGGTACACCTTCTCAGTGGTGCAGCTCAGAATTAGGACACAAATGTTTGCCTTGGCTTCAGCAGTGAAGGGTTTCTACCATTCGATATGTCGATTAGCACTGCCATTGCACCACACAAACTCTGCAGAGCATACATCATCCTGACGAGTGCTTTAGAATCTTACATTTATCATGAAGACTTTACTATGTACATGAAAAATCATGTTACAATCTAAATAATTGTATCCCACACCCCAAAATAAACATGGTCAAAGCAAAAACCCTTATCAGGACGAACAGAATACACTGAATTTTGAAGTCAATTTGTTTTGGGGCTATCCTGAAGCAAAAACCATTGAGAAAACCACTGATAGAGGAAAATCACCTTTTTGAATCTACATGTCTCTCAAAAGCCTTTAATTGATTTTCCTGAAACTTTCACAAAATATTCTACCATGGGCTAAAATCTGGTATGTGATATTTCAGGAGCATGGATTTAGCTATGGGAATGTTAAGGTACAGTCAACATTGTCCTTATAATAATGGGAAATTATCTTCAAGCATAGCTATGGATAGACACTAGTATCTCTTTACTTTAGACACTCTAAACATTATGCACTGTAAACCTGATTTAAAATGAATAGTCTCCCTCTCTCTAACATTTAAGGGTGATTTAGTTGGGATCAGGGTTTTGAGGACACATTATCACGACACTGGAAAAAGAAAAATTGTTAGATCAGACCTTAGACTGTACTTCCTATTGGCTTTAAAAATTTCATAGATTGTATTGGGAATTGCCTGGCTATCAACTGAGGAATTCTTTAATTTAATTTCTTTAGCAAAAATTCACATGGCACTGCACACTGAAGAGAGATATACTCAGGTACAGTACATTTACATTTATTACAAGCATGATGTTGCGTACAGATACCAAGGTAATGGGTGCTTTAATATTAAATAGATAGTACTCTATTATCAGATTATTATACTTTTGGTTTTGTGTAATTAAACTCCATCATAACTGCCTTAATTAGGAGCAACACTGAAAATACTTACCTTTTGAGGCTGGCGTTAAAAAAAGAGGTGGAATGTATTAAGCAAGCCATAGGACTGAACTTGAATGTCCCTGATCAGTGCATGGATCCAGGTCAAACGTCATTTGAATGGCTGTTGTCAGTGTCCTATTAATAGGTAGCCTAGCTGGAAATTTCTCCCCTTCAAAAAGTGGTGAGGTAAGATTAGGGGGAAGAGCAATTTTTGCTTATTCCAGAGGTAATGGTTCCTAGTTCCTCATTCACTGGTAGGCCACACAGTGCCCCTAATAAGATTTCATGAGGCTAAAAGCAGTTGCATCATTCACTGTTATGGTGTAAATGACGCCAGCATTGAGTGCTATTTTCAGTTTAAGGAATGCTGACAATGTGGTTGCTACTATAAGCCAAATAGCTATGCTCTTTACTCAGGCTGAGAAGAAAACAGAGAGCTTTGTTTTTAAGCCTGGTTAGTTTTCAAATGCTGATCATTTTCTCCTGTTAAATCAGGTACTAAACATGAAAGGTGATACACAATGTGTTGTAGGGTAGAGAGTGCGCTCTACTGGACAAATAACACTAATGCAAAAAGTTGGGCACTCCTCTAGGAATACACAAGGATAGAGGAAGCTGTAGTTCTGTAAGTCCATTACTTTGCTTCAGGGCAGAGACTCTCACTTTTACTGTTACAGTGGGCACTGCAACTGAAATGTGACATCACTAGAACATGACCTACCTTCTCCCTGTCCTTTCTTCTTATCACTCTGATTAAGAAATGCTACCTATCTTGATTTTCAAAAGATAATCCTGATTTTGAGGATTCCTGGTATTGCAAGCAAGGCTGCAAGAACAAAGAAAGCAGCCAAGCTGTCTGTGAAGCTGATACAGGGCACATCTATATAGCAAAAAAATATCCATGGCAGCAAGACTCAGAGCCCAGGTCAATTGATTCAGGCTTGCAGGGCTATAGCCTGAACCCAAATGTTTATGTTGCTACTTTTAGCCTGACAGCATGAACTCCGTGAGCCCAATGCAGTTGACCCAGGCTCTGAGATTCTGTGTAGACATACCTATAATGTCATGACACAGGGATGCAACGATTACGCTAGAGGACAAACTTTAAAGACAAAAAGAATACTTTGCTCTTACAGTACACAGAGCCGTTCATTGGAGGAGCTCAAAACACTTTTATCACCTCACAACACTCTTCTGAGACACTGAAGTGTTATTATCCCCTTTTGATAGGTGGGAAAACTGAGGCACAGAGCTGTTATGCATTTTGCCCAAGATGACATGGTGACTCCTAAAGTAAGGACCAAATAAGGAAAAGAAAAGGACACATTAAGTGGCTTTGGAACAGGATGGGTGCAGAGGACAAGGGGATTATTTAGAGAGACATACTGACCTGTACACGGTTTAGGTTAACAGGAAAAGTTGAAAAAAATAACACATTTAAAAAAAACTAACGCTTACTTGGTGGAAGAGGCTCATCAATAGTTGGATAATGATGGTGGTCAGGCCTCAGGGAAGGAAGCTGGCTGACTGGCTGAGAATTATGGAGTAAAGGACAATCACCTATGGACAAGATATTCAAGATATTCATATTCATTCATTGTTTTGCAAAAAGTGGTTTAAAACGCACTACTGTAAAACACGTGATAAAAAGAACTTAAAAACCCTCCCAAACAAACAGGGCAGCCTGGTGTATTAGCTGCTATGGCTTATTCATATGTCCAGGCACTTATTCACTGTCCAGGCATTTATATGGCAAAGATTAAAGAATTATTAAAATTATGCAGTCAAGAATCAGATTCTGGGCTTGAGCACATAATAAGAAATGATGGGCTGGATTCTGGACTCATTTACTCCAGATTTACATGAGTGTAAGTGAGGAGAGTCAGGATTGATGTTGGAGAAGTACTTCATAAGTACTACCAAGTGCAAGGTTCATGCAGGAGTTTGGCAGTACCATACAAACTCCCAGCTCCAGCCTTGAATTCACTCCCATCTAAATGCTGAGAGCTGCTTTCCTATTACAAAAGCCTTCTGTAGAGCTAAACCACAAGAGTGCCTGTGAACTGGGGTGGCAGGATTCTGCAGTCCCTGCAATGCAGAAGGCAAGCATCTGCCATACTTTTAAAGGCATGGAAACTAGACTGTAAATAGTCCAAAATTCAAACTTTCACGTTTGATTAGAAGGTGGGGAGATTGAGAGAAGGATCAAAAACATGTAGGAGAGAGGTGGAGTGAGGAGAGCAAAAGATAAGAAGGAAAAGGAAAGAAGGGACCTGAGATAAAGAAGAGGAAGATCTGAAATACAGAAAAGGAAGAAGAGGCTGAGACATACTATAGATGGGGCAGAGGAAGATTTTTTAAACACTATACTGTATTAAATATATATCCATATGCATACACCCAAGTGAAACATAAATGAAAACTATACATGTTTCCATCCTGGTGATGTGAATAAATTACTTAGCATTTCTGATGTCACTAGAATCCCTTCAGGAGCTACAACCTTATTGTGGGGAGGTCACTTTATTCTTTATATTAGACTTGAACGTAAGCACTTGGAACCAATAATTTTGCACTTCATGGGTACTAGAATTCAGAGAATATTTGCCCCAATCCTTTCTTAAAGTCTTGCAGATTCAGAATTATATATCCCATTGCTGGTCACTTTTTCAAGCCACGTGACAATAGTTTTCCCACTAAAACCTTCAACTCCAGATAGCGTACATAATCTGAAGTGTGTATAAAAAAGATAGAGTTAAGATCCAATGAAACCTTAAGAAATAAAGTGATCTTTAACGTCTGTGATATTGCCAGAAAATTATACCCCTGTATTTAAAAAAGAAAAATAGGATAGAACTATACAAATGAGTTCACCTCAGTAAATGTTGACTGGTTTACCTATCTTTCATGGCACAATCCTACCACTCTATAAAAACAAGCTATGTCCTGCCGTCGTCAAAACGTAAATTTTTTAAAAAAGTAATCTAAACTATTTCACCGCTTAAACAGCCAACAGATAGAATATAAACATTATATGGAAATGCAGAAAGGAATTTTATATGTAAATTTAATACAAATGCTTTTCTTGTTAAAAAACCCCAAAAACTTACACCATTCATGAATGAGAAAAATTACCTGGACAAAATGAAGGTAAAGTGACACACACCTGGGTGCTCTGATGATATCACAATTCTCTGAAACATCTTCATTAAAACCACTAACAAGTGTACGGACACATCTCACAGTTAGATGTGCCCCCTCTTTGAATAGGTAGCATAATTTTAAATTACCATACAGTGCTGCAAACACCTCTGTGGTAATTTTTAAATTTTGCTGTTGCTACAGTTGTTACCTCATCAATTGCCAGTTTATCAATCTGCATTTCTTACTTACCTCACCATAACTGACTCTCCCTAGTCAAGTTAGTTACGCCAAGCCAGCTGAAGCATGATGTCAGTCACTTGGAGCAGATGGAGGCGACCATATCTACTGTACTTTCAATAACCACCAAATAAATTAAACAATGTGATCAACTATTGAAACATCTCACCCAATATTAGAAGAACATGGTGAACTAACCAGTCATGCTGTCCTTCTCTTGTATTCTCTCTCTGGTAGAGAAAGTAAAGTCACAGCAAACATTCTACAGGGTCCTTTAGATATACTCAAGGGACATCTACAGAAATCTGAAACTTAGTATTGGAGCAGTGTGCTGAAACCATTGGTATTATGGCATAAACACTGTTCTCTTTCTTTGTAAGTACACACACCACAAAATAAATAAAAAAGCCACACATGCACCCCCACACACATGCACCCATACACACACACCCACACACACAAAGACTGCCTACATTGAAAAAGCCTTACGTACAGTGAAGAATGCCCATGTTACTGAGTGTTTGTCTCATCTCAATTGCTGTGTAGTTCTGGGAATTTTGATTCTTTCGGCTAGATATTGCATGACAGAGCAAATAATTAAGGGTATGTAGTACATAAATGTTTGGACAGAGGCCCCAAACGGCATATCCATGACCACTCCAGGGTAGGGAGATCCTCTGGTGGCATAATGACTCATGCACCCCTCCTATTTTTGTTGGAGTAGGGTGTGTGGCTGAGGGAAGGATGGTATGACTTGGGCTGATGATCTCTGGCTGTGCATCATCCTCATGCATCTACAGTGAGTTGGTGTAACTCATACCGGAGGCAGATCCTAGCACAAGGACTATCTTTGTAACCCTCTTCTGACCTTTGCTGTACACTCATTGGTTGTAGCCAAGCATCTAAGCCTTTACTTCTTCAGTCTCAAAAAAACAGGAAACAAGCTGAAGAAAAGACAAGTGATCAAATCATCCCTAGTGCAATGCCACTGGAGTAAAGCGAATGACACTAGGGAGGAATTTCACACAAGGAATTTAAATGTTCAGGAAAAAAGAGGTAAACAACTATGAAGACAATGTAAACAGACAACATACCTATAGAGAGGTGGGGATGGGAACTGTATTTGATAGTTATACTTGGTTATGCATCCAAGGAAATATGATCCGTCACATGTGAAATCTGAGGTTGATTTTGGTGAATATAAGGGGAGAGTGCTAGGAAATTGGGCTTATAACAGAAAACTGGCTTCAACCTAAATTAGAAAATACTAGAACTTCTCCATAATATATTCTCTGTGTAAACGGATGTGTATAGATATTACATACACACACACATTGGGCCAGATCCTCAGTTGCTGTAAATCAGTTGATTTATGCCAGTTCAGGATCTGTCCCTTCATAAACACACAGAGATCTTCTCATCATTTGTAAGACACATAGTAGCCCACATGATATGTAAAACCGAAAAATCCCTTGGAATAAGGGACAGACTGGTAGAACTGGTGATCAGAATTTTGACCTGACCTATAATATTCTTGAATTTTATTATGATACTTAACAGAAACTGATGATATAAATGCTCATCTCTGCTTTGTTTTTTTCAGCTCCCCCTCCACCCCCAACACCATCCCACAATACCTGACACAGGTAATGTCTCCCAAATATTTATTAATAATACTGATAATTCCTTTTTTAATCTGAAACTCCGATTATCTGATGCCCCTGCTGACACCCAGATGATCAGGTTGTTCTGCATATTGATTTTCAGATTCTAACCTTCTCTTCTGTTGCTCGGACCTGCCACGGGGGACTCTAGGGTTTCTGACGCTCTTTGTGGATTCCCACCATGAGCTATGAGTTCATCTGGCCACTGGGCGGAGACATCCACTTGCTCCCTGTCCAGTTCAGGGCTTTGCACTGAATCCGGCACTGACTCAAAGGCACTGTTTTCCTCTTCCTCATCATCCTGCGAGGAGAAGACTGTGCTTTCAGAAATCTTTGCACTGTCAACAGAGGAGAAACGGGTATGGCTGGAAAAGCGATTGTTACTGTCATAACAGGAGGGGCTGTAGCAGGACGTACTGTAGCACGACGTACTGTAGCAGGAGGTGCTGTAGCAGGACGTGCTATAGCAGGAGGTATCACACTCATTGTCTCCATACGGCCTGGAACTCGATTCACTCTCACTTCCAGTCCTGGGATGTTCCCCATCCAACAACTGCTCATTTAAGTCTGAGAGGTGCTCAATTGAGGTACTGCGGGGCACAGATCCCCGGCTGAAATACTCATCAACTCCACTTTCAGGAGGAGGATCTGCCGCTAGCGTCTCAGACTCGCTAACCACATCCTTCTCCGACGCTTCCTTGACTGTCGACTCTTCGTCATTCTCGCCGCCTCCCTGCTCCTCTTCTCCATCGCTACTCATCTGTGCTGAGGGCAGGCTGTGAAGCAGATTGTGGATCCGTATGTAGTGTGTGCGAGGGGTCTCAGGCTCGCCGCACGCTGAAGCGATCACTGTCTCCAGTTCAGACACAGGCAGGGAGCAGGGTCTGTTTTTCCTCTTCACTATTGTTCTTAGCTGCAGCTTGTTGTCTTCCTCCTCCTGGGCTGAGGCCCCTTCCTCATCCTGAATTTTCTCTAGATCCTTGACAGCCTGTACATCTGCACTCACCTCATCCATATCTACTGCTTCTATGCTGGTAAAGATGTTGTCGTCTCCCTGAGTAACGGAATTGACTTTATTATTTTCCCTAACTTCAGTCTCAGGAGAAGGCGTGCAAGCCAGCAGAGCCAGTTGCGCAGTGAGGTCCATAGTACTCAGGGAAGGTAGCACTTCCCCTGGGATGGATTCCAAGGACTCAACAGCATCTGCTGGCACTGCCCCAACCTCCCTATTTCCTGCTATCTCTTCATTTAAGCTGTCCTGGTTGACTTCCCCAGGGCTATCAACACTGACACCATTCACATTGCATCCATTTAGCCGCTCTGGAGCTGAACTTTCTGAGATCACGGTGCCGATGCCGGGAGGCTCACCAAGGATTTCCTCAGCGGTGCTGTTCAAAGGGCTTTCCTGCAGTTCAGCTGACTCAGGATCTGCACTAATGGAGACCTCTTCATCATCTGCGTGCAACAAGAAAAGGAATTACGCCACCGCTACAATGATAAATACCCGCTCCCCTAGCCCCGTAACACATGGGGCCTACACATGCCTGTCACAACATGTGCTGTACCTCATCCAGTGCACTAAGTGCCCCAATAACACCTAAGTGGGTAAAACCAGAAAATCACCACGCTCTCGAATGAACTCACAGAGGAAAATGATAAAAGACAAAAACACTTTCCACAAAACAATCACTCCATATCTGACCTTTCAGTCCGCATCCTCAAAGGAAACCTGCACAACACCTTCAAAAGATGAGACTGGTAGCTTAAATTCATAACTTTGCTAGATGTTAAAAATCATGGACCTAATAAAGAGACTGGATTTATGGTTTATTACAACTATCTGTAACCTACTAACACCCCTTTTTGTCCTATCACTGTAGAGGTGTGAACTGGCCACTTCACCCTGAATGGTTTCTTACAATATGTGTTAACTACTTATGCTAAACAATCTGTTCCACCTGGTATTTAGCTGTGACACTCTGAGTACCTTCCCCAGAACTGAAGAAGAGCACTTGAAAGCTTGTCTCTTTCACCAACAGAAGTGGGTCCAGTGAAAGATATTACCTCAACTATCTTGTCCTCTAACAAAAGTCATTAACTGAATCAGGGATGTAGGTAATGCATGGTTGTGGGAGCACAGGCATCCACAGAAATCCAAGAAAATTAAAATATTTCAGTACAGTGTTACACATATAGGTCACTAAACAGCTATTGAGACTTACTGCATTTTCACTTGGAAATCTCTGTACAATGCATATAACAATTGGCAGCCTAATCACAGTAGTACATATAATCTATGCCAGGACTCCTCCTTCCTGGGAATCCACACCCAGGACACATCGTCAAGGAAAGGGTTCAACCCTTGCTTCCAGCCTCCCCCCCATCCCATTACTGCTGGCCCCATCCATACCTAACACTTCTCCAAAGAGGGGAACTGAGCCTCACTTCCACGCTACACTACTGGAGGAAGAAATCCACCTCCACGTACTCACGTCTTCTGATATTACTCCTGTCTGCCTCACCTCCTCCCAGGGGTTACTCCGTACCTGACATAAAACCTGGACTTCTAGCTTCAACCAACATCAACACTCCTTCCACTGCCACCCAACTGGCCTAATTGTGCCCTGGAAGTGAGAAAGGGCTGCACAACAAGCAATGATCAAATTTCTAACTACTAATATAACTATTTCCTTTCAAAGTAAGCACTCGTAGCCTTTCAGGGGCTCTGTTACAGAGGGACAGGCTGATTCCCTGGGCAATATAATTGGATCATCACACTGAAAGCTGGGAGGCACCATCATTATAGGACTTCCTAATAACTAGAACAGGCAAAAAATATGGGAACATTTATCCTGAAAAATTTAATGGAAACATGTCAAAACCAGAAAAATTTTAATCAGCTCCACTTCTACTAATGAACAGTTTATTCATTGGGTGCTCAAATCCACAGGCTGTTGTACAAATAACAAAATCACCAAAGCAAGATACTTGTACTGATTGATTAAATACAGCATGTAAAAGGTTAAGTCCTGCTGGAAAGCTGAGATCTAAAATGGTGATAACAGCTCCTTCCTCCATCCCACAGTTTCCCTTTCTCTTTCTTGTGGTGTATTATTTATTTATTTTGCTATTATGATGTTGCCATAATTTCTCATTTAAAATTTGTTACGATCTAGAATATACCTTTCTCCCCCACTGACACTGATCACAAACACAACAAGAACAAAATCAATCTAAAACCATGCGTACTGTGGAAAACTAGAACTTGGTGTGCCTGAAGGTTGGATATGACATGGCCCAAAACTTGATATGATGCTATTTTTTTGAAGTGGGTCAGAGAAGCAAGGCTTAATGTGAGTCCTTGCTGATATTCATGAAGGTCTTGCTGCTGTGACACTAGAAGAACTCTCCCTATGCTACTCTGATATTGACGTAATGGATTCTCAGTTGTGAGCAGCGTGGAATACAATTTCAGAAAAAGCATTTTTACGGAGTGGCTGTCATTAAACTCTTATTAAAGAACTATATTCTATGGGCACAATTGTGACTTGCAATACATATCCTGTGTAAGGGAGTAAGCCTGAACAAGAACACCCCTTACATCCCTATGTGGGCTAAGCACACCTTGGATCCAAGTGGACAGGAATAAGCAGAGCTACTTCCTCCTTGGAGTAGGTTATGTGGGAGTGAGCAGAACCTTAGCTTTAATTCCCCACCCACTCCCTGAGTCATCCTAGGGGAAGAGATTGTCCTTTAATAGTGTAGGCTTCACACTCGTGTAATAGTAGTGAATGTACACAATAGTAGTAAATGACTTCACACTCTAGGAGCAAAGGGGAAGCAGGGGAGGGATTGTGCTTCTAGAGATGGGCCAGTTTACGTACTACCCTTTGCTCATGACCCTTCCTTCAGGCCAGTCTAGCCCTAAAAGAATTCAAGCCTCTGCAGGTGAAAAGAATGTAAACAAAAAAAAATCCAATTCTCCGTAAATAAGGCATTACTAAAGAAACAAATACCTGGATGGATGGAAGAAGTTATCTCAAACCGAAACTGCAGCTGACCACTGACGTGGTCTGTTGGAAGCCTACGTCCCAGAGTGTAGCTGACAACCCTGTCCCTGTAAGAAAGCAAGTACTGTTACAGAGACCGTGAACTTATCCAGTGTCTACAGTGAATGGAGAAAGCTGCTGTATCTTTCAGAAACATCTGACATTTTCAAAGGTGATTCACATGGTATTATTCCAACCAGCAGTGTGGGTGTGGCTGAGTGCATGAGGGAAGGAATAGCTGGGAAGTGTGGCCAGTGTCTCCAACTACAATGGAAAGATTCAGTTAAGTTAGTAACCCAGGTTTGCTGGGATATATGTAGTGGTAAGTCTTCCTAGCCTGATGATCTGACCATGTCAAACTTCTCTTCAGATCAATGCATCTCCTTCCCCTTGCCTTCTGTATCAAATCCAGCTCTTTCGCTTTGCCTTTAAAGTCCTATATAGCCTGACTCCCCTTAGGTGCTTCTCTGTTCTTGTTTTCTCTGCTCTCTACTTTGCCCCTTGAGCTATTCAGCTAACTGCCCTTCATGTCTTCCTCTCTTGTTTCCATGCAGTTGATATGCCTGGCATTCATGATGATTCCACCCTTTCCTTCTTCAAGTCCCTCCTTGAAACGAACTTAATTCAAAAGTCCCACAAACACTATGATCTCCTCACTGCCCCAAATGAAGTTTAGTCAATGTTTGTAAGCCACTGAGCATGAAGAGTGTTAAACATTAATATCCGTATATCTTCTGGAGAAGCATATTTTAATTTCTATCTGGTGCTGTATATGCACCCAGGGTAGTTTTACATATATTTATAACATCAATAAATGAGATTATCCTAGTATTCATGTAAACCTTGGATTGTGTGTTTGTTGTCTCTGTACTTGTCTATATGTCTTTTACTGGGTTTGTCTGCTTCAAGGAACCATTTATAAAAACAAAATAAAGCAAGGTTTGGGACTCACCAGAAAACAGAACCATTGCACTCAGCAAGGTCTTTTCCTGGAAGGTCCCATGTTTATAACAAGGAAGTAAATTCTAATTTAAACCAAGATCATTAATCAGACAAATCCTGTCACGTTGGTAATTTTATTTTAACAAGATGATTTGATAATATCATGCTGTTTCAGCCATGGTTCTCTCTCCTTATTATAGCGGCAGTGTAATCCTTAGATGACACAAAGTCACACAGATAACAGACATACCCTATAGCATGTCTCTCCAGCAGGCGTTGCACTGGCATGGAAAGTTTCCCCAAAAAGCGTTTAATGATCGGCCGGCTCTTCGCAAACTTGTCCTTAACATCTATTTCCAGAACATCCGTGGGAAGGGAAACAAAGCTGAACTGCTATAATAAAAAAAGAACAAGGAACATGAAGTAAGTGTCTTTGGCATGTCAAGTTCAAGCTTACTAACCTAGCAGGAAGGTTCAGCAATTAAGCGGCTTCATAGAACTGGGACAAAACCAATGCTAGGGGCATGTCAATGCGGTGATTTATAGTGTGTGGCAAGCCAGTGTAAGTTTACAGCACCCTAGCCTGACATGTAGTAACAGTACGTGTGGATCATGCTGCCCCTGCACAAAATGTTCTGTAGTAGGCTTTGATCTTCTGCTGTTTGAAAAGGGAGAAGTGCACTGCAGTAAGGCCCACTTAGTGTGAGGCAGGCTGGTGCACTGCAAATTCTCCTCCCTGCCCCCAGCTTACCCTACACTAAATCACTCTATAGACAAGATATCTGTTATAACATGCCCAGGGTCCAAACCTGTAAAAACCTGTGTCAGATGGGCTGAATAGGAGCAACTCACAGGAAATGCTCAACACGTTGAAGGATCAGGCCTCTATAGTTTGCAGGTTGTGGATTCTAATTAGGCACATTATTACATTCATTGTTTATGCTACAGTAATGCTCAACAGCCCTAAGTAGGGCTCCACTGTGGTAAGCATTGTACAAACAAATAGTACAGTGACAGTCAAATTGGAGAATATGCGGATGAGTATGATAATTGAAGGTATATAAAGAACAGGTTAGAGGGGAGACTACAGCAGGTCATGTTGATAGGTGAACTGTCAGGCTGGAAGGAGGTTCCAAGTGGAGTTCCTCAAGGATCTGTTTTGGGACAAAAAGTGGGAGCATGCTGATAAAATTGGCACGATTTGCCCCGGTGAATCCATGCTGACTGTTCCTGATCACTTTCCTCTTTTCCAGGTGCCTCAGAATGGATTCCTTGAGGACCTGCTTCATGATTTTTCTGGGGACTGAGGTGAGGCTGACTGTTTTATAGTTCCCCAGAAGATGGGCACTATATTTGCCTTTTTCTAATCATCCGGGACCTTCCCCAATTGCAATGAGTCCTTGCTATTGAACAATACTAAATCCAAAATGGCATCACCTCTTGTTGGTTTGGTGACTGTTTGGTGAAGTAATCTGTCAGCTATCATATCCACCAATATCTTGGCCCTACCATTATTAGTAGAACTTGTCCTCCAGTTTATATCTGGGAAATTAAAGTACCCCATAATTCCCAGTAGCATTCATTTCATTTAAATATTAAAACGTTCTCTATCCATATCCAAACTAGATCCTGGGGGTCTGTAGCAGGCCCCAAACACTATTCCAGTGGGGCCTCCATTACCTTTCTTTCCCAAAGTGATTTTTGACCCAGACAGATTCTGTTTTGTCCATTCCATCAATTCTGACTTCATTACAGTCTTCTTCATGATTAATACACCTTTACTTTTGTCTTTCTTTCCTGAACAGCACAAAAACTTTATTAACTGTATTCCAGTCATGACTATTATTCCACCATATTTCCGTTATTCCTATAATATCTAGTTTCACTTCCTCCACCAGTAATTCTAATTCCTCCATTTTGTTACCCAACCTTCTTGCACTGGCATACAGATATCTTAATTGTTTATGCTTGGCTTGGCCCAGATCCCTCAGCCAACTAGGTACAGTCATTTTACTGCCAGTATTGCTTACCTGACTGTTAGTGTCAATGCTATTGGCACTGTTTTTCCTCCTGTTCATTCTCCTACACTCTGTTGTTCCTTTCTCCGTTGCTGTATCCTTCCTTACTTGATTTTCCTGCCACTCAACATTAGAGCCATGTGTGGCAATTACACAAGCATCTCCCAATTGTCTCCCTTGAATCCCTAGTTGAAAAGTCTTTTAATCAGTTGTGCCAACCTCCATCACAGAAATCTATTTCCCTCCCCACTCAGATGTTCATCCCATGAGAACAGTCCTATCTCTCTGAATACCTCCCAGTGGTTGAAAATCTTAATGTCCTCCTAACAGCACCGTTGCCTGAGTCATCTGATGATCATCAAAATCTTGTTTGGCTTCCCTCTCCTTTTCTAATAACAAGTAGAATCCTACTGAAGATTACCGGAGCTACAATTTGTTTAACTGTCTTCCCCAGTCTTGTGTAGTCTTCCTTAATGGATTCCAAGGAGAATCTAGCAGTATCATTTCTTTTCACATGAAGGACAATCAGTGGATTCTTTCCTGCTCCCATTAGGAGCCTCTGAAGTCTCACATCCACATTCCCATATCTTAGCTCTTGGCAGACAGGACACTCTTCTGTTCTCTGGATCAGCTCTGGTGACAGGCCTGTATGTTCTTTTTAGAAGTGAGCATCCAGTTATGTAGACCTACCTCTTTTTGTGTTGATGCAATTCTTTGGCCTTCCCTCTTCTGTTTTTTCTGGATGCAAGTGTTTTTTGTCTTCTTGTCTTCTGTTCTCACTTGCAATCTTCTGCAAGTCCTCGTCTATCCTCCTGGGGTTCCAAACTTTGGCTACCTCCATCGACTCTTCCCCTCTTTTTGTAGGACTAATCACTCTTCTTTTCTTCCTTGCTCTCCCATCTTTTGTTACTGCCAGCTTCTCCCCTTCATTTTGCACCTCAATGAACCTGTTTATAAGCTCTATGTCTCACAACTGGACTTTTCCTCTGTCTTGTTCCCATAGTCACATGCTTCCACTAGCTATTTTCCTCATCCAGCAAGTTACCCTCACAGTTCTCTTATCCAGCATGCATCTGCAAGTCTTGAGGTTTCCCTTCAGCCTCCTCTCTCTTTCCCCCTATCATCTGCTCAAATCCGCTTTGTACCTCAACCATTGTTTCTAGCTGCATTTCCAAACTTCAGATCTTCTCTTCTGTCAGATGTATCAGGCTGCACTTCATACAAACAAAACACTTTTCATGTACCCTCTCCAGAACAAAGTACATCCTGCCAGTTCCCAACTACAGATGCCAAAGTCTCCTTCTACCTGAAGAATGCAATACTTTAAGAACTGTAGTGGCTATAAGGAGTAATTGCACCTTTGAGAGCTTGAATGTTCTGTGGCTGAGTTCAAAAGATTTGCAAGTAGGAACCAGTTGCAGCTGGAGTTAAAAGAATTTGAACCCAAGAATAAAAGTGAGGTTGGAGGTAGCTTGTAAATAATGACCCATTCACTGTGCTAACACAATTCATTTTCATTATTGCTTCCTTCTTGCTGCTGCTGTTCAGTGGCCAAGATTTGCAAAAGTGGCTAGTGATTTGGGTGCCTCAGTTTTAGAGCACACAAATTGACACCCCTTAGCAAGGCCTGATTTTCAATAAGTGTAGTGCCCTCTCCTTCTGAAAATCAGCCCCTGTTAGGTGTATCAAGTCTGGTCCCAAAAATCTGAAAACATCTGAAATCACTAATCACTTTTGAAAATGTAGGCCCTAAAAGGTATTTAATTAAAGACATGATTGGCATTCAGCTCTGGAAACATAACACTACAAGATTTTAACTTACCTCCATTCTTAGCTACTGCTGCCCTACAAAAGCTGATCTCTTCATCTTAGCTGTTAACCCTTCTTACAACCCCTAAGATGGGATGATTTTACATTACTCAAAATTTAGCTCTTAGTCTTCATGCAGGAGAAAAGATCCTGAGTTTTGTGGTCTTCTTCAAAAGACCATTCCTATCAGCCAATATAAAATGCTAGTAACTGCTACTGGCTGCAATAAACATGATGCATTTTTGTTTGTTTAGTATTTGCAAACTGTCACACAAGAGAAGCAAGTCTGTTTTTTTGTGATGTGAAGATGACAGCTTAGGCTGTATATTTATGAATAAAAAAGAGCTTGATGGTGAATGCTGTGGTACCCTTGGGTGCACACTGGATGATGTTGCAAGGAATAATTCATTCCAAGAGCGCTGAGATAAGGCAGGTATGTGAACATAACGTGAAATAAAAATGTAATCTTTATGCAGGAAGATGCAGGTTAATATTACTCCTGCATATGCCCACAAACTGCTCCACTCTTAACCTCACCTCTAACCTGCAGGGATTCATTGTGAGAAGCACTTATTTGCCATCTTCAGTGTCACTAACTCTGAGTCTTCATTGTGAGTTGAGCAATATTAGGTGTTTTTCTTAGTGCCTCAGCTTCTGGAGTCAGGTGGTTACATGAGACTCTCAGCTTTCAATAAACAAAAAAGTAAGTTTCTGTCCTTCATCGGTGCAGAGAAAAGTGTGGAAACATGAAGCTTAAAAGTACAACCACCAGAAGGCAAATAACCCCTCCCCCCAAATATATTATTTTAAAAGATCTTCTGATTTTTAAGCCAATTTTGTGATTTCTTGGAGCCAAAATTGTGATTTTCTTACACTTGGGCTTGGCTATATTGTTTTGGTCCTTAGCCCGATAGGCCAATGGTACGTTTTCAATGACACTGAGGACCAGTTTCTGATTTTGCAGGAACTATTGGCAACTGCAAGGTTATCTGCGAGCTCAAATCTGAGCCCTTGTGCCACCTTGGGCCCCAATTTAGACTACAGATGTCCTTCTATCAACTTCAACTGTTTGACTTCAGATTGGGCCCCTAAATAGCTGGCACAATTCCCTGCTCCACCACAGACTTCCTGTGTGGCCTTGGACAAGTCATTGACCCTCTCTATGACGCAGTTCCCCATCTGTAATCCAGAGGTTAGGAGCCCCCATAACTATTATGGTGCCATAATTGCTCTATAATTCTGGCTGATCCTTCAAGAGCCATGCAGATTTAATAGAATCACATGGTTTGGGTGCTGAACCCTCTTCTGCTTCTGGCTATTTCTGAGCTGATTAAGTAACCATAAGTATTACACAATTCAACCGCATTAAGGGAGTAAGAAAACATAGGGCCTGGTTCCAGGTCCATTGAAGTCAATGGAAGAACTCCCACTGATTTCAATGGGCTTTGGATCAGGTTCATAAATGACAGAAGAGGCTAACTGAAGCATGTCAGGTGCAATCCACAAAAGGATTTAGGCATTGCAATGCTAAGCATCATGAAGCCTAAATTTTAGGTGCCTAGAAAACCACAGGAACAACACAATAATCCACAAAGCCAAGTTAAGCTTCTCAGCTTACTCTACAATGAATGGGGAAAGACAGGCATCTAAGAAGGTGATCCACAAAAGCCTGCTAGCCATTGGGAGATGCCGATGGGAGAGGAGTGTGCTAAAGCCCCACTGTGACAATTAGCCCCTGGGAGGCAGGCCTCACAGACAAGGTGTCAAAGTATATGGTGGGGGCATCAAAGATCCCTTATCTGGGTCATTGGATGGGCAAAGCCCAAGTTCACCCAGATTCCCTGAAAGTGGAAGCTATTGTTAATTGGCCTAACCCAAATCTTTTATAGGTTTGGCTAACTATTATTGAAAATTTGTGGGTGGTTTCATGACATTGTTGTGCCAAATCACAAGCCTACACCAGAAAACAAAACCAGAAGAAGTGGTTTGGTCATATGCCTGTCAAAAGGGTTTGGATATAGTGAAACAAATTTTGTCAATGACACTCATTTTGACCAGCCCTGATTTTAAGATAATGTTTGAATTGTGCACTGCTACATCCAACACAGGTCTCGGAGCCACACTGATGCAGACCAGGGAGCAGTGATTAATTTGTAATGCAAGAGGTTCTGGGGCTCAAGCAATTTTTTTACATTTACATTTTACAGTAAGCCCAGAGGTGCCAGGGCTATGAACTACCAACACAGGCCTCTCGGGAACTTTGACTCTTGTAAACGTAAGCACCCAGTGAGTTTAGGCACCTACCGGGTTCATCGGGAGCTTTGTGGATCATAGTGGAGCCAAAACTGGGATTTAGGTGCCCGAGTCTGGGGTTCAAGTGCTTTCATGGATTCCACCCACACTTTACAAATCACAATTTAAATCATTTTTACAAATGTACCAGAGCATCTTGAAATGCTCGGAGAGTTCTGTATTGTCTATGGTTGTTGCCTGCACGTATTCCCAGCGATCCCTTCGCTAAACGATCTCCATTCTTTGAATCATATCAACAAAGAAAACAACAGTAAATATTTGATATTGGAGTGAATGGGAAAATCTATATTCCAGCTCACAGCCTGACTGACAGCTAGGGGCCTATAGAGAGTGAGGGGCGTGCAGGAAGGAATACTTATCCCCTCAAGGTGTGAAGCAGTATCAGTCTGCTCTGCAGTCACTGATGCAGCTTCAGGATTAGACCCGTAGTAGGTATCCAGAAATAGACTACTCAAATCACATTCCGGTCCCAGCAGGGACGTTTCAGTCAAAGGCCTTTTACAAACAGGTAAAAATGGATAGAGCTAAAAATACCCAACAACACAGGCCTCTGGCCAAAATGTCTGTTGTGAATTGAATCTGTCTTGAGTAGTCTATTTATAGATACTTGCTAATAAAAGTAAGAGCTGAGGCTTGTTTTCCTTGTTGATATCATCCTGATTTATTGAAATTGACCTGCACAGCCAGTGCTGGGAATGGACACAAGCAAGGGAGTTAGAAAACATAAACATTCAAAGCAATTAGAATTGTGGAAACCCAACCGTTTTCTTCCAGTGATATTCATAAGTTTTACCAAAGGCAAAGTTTCACCATTTCCACCAGCAAACTCAGCTCTTTGCAGGAATTTCATCATCTGTGTAGCAAAATACTGTAATTTATACCTGTGAAAACGTCCTTTCATTTTTTAAATTGAACGATTAGTATCTTTCACTTAGCTCTTAGGACTGTATCTAAACAAAATCTTCATCATGGCAGCATCAAAGTTGTAAATGCGGTAAAAAGAATCTCACTAGAACACTGCAGATCAAAAGCCTAAAAGATTGGGACACTGAGTGAAAATTGCACCACCTTTTATTCTGCCTCAGGATCCTGCTGCACTCTGGACCATACAAGCAATGGACATGAGGCTTTCAGTCCAGATCCTGCAAACACATATGCACATGCTGGTCTTTAAGCACCTAACAGTCAATAAGTCTACTTATGCGAAAAGCAGTTGAGCTACTTATTATGTCTCAGATCCTGCAAATGCTTAACTTTAAGCACATTTTTAACAAGGAAATAACACTGCATATGCTCATGTCAGGTCTCCACAGTCCTCTGTGAGGAATGAATAAAGCCTTCACCTTTTTCAGAGGATGAGCTGCTCGATAGTTTGTGGACAGTATTTGTAGAATACATCAGAAAATGATATTTGTTAGCATATTGCTAACTGGCAATATCTTCTGATGCATCAGAAGGGTAAGTTACATATCTTCTCCAGGATAAATGCATAAAGCGAATGTGAAATGACTACACCGTGAAGTTTTTGAGATAACAATTTGCTAAAGCTGTAAGGTTTTCCAAAAACAAAACAAAACAAACAAACAAGAAATAGTCTCCCCCTTACTCCCCCTTTATTCTGTAATTCAAAAGTGGCTTTATGGATTTTGCTTCTGATTTTAGTAAAACTATGTCAGTACTTTGTCAGTGAAGGAAAGCTAGAGGGAAGTCACAGATTTCAGCACTACAATGAAACACAGCTGCAGAGTTTGGGTTAAAAAAGCCAGGAAAATGATTTGTTTATTGTTTACTGACTTGGATGCAGCAGATTGGAGGACATTTGAGAAGGAACCCAGAAGATTTTAAAATCCCTGCTAGAATACAGTAATTTTACTTTACACTCTATAGAGCAATCTGGACCCTAGTAAGAACTCATAGACTCAGATGTTTGTTGGTGATGTGATTCCAAAAAACATTGCTCTACAAAGTATGAAGAAAACCAGGCCGTAAAAAGTTGCTTAGGTTACATGGGACCCAAAGGGATTGCTTGTGTCCCTCATGATGATATAGCCACTCCCTTGTATGTGAGTGAATGGATGGACAGCAAGCAGGAAATAAAATCTACACTGTTTAGTTAACCTGATCCACTAATTACCCATAATGTTGTGTCAGACACAGTGTGTTACTGTTATGGGTTTGTGCAGGGCCCTCCTGTAGCTTGGTTCCTCTGAGCCCATAAAAAAGTCAGAGACCTCTGTTTTGTGCTCCCACCAGTGAGGAAGGATTATTTACAGTTACTTGCCCACCACTTTCTATTTACAGACAGTTCAGCTTAACAGCCTTAGGGGCCTCGCAGCCTTAGCTACTAACTGAGAGGCGCTTGGACTCCCCTCACTATGTGGCTTCTTTCTTTCTTTCTTCCCCCCAGCGCTTCCTTCCTGTGAACCTTCTGTAGCCCCTGGCTAGCAAGGCTGGCAGCTGCTCCCTATTGGCCCACTAAGTGCAGGCTGACTCAGCCAGTTCCAATTTTCCTTCCTTAATTGGGGCACACGTGGCAGAGGCCTCACTCAGCTTTCTTTTGCCTAGCACCCTGGCACAGTTGCTTTACATGTCCTATCAGTATGATGCGATGCAAAATGACTGATGCAACTTATGATGACGGGTTACACAGCACCTATGGTAGAGTTGTGCTTTATCTCTTGTTTTGCTGCAAAATGAGTATTAAACACAAGTGGGTGAAATCTATGGGCACGTTAAAAAGCTGGAACTGCAGAACAAGTTGATACATTTGTTCTTTGATGGCTTGTGCAATTACTTCCCTTTTGGTAATGTGGTTGCATCTCTGCAGAACTCTAATTGCTAAGCAAAGATGGTGCAGTTTTTTAAAGATGTGTTTAATTCATGCTTTATTCCTGAGACACTTCTTTTCTGTCTCCTGAAGAAACGTACAAGTCAATAGGAAGGAGAAATCAGAAGAAATAATCCAAGAGCAGGGAGAAACACATCCCATATGAAACTTGACTGGCTCTTCAAAGTATATTGCTCCCATTTGGCTCAGTTCGATAGTAAGTGAAAGTCATTATGAGCTGATGGCTGTATTGGGACTGGTGTAAAATGAGTTGGTGGTCCCAGTCTAGCTTCTAGTGCACCAATGCCTGTACCACAAAAGCCACCACTGCATCTAGCACTACTACCTTTGTTGGCAGTCCCACCAGAGACGGTAAGGACTGGATGGATATGGAGACCGACACATCCCACCTTGAAAATCCACCTAAATTTTTCCACAGAGGGAGCAGCCACAAAGTGTGATGAGGTGGCCTGCCCTTTTCAGGGTCAGAGGCCTGGAGCTGGCCAGCACCATCTAATAAGCCAACTGGGATGGAGAACCAGCTGGGTTTGGAGGTGCTGATTCTCCTATAAGGAGCAGCAGGAAGCTTCAAAGAAAGGGGGAAGGTCTGGAAACTTTAGAGAGTGAAAAAAGCTGAGACCAGAGGAACTGCCTCAGCTAGGAAGGGCTGCGAGTAATCTGCTAAGGCAGAAAGGACCTTGAGACACCAAGGGAGTTTGGGGTTGTGCCCAGCTTCAAGCTGTAGAGGGAGACTTTTGTGTTTATTTTTTAACCAGACCCTAAGGAGGGTTGTTGTCAATGAACTCATGAAAGCCTGTTGGGTGTTTACTTATGTGGGGAGAAGAAACTGAAGCAGGTCAACTGCAGAGTGACCACTGACCCCAAGGGACACCTGGGAGGCGGCCGGCTCAGTTAAACTGAACCACAATGCCACGGCCTGCATGGAGAGTAGAGTGCTTGCGTCATGTCACCACAGCATGCGAGGATGGAACTGTGTTAATTATGCACCAGGCAGGACCCTCCATGTTTGCTGGAGCAGGTGGGAGAGAAGGGTTAACCCTCAGAGAGCTAAGCAAGTAACCTGCTTAAGAACATATTCATATTTAAAACAAGTGTTTAGAAAAATTGACTGCTCTTGCAGAATCTGTTTGGTTAGAGCTGCCATCTCAGTGTTACAGGATTGTCTCACCCTTCCCTGGTCTGGATGGTGCAGAGGGGATGGAAGAAACATAAGTACCATTCCAGTGGCCTCAAGCACAGTCATCAAGGGGAGGGAAGCAGAACCAAAGTGGCACCATTTTCTCCCATACCTGTGGAACAGCATGTGGTTGGGGCTCTTGGAATACAGGAATGTAAATGGACGCTGTATGGCTCTTCGTTTGGGGAACTACATGTCATCTTCCCGTGGAAAAATCTAGGGGAGTTTTTAAAACATTAAAACATGCTGTTCTTTAAAACAACTTTGTACCCATCTGATTTCAATGGTTTCTAACGGTACCTGTATTCTCAGTTCTTATCTCTCATGAGACTATTCTGCTCATCTGTCTGTTTTAGGTATTTCTAAGAGGTTTATTCACCACAGTATATGAGCATTCCAAAAACAGATGAAACCAAGGGGGGGCTCCTGACCTTGTCAACATTACATCATACAAAGTCCTGCTCCAAGCCATCTGCTATCCTCAGGGACACAAATAAGAGGCAAGAGCCCAAAACTACACATGACAGAACTGAAGATTTTCCCAGTAAAAGGCAAGGAATGAGAAGGACAAACAAATTAAACTATGTCACAGAATTACACTCAGTAAAATGTTAACTGATCCAACAGCTAACACATGTATGGCTTTGATGGGCGATTTGGCCACTTAACAGACTAACAAAATCTTTTTTTAACTTTGCTAATATACAGTGTTGGCATTTAAAAACTTGCCATTTCCCCTGTATTACTGTATTACATGATTAAACTGTGGGTTTAATCATGGCTTAATGGGACTGCATAATTCTTTGGTAATACCCTATGAAAGGTATGGGTCTTCATTGTTATCTACAATAAAACAAGTATCTAGAATAAAAACATTGTTCTGTATTTCTGAACACCACGGTATAACACTTGTACCACAGCTGTGTTTGCCATCGCAGATCTCTATGCATGGATTTAGCTGTTGGCAAAATTTCCATAGCAATGTCTCTGCCAAATATAATCATTATCCAACCTATTCCCATGTTTATTAATGGAACTCTAATGATATTTGCTTTGTACTCCATATGTCACTTTAATGCCTATTCAGTCCAGGACCTTCCCTAAGATAAGAAAATAACATTACCTCAGTATTTAAGCTATTTCTTATAGTGAATATAGGGAAATACAATTTGATATTGTAGATACTGAAGTAAACTCGTCTATTTAACTTAGAAAAACTGAGAAGATTTCAAGTTCTTCCACTGTTCTGCTGCCAAGAAATGTACAGTATTAGTTTATTCCTCAATAATTTAAGAAGGGAGGACCTTTTATTGTATACATGAAGATTTTTTTGATCATATATGACAGTCAGATCTTGGATGGATCTGAGGATATAACCTGACACTTTAAAATACTCTGATTCTCCTCTCACTTGCACTGGGTTTACTCCTCTGGCATCTATAGATTTAATTATTATTATTATTTAGATTGTTATTATTTAGATCAGAATCAAGCACAGCGTGTCAGCTACTGGGAGATTCATGTGTGCATGCCAGCTAATCTATACACATTCTGAGCGGGGGCCCTGATAATGGCCTTCAAATATGTTAAAGGCTGTTATAAAGAGGATGGTGATCAATTGTTCTCCATGTCCACTGAAGATTGGACAAGCAGTAATGGGCTTAATTTGAAACAAGGGAGATCAAGATTAGATAATAGGAAAAACATTCTAATTGTAAGAATAATTACATACTGGAATAGGCTTACAAGAGCGATTAAGGAATCCCTGTCATTGGAGGTTTTAAGAACAGGTTAGCCAAACACCTGTCAGGGATGGTTTGGGTATACTTGGTCCTGCCTCAGTGTGAAGATCTGGACTAGATGATCTCTCAAGGTCCCTTCCAGCCCTACATTTCTATGCTTCTGTGAGTCTATACTCATGCTCGAGTTTACAGCGGTTGCCGTAACCTTGGCTTTCCTTAAAACACAAAGAGAGGCTACTCTGCAGACACCCTGTACCAAGTGTCATTTTGGGGGTTCAAGGCTGTAAAGTGCATTTTACTGCATGTCTGGTCCCTGAACCAACAATGTTTTTGTACATACACAAATTATTGATATAAATGGATTGCATGGATTTTGTGTGTGCTGCCCACAAATGGTACAGAACGCATGGTACACATTAAATGCTGCCTTTGCAGAGTGCATCAGCACCCATTTAAAAGGGACAGCACATCCAGTTCCAGGGGCTCAAGATAATTATAACATTAAGTCAACTGATTTTGAGGATTAACTCCTAGTTTGTATTTTTCACAAAAATTATTCTCATCTCTGAATAAACATGGCAAAAACCATCACAAGGAGAGGGGAGGAGAATGACAAAGACTGGTTTCTGACAATAGTATAAAGGAAACCTGAAATAAATAGAATAAATCCATTAATCTGATTAGATTGGATTTATGTACAAATTAGTTCTTTTAAAAAATTGTCAGTGTAGCTAGCAATGAGTAGATAAATTAAAACATAGGTGTCAGGAGGAAAGAAGCTCTTGATTTGCAGTTGAATACGCAATATAATTAAACAGAAATTTTATCTGAGATATCTATCATACCAAAGGGAAGATGTAAGCAGAAGTAAATCTTAAAAGACTATAATTTAGTTTTGATGGATGTGGACAGATTTAGTCTTTTAGCTGAATATTTTATCAGTAGGTTTTCCATTTCCAATATTACAGTTAGTGAATTACATTTTTAATGCACCGCAACATTCACATCTCCATTATTTAAGGATACAGAAATGTCCACCATTCAAAAACCTCCTGTGCCTGTCATTATTGCCTTATACTATTTGGCTGTACTACATAAACTCATGGGAACACTTCTCATGAAGTGAGTTGCAGCCCACGAAAGCTTATGCCACAGAAATTTGTTAGTCTTTAAGGTGGTACAGGACTCTCATTGTTTTTGCTCTATACCAGGGGTCTCAAACTCGCGGCCCGCGGGCCAACTGCGGCCCGCGGGCTTGTGTCATGCGGCCCGCAGTCCGAATCCGGCTGCAGGCTTGTGCTGGCATTTTTTTTTGAGCGGAGCTCCGGGAAGCTGTGGCCGTCTTAAAAAGGAAATGGCTGCCGAATGTGGGCCCCACAGAGAGATTGACGGCGGAGAGTGGAGTCTGAGAGCCTCTCTGTCTGCTCTACTGTGGTGCTTTAAAAAGGAAACGGCCGCCGAATGTGGGCCCCACAGAGAGATTTGACTGCGGACAGTGGAGCCTGCAAGTCCCTGTGAGAGCCTCTCTCTCCAACTGTGCCGCCGAATTTTACCCTGCGTGGAGATTTTTTCGGCGGAGAGTAGAGCATGAAAGGTACAGTAGAGTAGTGTGTGTCATGTGCGGCCCCCTGAACTCCACTCAATGTAAATGCGGCCCGCCACAGCAATTGAGTTTGAGATCCCTGCTCTATACGGACTAACACGGCTACCCCTCTGGAACTGTTCACCATGGGAATTCTTGTTTCTTAAGCAGCTGGGGCTAAATCCTGCTTGTGCCTATGCGACTGCATAAGAGGAAAGATGGCAATGTAGCTCACAAGCAGCACAGTGTGTAATGTGGATAGAGATGGGATCCTGTAGTAGTGAATGAGATGTACACCGTGACAGGAAGTGTAAGGTGTCAGAGAAACACAATGACTAGAAACACAATGACTAGAAACACAGCACATACATAACTGCTTCAAAAATACTATAGTATTAAACAGTAGCAACATAAAGCACAGCAGCATCACTACTACAAGCTGCAGAGTTTTGATCCATCACTGTGCTTATATAAAGTATCTAATAGAGAGCACTTTGCTCCAGAATTCAGTAGCAGTAAAGAGTACTCTTTAGCCAACTGGGCCAGCCCAACAGTGGTATGTTATCCTGAAGCACAATGTCTTTTTTGTTGGATGCATCTCCCACTGTATATCTGAATATGTGCTACTGGGTCTGATCCAAATCCTGCTGAAGTCAATGAGAATCTTTCCATTGACTTCCTTGAAAGTTGGGTAGAGCCTCCATGCACAGACTTGCTGTATGCCTATAATAAGCATGCTGTAGAAATGAAAAATAGAAAAGTTCCCCTTACAATCATTTCATGTGTTCTACAAAATTCTGAGTTAGTGGTTGATAGATTTTTTTTTTTATAAATTCTTCTTCTTTGGAGGCTTAGATAGTCTAGCAAGATTTCTCTTGCTTTATTAATAGCAAATTTTGGGACAATGACATTAAAAATTTAAAAGAACTCATGGAAACATCAAGTTCAAACACCACTTCCACAGTTAATTATGATTTCTTTTTCATTCCTTCATGTAGTGTTTACATATTTACTAGTATAGCATAGATTAAAAATACTCTGAGGACTCCCATGGGCATTGAAGTGTGATACGAGCAAGAATTATATACATTTTGAGAAACAGAAGTTGCATTTAAATTGAATTTCTAGCAGGATGACATATTAAAGCAATCTAGTTTATTTACTTCTTGCTTTAATCAATTCCTGAAGGAAATTTAAGCTGTCTTTGGGCTTGACAGTTTAATTATTATCACATATTCAGAAAACTATACATTCTATAATTTTTGCATACAGTTGAATAAATTTTAGGTCTTTTCCATTTTGCTTGGCTATTTGTGAGCAAGTATTGTATAATGAGGCTACTGTACACAAGGTGCTGTATGTGCTGGGTGAAATCAGGGCAACATTGAAACCTTTTGCAAAATTCACATTAATTTCAGTGGAACCAGGATTTCACCTCCGTGTAGAAGCTGGATCTAAACTCCATGGGGTAAGGTTCTTCAGTTTCCATGGCAGATAAAAAGTTGAGCAACAGATTTATTTAAATTTTAATATAGAGTGTTTAACTGAATTAAATAACCAAATGAATAGTTTAATCAGTACATTATCCCCACTGTTATTTATTTAGGGCCATGTTGTAAATCCCTTGCTCGCTCTGGGATTATTCTTGTGAGTAACTGCTTGCCAGTGTGAATAAGGGAGTCACAATCTGGACTTCAGGCATTAAATTGTGTTTAATTTAAATCATCCCAATATTTTCAGAAGGCAAAATCCTGCAGATGTTGTTCTGACAATTCCCAGCTACATTGTGGAAGTTGTCAGGATGGGGAAGTTGGAGGCTGTCAGCATCCATGGAGCCTTAAGAAGCTGTTTGAGAGAGTGAGATAAGCACATTAGCTACCTAATGTGTGATCATCAGTGAAATTAAATGATGTTTTAATTGACATCTGTAGGTTTCAATGATAACATCCCATCAGATGAATGGGGCAATCCAGACCTTTGAAACCTATTATTTCACATTGTCTGGAAGACAACACAACAACATTTTATACTTAAATCACATTTTCAAGGTTATATTTCTAACCATTAGTTCTTAAAACATTGGCCAAAATTTTCATACTAGGATGCAAAACTTAGAATCCTGAGGCACCAAAGTAGAAATGGCCTAATCTCTAGCAGGACCAAACACAACAAATCCCAGAAAATCAATGGGAGCTGCAGATCTTCAGCACTCATTTAAATCACATAATTTTAATGTAGGTGCCTACATATGGATTTAGGAACTTAATTTGGGCATCTAGATTTGACAATTTTGGTCATTTTTTTTTAAAATTAAAGTTTAGATTCCGGAGCATAATTCTGTGGCCAGCGTGGATTCTTGGATTCCATAGTAAATTCTGTGGCAGGAAATCATGGAATAAATAAAACATAAATAAGAAGACTAAGGGCCTGAAAGAGTCACAGAGCCTTCAGTGAGTTTTAGATCAAGATAAAAGTTTCATTATGGTAAGGTTTGTAGCACACTGGGTAACATATAGTATGGGATATTCAAAGATTTAAGATTATAAATTCCATTGACTTTCAATAGGACTTTTGCTCTTTTGTTACATAGGTATTTTTGAAAATCTCACCCATAATTATTAATGGAGCTCATAGTTTTTGTATGTCTTTAATAAAAAGTAAAAAATCTGCTGAAGTTAACAAAGATGTTGAGCAGGTAGTGCGGTTAAATGAGAGTCTACAAGATGTATTCTGCTAAATGATTCTTATAATAATATTTTCCATTTATCTAATTCAGCACATCTTTTACCATAAAGTGCTTAATAACTCAATATATGTGGATCATTTCACCCATTACCAACCTGAACCCACCTTCAGAATTAGGTTGATGAAGGCAGACATAGGGGTCTGGTTTATTTAAGTCTTGCAGTAAGATTTGTATTGATTGTGTGGTTTACTTTACAGCTCGCTGTCATTAAAAACCTATTTTGAGAGGACTTCATATAGAGAACATGAGGCCAGAGGCATATTATTAAGAGAGATGAACATGATCAAAATGCCTCCCACCTTATGTCCATTCTACTAGGAAGAGAAAAGGTTTGTGAAAAGAACATTCTTTCATAGGCCATGTCTATACTAGCTCTTATGTTGCCAAAACTTTTGTCACTCAGGGGTGTGAAAAAATCACCCCTGAATGACATACGTTTTGTTGGCATAAGCACTCACGTGCACAGTGCTAGATGCTCTCCCACTTATGTAGCTACTGCTGCTCATTGAGCTTGTTTTATTATGTCGACAGAGGAGCTCATAGAACAGCATAACATGGCTCTTATGGCAGGTCATTTAGTTCAGCCCCTTGCACTGAGGAAGATCTATTCCTGATAGGTTTTTGTCCAAATTATTCTTAAAAATCTCCAGTGATGGGGATTGAACAACCTCTCTTAGAAGCCTATTCCAGAGTTTAACAATCCTTGTAATTATAAAGTTTTTCCTAATGTCTAATCTAAATCTCCTTTGCCACACATTACACATCTCGATTCTTTTCCTACCATCAGTGGACATGGAGAACATTTGATCACCATGCTCTTTATAACAGCCCTTAACAAATTTGAAGACTGTTATCAGATCCCCCCAAGTCTTCTAGTCTCAAAACTAAATATGCCCAGTTTTTCTAATCTTTCCTCATAGGTCAGGTTTTCTAAGGCTAGGTCTACACTGACAGCGGAAAATTCGCCGCCGTCAGATCGATTGCTCTGGATCGACTGAGCAGTCTGTGTAGACCCGCTCAGTTGATCCAGCAAGTGACACAGGAAAACCACCCCGGTAAGTGGCGTAGCTGATCCCTTCGACGCAGCGCAGTGTGAATGGCATGCAGAGGAGATGCTGCAGAGTTGACGGGAGATACGCAAGTGATTTACGTCACTTGTGTATCTCCTGTCGACTGCCACTGAATCGCAAAGGTAAGTGTAGACCGGGCCTAAATCTTTTACCATTTTTGTTGCTGTCCTCTGAACTCTTTCCAGTTTGTCCACATCTTTCTTAACGTATGGTGCCCAGAACTGGATGCAATACTCTAGCTGAGACCTCACCAGTGCAAAGTAAAACATTTACCTCTTGCAACCTACATATGACACTCATGTTAATACACCAAAGAATGATATTAGCCTGTTCCTCAGCTACACCACATTGCTGATTTATATGCAATTTGTGAACCACTATGCCCTCAGACACTTTTAAACAGGACTGCTGTCTAGCCCAGTGTTTCCCAACCAGTGCACCACGGCACACTGGTGTGCCGTCAGGCCTGAGCAGGTGGGCCACGGAATCTCTTGAAAAACTACTTGAAGAGTTCTGAGTTGGCTCATGAATATCCATGAGGTCATTTGGAGACTATGTGGTGGTGTGCCTCAAAATAATTAAAGGTATCAAGGTGTGCCATGGCAGAGAAAAGTTTGGGAACCACTGCTCTAGCCAGTTATTTCCCATTTTGTAGTTGTGCATCTGAGTTTTCTTTCCTCATAGAAGTACTTTACACTTGTCTTTATTCAATATCATCTTGCTGATTTCAGACCAATTCTCTGTTTTTTCATCAGCTTCCTTTCCATTTTATATACAATTAGTGTGGTGGAACAACTTAACCATTAGTGTCCTTGAACTTTGCAGACTACCAGCTAGTTGCATGCTTGGAATGTATACAAGACCATACATGGGACTTAATTCTGATTACACGCCAATTTAAGTCAATTTAAGTCGATAGTGTAAACCAAGTGTTATATCAGAATCAAGCCTTTCATGTCCCAGGGATTAAATACAATTTATACAGTGAAACCAACACTTATGCCTAAGCAACCCTAAAGACATTTCCTGTCTTAGCAAAACACTTTATAATAGTGTTTGACCTTCATAAAGACTCTTCACAAAGACAAAGCTTTGACCTTATTCCTTATACCAAGGATACATTTGGCCCAGCCTTTCAGCAACAATGCTTACTATTCCCTTGTGTCTGACACCTCTCTGCTCCAAATGGGAGCTGAGAAAGAAAAGGGAGGGGGGAAAGGAGAGAAGAGCTTATTGTAGGTTTGAGGTCAGTGACTTCACAATGTTTATAAGATTGGATAGTACATGAAGGGCCAGATCCTTAGGGGGTGCAAATATGGCAAATCGCTACAGCAGCTGCTATTAAATTCTTGTTGAGAAGCAGGGAGAGATGGATAGATTTTTCAAATATGAGCATTAGTGAAGTGGGAATTAATAAGCTTATGTACGTATGACAATACAGATATAAGATTTTTCCAGAATTGCTATTACCAACATATTCGTATTGTTGCCCTAATAAATTGATCATCATTCCCATACTGAAGTATTTTGCGGACAGGATTAACAGCATTTCACGTTATCCCTCTGGGAACATGTAAAGACACAAATCACAAATCGGCTTTTCAGCTGTGATATGAGATGTCACCTTGGCTGTAGGATTCCTCAGTGGACAACCCCATGTGTGACAGCTCTTTCGCTTCACTTGGAGCCCTACAGCAGGTATTAAAATGCTGCATACTGCTCTCATATTTTAATAAGAAATTTCAATTTACTTTTGCTAGCGGATATAAAGCACTGAAAAACAGATCAAATTAAGAAATGTCTAATTTATATTTATCTGTAAGTTGAGCTGAATGGCTCTTGAGTGAATTATGAAATGACAAATATCAATATTATATCTGAGGCAGATGGAAAATTCCATGTGTGAATGTTATTCATTCATTACTTTAAGAACCAAAAATTGTCACAAATTTAATACACAATATCCCTTCATGTTACATTTAGACTTGCTCATTAAGTGACGAATATGTAAAATCTAGACCAAGTAGAGAAATCCCCCTCACTATACCCTATAAGTTATTTATTCCAGAAGATACATCACATTTCCTGTGCTCATTAAATGTGATACAGCTATTTTGTTTTCACCAGAGTAGACTATAAGAATTATTTGTATATAAGATTGATTTGTCACACTTCTTAGGAAGCCACTCTTTTTTTGAGATACTTAAGCACTGGCACACTAGATGTAGTCATTATTGTCATTCAGGGCTGGCCTTCAGGAAAATGGAGCCCTGGGCAAACTTATATTTTGGCCCCCTGATGCCTCCCCAGGCTCCCCATCCATTACCACATCATCCCTGGCTCCTGAGCCTCCCCCAACTTGTCCCCCAATCACCCCTGTCCCCCACTGCCTCTCCATTCATTCCTCCCAAACCCCCCAGCCCACGCCACCTCCCCAGGCTGCCCCATTGCCCTTGGCCCCACCCATCCCCTCATCGTCCCCAGTCCCCGCTGCCTCCGCATCCATCCCCAAATCTCCCTGGCCTGCTGCCTCCTTAGATTCTCCACAGCCCCATTGCACCTGGGCCCCACTGCTTCCCTTCCCCATTGTTCTGAGTTCCCTTCCACAGCTTCATACCCTCGGCCCACCCTGCTCCTTGCCCTCCTGACCACGGTGCCCTGGGCAGTCACCCACATTGCCCGCCCATAAGGTCAGCTTTGTTGCCATTTTTCAGATGCAGACTTTAAAGCACCTGACAAAGATTATTAAATATATTTTTGCCCATTGTTAAAAAGGAGCGATAAATGTGTGGTTAAGGCACTAAACTGGGATTTAGTGAATCTGCGTTCAACTCCAGACTCTTCTACACATTTCCTGTGTGACCTGGGGCAAATCACGTAAGCCAAGTGGTGACAGTGTGTACCCCTATGCTCACCCTTTTAGAAGATTATGATAAATGTTATACAAAGTATGCCTTGTAAGATATCAATTGAAAAGTCATAATTTGCTGATTATTATTGTCTGGCAACACTTTATGTAAATGTATAAGATTCTACTGTATGATATTACTGGTGCATGTTCCAAGCATAGAGGGCAGTCATAAACCAGTTCCCAGAGACTAAAACCTAAATGACTCCTCAGCCAGGTGCCAGTGAAATCAAATGGACCATCATCTGGTTAAGTGGCAATTCTTTGATAGGAAAGAGGGTCTGGGTGAAAAATCTACATGTTGACACAGAAGCAGCTTGGGGTTGCTGTCCACACAGACGTTCTGTCTCCTGAACCTCGGCAGGAGATAATTTTCAAAGAAGAGAAAGAACTATAAGGCTATGTCTACACTACTGCCTATGTTGGCCTAACTTACGTTGCTCAGCGATATGGATAAACCACTCCCTTGAGTGACATAAGCTACAATGACATAAGCATTCTTCTGCACAGCACTATGTTGGCTTCTCCCGCCAACACGGCTTCTGCTGTTCGTTAAGGGGCCGACAGGAGAGCTCTCAGCCGTTGGCAAAGAGCCTCTTCACCAGATGAGCTGCAATGGAGCAGCTATATTAATAGAGCTGTGCTACTGCAGCACTGTACATGTAGGCATGGACTTAGAAGGGAGAGCAGATGCCCCAAATTAAGTCTCCCTTTCTCTTTACCCATAGCATCGACGACACTTGAAGAACAAAGGAAGTAGCACTGGACTGGGGAAGGGATCCTGATTGAAAGTTCAGCCAGTAAGACTGTTAGAACATGTGGTGAGAGAGACCTTTGAATTTACTTCAGTTTGTTAAGTTAGGCATTAGTTGCATTTTACTTTTATTTTTTTGTAACCAATTCTGACTTTTATGCCTCGTTACTGGTAATCACTTAAAATCTACCTTTCTGTAGTTAATAAAAGAGTTTTACTGATTTATTGAAATCAGTGTGTTTGGACTGAAATGTTTGGGAAACTCCATTTGGGATAACAGGATTTGTGCACATCATTTTCTATTAATAAAATAACAGGCTTTGTATGAGATTGTATTGTCCTGGAGAGAGCTGGGCAGAACAAAACGGGGGAAGTCTGGGACTGGGAATTTGTTGGTGTTGCTCTGCAGGGTAATTCCAGGGTGGCTGGCTGTAGCACTCACACAATATAATTGGGAATAATTTACATACTGGAGGCTGTGTGTGAGCAGACCAGGAGTGGTAGCTTTCACAGTGAAACACATTAGGTACCTTAGGTTAGATAATTGAGGGGACACAGCTGTTCATCAGTCCAGATTGGACCCTGGGTGATGTCACACAAGCTTTTCAAAGTGGCCAATGATTTCAGGTGCCTCAATTTTGAGGTGTCCAAAGGCAGACACCTTAAAAAGGCCTAATTTTCAGAAAGTTCTGAGCACTTATCCTCTGAAAAATCAGGTCCCTTTAAAGTGTCGCATGTTGGCCACCAAAATTAACACTACTTCCTTTCTCCTATCGCCGTTTACCTATCCTGTCATATAGACTCCTAGCCCTTCAGGCAGGGACCGCCTCTTTCTATATGTTTATACAGCATCAAACACAATGGAGCTCTTGTCTTGGCTGGTATGTCTCGATGTTATCAGAATATTAATAATACAGGTGGTTAAATTGAGGCCCAGAAAGATTGCTCAAAGTCAGTCAGCACAAGAGCAAAATTGGGAATCTAATCCATATCTCCAGATTCCTGTGACGTAGGCTATGTGTCTCCCCTTAGTGAGACACAGAGCTGTAAGTATATCTCTGCCTGTAGCGTTCTTATTTCTAAGCTAGAAGCTACTGGGGAAAAATGTCACACTAGGATATGGACTCAAAGCTAAAGTGGACAGTATATGTATAAGGAACTGGAAAGATTGCTGCATCACTAGGAGTGCAACCTTTGCAAGAGAAATTAAAACAAGTTCCTTTCTGCCAGTCCTTAGTGGCTTTTCAGATGAAAGCTCAAGATCCCATGAATATTGATTAAAAGGTAACACTCTCCACCTGGCTAAAGCCAGGAACACAGGCTGAAATACCAGCCTGTGTACGAGCTTTTGATGAGCACAAAATGTTTATCACATTTTCTTGCAGTAGCAGTGCAGTACCATGGCCAAATTCACAGTGGCTGCAATCTCTTTCAAGTTCACAGAGTTTCAGCTTCCAGTACCTGTGGACAGGGCCCAAGCATAACTTTTTCGGGCCCAGTACAAACTTGAAACATGAGCCCTGTCCTACACACATGCCACAATTCCTCATCCCATACACATAATCTCATGAGCCATGAAAAAAGTTTGAATTCTGAAATTACTGTTACAAAGTCTACATTTCTGAAAAATGCCCCCCCCCTTTGCTATTTTTGTTTAACATAACACCCAGCCTGAGAGTCCTACAAGTTGGCTGACTATTTTGTAATTTTTTGGTCATTGAAAAGGTATTATATCCTGTCAATGTCTTGATTTTTTATTGCTTGAGACTGCTCTAACACTGCTTCTGATTGGCTCCAGCAAATCTCAAAAGATCTGGAAATAAGTTTCTATAAATATCCTCAGGCATGATCTACAATTTAGCCTCAATTTTTTCCTCATGGTAATGGAGATTGCAGTCTAAGCTAGGCCCCCCACGGCCTCCGGTAAACTGTACCCTTTCCCCCATCCCATGTGGGGGCCCTGGCTGTGGTCTTGGGTGATGAATATAATAGGCCAGGCCTCCCCTGGTGCAGCTACTGCTGACCCGCCACCAGACACCTGGGCCATGGTGGCTCTGCCTCTTCCCCTCCGTGCTAGGAGTGGGCTTCCGCCAGATGTTTTTGCTTATTTATTAGACACCATGCAGGTTCTGGGGCAGCTGAGGAGTGGTATCTGCAACTCAGCTTCCTGGAACCCTTGGACTCCCCAGGGAGATTACTGATGAACCTGGGAAGCTAAATAGCAAATACCACCGTACCTATCCAGGAACCTGCATGGTGCATAATAAATAAGCTTGGCTTGAGGGAGGGGCAGAGAGCACAAGCAGTGAGGGCCTTGGGGGAAGTGAGGGCCTTGGGGGAAGGAGGCAGTGGAGAGGGGGGACAAACAAGGAGGAGGGAGGAGAGATATGGCAAACGGGAGTGGGGGGGAAGATTAGGGATGGGGAGAGGAAGGACAAAGCGAGTGGCAACAGCAGAGCTGAGCAGGGAGCGGAGCGGAAAGGAACAACGCATATGGGCCAAGAGGGGAGGAGAGGGAAAGGAGAGTAGAGATGCTCTCAGTGAGTGAGGGAGGGGGCTGAGTGGAGGAGTGGGCGGGGCATGGGCAGAGCAGGGGTGGAGTCTGGGGTGCGGTGTGGGCGGGGCTGTGGGTGGAAAAGGTGGGACAAGGAACTAGCCTCCCTGAGGGGAAGCTTCACCCACCGCCCATGCCTGTGGTTAATTTCACTACCAGTATTTAATTCACAGCTGAGCACAGTGCTCTGGGATATACTAAGCTTGGATGGTGTTATACTGCATGAAATCTATATGTATTTGTTAATTATATGTAACATGTATGTATCCAGGGAACATTATGTATCTAGTATGTATCCAGGGAACATTAGGGTACATGAATGTAAGGGAGTGACTGAATCATTTTCTCAGTCTGCAAGACTTTACTATGGTGGATAGCACCCCAAAAATTGAGCCAAATTCTGCTCTTGGTTAGTTATGAGTTTAGCCAGGCATAACAGAGCAGATTTAAGGTGCCAATCTGCAGACATTTATAATGAACGCGTTGTCTGACCCCTATCTCCCCCTGAATTTAGGATTGTCATTCAATTAAGAAAAAGGAACATCTGGCTCCTATTTACACAAAGCAATTACACAATGACAGAACACCTTACGAAAAGCAATCCATCTAAAATGAATTCAGGACCTAAAACATTTTCATGGGAAAAACCCCACACTTGATTTTTACATACCATGGCCCTGATTTTTTGCTTATGTAGTTATGTATATCTGTGAAAAATGCACACCGAGTTGGCATAAAATGCAGCCAATCTGGTTTGATAACATTTCCAGCTCGCCCTACACAAAGTGGAAGGCAGTGGAGAATCAGGCCCAATAACTTTTATTCAGTGGAAGGTGACACTGGTTTTTCATTGCTAAGACACAGACACATGGATGAAGATTTCAGGTTACCTGATGCCTGGAGAACACAACCCAGGTGCATGCAAATGTATTACAGGTCTGTGGCAGTTAAATGTCTTCATATGGGATGCAGAAAAGGCGGCAATTGAGAATGTTGATAGACACCACAATTGCTTAGGATTTCTTAGGGCATGTCTACACTGCCGTGGCATAATGCGGCTACACAAGAACTCCTACACTGGCACAGCTGTACTAATACAGCTGTGTCATTGTAAGTTTAAGTATAGACTAGCCCATACTGTCGGAGCAGCAGCCAGTCTCAGAGGGTCTGAATCTCATTTACATTAAAGCCCCTTTATACTGCTCTGGTAATGCAAAGGGGCCTTAAAGTGAGAGTAGGTTGTATTTAACTGTATTGACTTCACTGGGAGCAGAGTTAGGTCTATGCTGAATACTTCAGAAAATCCCACTCAATCTCCATGAGTACAGCCACTTCCTCACTCTTTGCACAGGTATAGCATGTGCTTCCACAGCAAAAGTTGCCAGCTTCACCGGTTGATACAAAATGAACGATTCAGGCCATGTCCCCTGTCCCATCCTCTGGGGTGGCAAGTACTGGTAGCATGGCTAAACTCATATAGTCTTTGTGCTCCCTAATGCTGCTCATCTCCTGAGCAGGTGCATGCAGTCATAATTCTTTGGACCTCTTCCCCCTACCATTGGCACCTTTGCAGGACTCTACACAGATTAGCCCAAAACTATTTTCCAGTGTATATTTAATTTGGACCCATTTATTTGGTTTGTCTTTACCATTTTTTGGATGTGGAACCAATAGGTAACACTAGTAAATCATGCCCTTTGTGTTTAGTGCCCTTAGTTTACTACTGAGGCGCTGTATGTTGCTGTTTCAGGTGAACTTTAAAAGCAGCAAGCAATAGTAAAATACACTCAATTCTCACTGGTCCCTATTGAATTCATCCAAGCAGGTGCAGCTGACTTCAGAGTCTTTCTTCAACAAGATGGGCAAATGTGCCAAATTTGCCTTTAATTTACATTACCACTGACATTTTTCAATCACACATGTCCTTTTTTGTTTGCATGCTGCATCAATTGCACCTCACATAATGTTCTCTCCTTCTTTTCATAACTGCAAGAACATCAATCAATCTAACAGCAGTTTTCAAAGCCATCCAATTATATTTGTGTATGCTGGTTGATGCCTTCAATAATGACTGTTTAAAATTATGGCCTTAAACTACAGTATGCACAGAAAGTATTAATCTAACATTAATTTCAGTAGAAAATTAAGCCTTTGGCATTAATACTTTTAGGAGTGTCATGTACCAAGAACAATCTGTTAAATCACAATTTAAACATATTGACCAGATATTTTTTATAAAGCTTATAGATTGCTTATGAGACTCATGATGCCTTGAAAGTCATGTCAAGAAAAATGCTAGCTTGCTAGAAATGATTGGGTCAAGAATTGTTAACTAAGGAATATGTATTTTGATATTGTACTAAACAAATAAACAGCAGATGGTTAAGTTAGCAAAAATTCAATGTACAAGACAAATAAACAGATGTTCAAATATCCTGGAAATGTATGGGTAAAATGTATTTCTATCTGTGAAAAAGAGGAAATAAGTGAAGATGAAATTGTATGCAGTCCTGTAATTGTACCGAGCTGTAAGTTAACTTTAGAATCAAATGAAGCAATAGTGCAAGCTGTTCAATTCAGGCTGCTAAGGGGATTCTCTAGAAAATTTATATGTATGCACTTTTCTGTTGTGCTCTGATTAACACTAGTTAAAAGACATTCGATCAAGTTGGCTGCTTTAAGGTCCTTTAAATTAACAAATCAAACCCTGACTGATAACAAATAAGAAGGTAGGTTTTGGGGTTTTGTTTTTTTAAATGTACTGTTGATTGAGAGCTCTCCTCAGGCTTATTTCCATTTTCTAAGATAACGTGATAAACAGAGGGCTAAAAAAGAATAGAGAGGTCTAGAGAACTGGAGATACTCAGCCTACCTCTCCTTGCCAGATAGGGTTGACAGTATTACACGTGATCTTGGATCTCTTCTCCTGTCCATGGTGAGGAAGTGCTGGGAAGATGCTGTGCTTTCCAGGCTGAATGGAAATCTTCAGGTATGGATCTGGGTTGAAGAACATTCCTTTCTTCAGGCCCAAAGCCTGGAAATCTGCAAAAAGTTGAATATTCTGATTAGCAATCATATTGCAATGAGGTTCTGTTGGCTTTCCAGGAAGAACAAGGGGAACGAATGACAAATTAAAAAGTAAAGCAGGAATGTGGAAAAATCCTACTACATTACTTCAACATTACTTGTATTGCAACATAAAACTAAACCATAATAAATAATGTCAATAACACTTGGGATTAATCAACTACTTTGTAAAAAGCACTAATCCTCTATCCTCTCCATCTGTGGAGAAAGTAAAAATTAGTTTGTAATTAAAGCACAAGAGTGGAAGTGAAAATAAAAAAAAGAGTTTTAATTCTCGGCTTTGTCAAAGATTTTGTGTGATTAAAGGCAAGTCACTTAAAAACTTTGGGAGAAATTCTGATCCCTTTGAAGTTAATGGCAAAACTCTTAATTTACTTCAATGGGGCCAAAATGTTATCTTTTGTGACTTAATTACCCTTCTGTAAAAGTTTCTCAATAAATACTTTCTCAAAAAGTGTTTTGTGCATATTTATTTAAATTTTTAAAAGAGCTATCCTGAGCCAGGATCAGTCAAGAGCTGTACTTTCTGCAGAGAGAATTGAGTGATTGAAGAGTAGTAAAAGATTCTGCTGAAAACACACCTCAAATTCCATCCTTTAGAATTTGCAGAAATTTAATTTTAGATTTGCACATGGAAATGCTCACCCCCAACGTGCTTGTGCATTCATCTACCCAAGGAACAAAAATAATACCATGTGAATAATCACAACCAAGCTTTAATTTCAAACACTAATGATCAATCCATTGAGAAAAAAATTCTGAATTTGAATAATAAACAAATTTGGGAAAATCATGATCTGGTCAAAGATGCTCCACAAGCAGGAGAAGCTAAACTTGTCAAGATTCACTTCATTCTATTCTATACATTCAGTTGAGCTGTAGTAAGTGAATTTCACAATATTTCTTATATGAAATATTCCTTGTAAATATTTTTGATACTCTCTGTACAAGAAATAAACTCATTTAAATCCTGCATACAAAAATATAATGTTTTATTGTTTTTTACAATAAAAGGATCATTGTGCAACATTAATATTATTGCATTATTATTTTATTACACAGTATTATGTATTTTATTTTTGTATAGTATATAACACAGTCCAAATTTTCAAATGCAAATGCCTGAAGTTTGGTTCCTAAATCTAAGATTAATCTAAATATGGCTTTAAGCATCCAACTTCAGTCAACTGGGCTTAGAAGTTTTGGCTTCATGGAGGCTTCCCCTCTCCTCCCCCTTTAAATAAGTCTGCTTCTTTATACCGGTGAGTCTCTTCTAAAGTAACTTAGGAAAGTGAGTGGTTACCATTTCAATGTTTTGAGCAGGATTTTAGCTGCACAACTTCAAGGGGCTTTAATATGAATCATGAAGAGTGCTTCTTTTCAAATTTACCCATAAGATCCTGAAGAAGGCCATGTAGCCCATTATTGCTTGACTTTATGAAGTCCATGAAATACTAAACAATCTACAGGTATCTCGTTAGTTCAGGTCTCAACAGTAGCTAGTTCCAGTACCATCTGACTCTTTTTCCAGATGCATTTCTAGCTTCCTTTGGAACATGTAACCACTTCCTTTTAATGACATTAGTGTGTGATTCTTTATTGCAACTGCTATTTGTACAGAGATTCACCTCCTTTCATTTAAAACTCTATTTCATATTGAAACAAAGGCAATGAACAATAATTTTGCTTCTTTCTTTCTGTCACTATTTTAAAGAGATGTAAAGTATTAGGAAAGAGAAATCCAACCGATTTTGGAGACTCTTTCTAAATATTTTTAAGTGTAATTTCTCTTTGAGGGTTGTTTAAAAGTCCTAATCTGCCACGTGTTCATCACCATACAGTTTGAATACTTTAAAAAAAATGATGAAACTGCTGTTCCAATAGGTCAGATGAGACCAATTAAAAACCCGCTAACAACAGTGCAATTGTGTCAATAGGAGGATGTGCTAGATGGATTGGAACTCCTAATGGAATGATTTGTAAATGAACACAAAATGTATGTCAGAGTACAGCTACGTGAAAGAGTAGGGGTAAAGGATCACAAACTCTAGGGAGCTAGGCAAATATATTTTGCTTCAATAGACAGTTTGTGATACGACCAATTAAATGATTTTGTTGCGCACGTTTTTAAGAACATAACTGCAATTATGGGTCAGGTCCATCTAGTCCAGTATCCTCTTTCAGACAGTGGCCAGAACCAGAGCTTCAGACAATTTTGGAGAGATCCACCCCTCGTCCCCTTCCGCTTCTGGAAGTCAGAGGTTTGGGCTGCCCTCAGCCTGGATTGGATCCTTAACCATCTTGGCTAGTAGCCTTTAATGGACCTATCTTCCATGAAGTTGTCTAGTTCTTTTTCTAAACCAGTTATTTTTGTGGCCATCACACCATCCCACAGGAATGAGTTCCACAAGATAATTGTGTGAAGAAGTACTTTTTCTTGTTTGTATTAAACCTGCTGCCTGGTATTACCGTATCCATTTGATTATCTTCATTCCACCAGGTGATGCCTATTAAATTCATATCCTCATTTAATACCAGGCACTCTAGTTCACCCATCTTGATATTTAGACTTCTACCATTTATATATATATGATCTGCCTAAGATGACATGCTGCAAGTTCATTACATATAAGCACCTGTACATTTTGTCAATATTCAACTGCTTGCCTTCATCTTTTATATTTAAATGTGATTCTATTTTGTTGGACTGTCTTCAGTAGCTCCTATCTGTACTTTACCAACCTCTTTCCTTTCCTCTATACTAGGATATAGAGTTTCCCCCTTAATAAATCCATCCCTAAGAGAAGTCTGCCTGAAACATGTGCTGCTCTACACCTGTGACATTCAGCTCATCGGGCAGAGATTTCAAAAGCTGTAGCACATGTGAGTATTAAAAACATGCTGTATTTTAAGAATCCCATTGTCACATCTGTCCGATCCTTTTCAATAATCAAATAAAAACCAGGTTAAGGAAAAGATCACTCCATTCAAAAGTTCTTCTGTGATAGCATGTGTGGTTATGCGCTTAGCAGCATCATTCCACAAATAAAATGCTTTGGTTCAGACTGTAACCTTATATGGTACAAAGGTTTAAAAAATGGGAACTTTGCATAGGATGCCCCTCTTGAGTGTGAGATTCTTATGTACAAGACACCTTTCAAATAATGTGTGGCTCCCAATTTTACTGAAGTCCAATATGATCAACTGGCTTTGCAGTGAATACTGCACTGTCAGCAGTACATTCCAGGAAAACCCAAACCATGACTGCAAAAGGGATACTGATGACCGTGTTGCAACAAAATAACACAATAAGGCTACAGGATGAGAAAGAATGAGAAAGGCCTCTAAGAGCTGATTTTGTTTTCTCTGATGTCTCCTCAAACCGAAATATTTATTGCTGTGTATGTTTCTATATTTTTTCCATTAGAGAAAATATTGAATCATTTTAGGGTGTTGTTATCCAATGCTATGAGTTATTGACAGATAGGAATGAAAATAACTAGCACTTGATATATATATTGTTCTTTATGAGAAGGTAATTACCATGACCCGCACCTAAGTCTATTAACTGAGATAAACTATGGTGACCATAGCACTCTGTATTTAAAAAAACAAATCATTTTTCATTTATAATCATCCAGATACTTATCCAAGCACAAGTAGAACAATTCAGGCAGGCACTATATGGGATAGTTTGCTTTCTTGATGCCAGCAATTGGTGAAAGTTGCATGATATGGCACATCAACATGAAAAAATCTTTTTTAAAAGCCGTGGTTCAGAAGCCATAATTCTGAAGTTTTAGGGCACATAAGTTAGTTCTGTGGAACACATACTGAGGCCAGCGTTCAGTGGAAGATTAAAATGGCCAAAGCTTTTATCGACTTGTCATCAGCCTTTGTCACCACCTGCACAAGGATCTACAGCTGGAGCTATCCAACCTGCTTCCATTTGGCCAGACATTTCAACTCATTAGGTAAATGCTTTCAGACAAAACGTTCCAAGTCCATCTCACAAGTCAGACCTGCAAAAAGTGAAGTCTGCACAATGGCCTTCCACAGGGATCAGTATTTGCACCATTCCTTTTTAACTCATACATAAGTGATCTGCCTAAGATGACATGCTGCAAGTTCATTTATGCTGACGACCTGTCACTAACAACAAAGGCCGCAATATCCAGTGAAATGAAAGACACCATTAATGCTGGTCTGAAGAAGATAGAAAATTATTTTTGGTACTGGCAGTTCAGACCCAATCCATCAAAAACAGTGTAGTCAGCTCTCCATCTCAGTAATTCTGAAGATGCTGAACATAAACTTCTGTGGCAAGACAATCGCTCATGAGCCTAACCCCTGCAACCTAGGAGTCACTCTCCATTGCAACCTTATCTATCAACATCTGAAGCAGGTGACCCGTAAAACAGAGTCTCAACAATATCATTCAAAAGCAAGCAGATTCTAGCTGGGGTTGCACTGCTCAAATGCTACAAATGGTAACAATGCCAGGTACTGAGCAACTGTTTGGGGAAGAAGCTTGTACATAGACCTCATTGATATCCAACTAAATGCAGTTATGAGACTTGCAACTGGCACCCTGAAATCCATTCTCTTGCCTTGGCTTTCAGTCCTCAAAAACATCCCTCCTCCAACCAGATAGTGAGAGGTGACTATGTTGTGCGAGTACAAGAAAGCTCTTGCTAACCAAAAGCTCCTGCTCCATGATAACCTTGTTCACCCATCTCACACTCGCCTTAAGTCCCGCCAACCATTCTGGGCAGCTGGAGAAGCTCTTCAGTCGTCCAATTTCAACCCATGGGACACCTGGCAGATGCAATGGGCAGTCCCGGACATTTAACAAGCACATCATAGATGAGCCCACCATCGAACCACTTAGTTTCTTTCTCTGCCTAAGAAAGTGGATGGCCAACTGTATTAGGACATTACATGGAAGATATGTGTACCTGATGCACAAATGAAGTAACAAGGACTCAACACAGTGCAAATACAGAGCCCTCCAAACCATCAAACGCATTGCAAATCAGTGCCCCATTTTTACATTTCCAGGAGGTACAGCAAAGTTGCACTGTGCATCTCCTGAAGCCTTTGAATGGATTTCAAACCTTTCTATCAACTTGTAAAGGTTGCTATTTCCATATGAAAGAAGAAGTTCTGTGGTATTCCAGGCTCCCCTGAGTCAGCATTAAACAGGGAGAGTTTATGAACCTCTCTATAATAGACAGGAAGAGGGGTCACAGGTCAGAATGGTCAAAGGCGGTGTCATCAGATCTGTATTTATGTGGTTCTAATGGCCCCAGCGAGGGTCACGGAGGGGCTATAAGCACTGGGCTGGACTCAATGAACAATGTCTTTCTGTGTGTGATGCGAATTCTCTCCTCATTGTAGAAGAGGAAGTTAATCACCTTGTGCAGTAATGATGGCTCTTCGAGATGTGTCCTCCTACAGGTCCACCACTGTAGGGTATCTGTGCCCCTGCGCCTCTAATCAGAGATTTTAGGTAGCAGCGTCCGTTCAGCTTGCACATGCTCCCTCCCTCATAGTCTGCCTTGAGGCTATCTAGTGCTGCGCGGGCAACCCCCTACCCCAATTCCTTCTCTACTGCAGAGCCTCTTAGGGAAAACTCCAAAGTAGAGGGACAGAGGGTGGGCTGTGGAGCACCCATAGGGACACACATCTCCAAGAACCATCGTTACTACACAAAGTGAGTAACTTCCTCTTCTTCCCTGAGTAGTGTCCCTATGGGTGCTCTACTGCAAGTGACTTCACAGCAGTATCTCCCATGGAGGACTGAGGCTTCGGAGTGGAGTCGATTAACACAGAGAGTACTGTGGAGCTGAAGATGGCATTGGAGGCCGAATCTCCAGTGATAGCATCATATTTTGCGAAAGTGTGGGCAGAGGCCTAAGTCACTGGTCTACAGATTTCTGAAATAGGGACACCTTTAAGGAATGCAACCGAGGTAGAAAGTGACCTCGTGGATTGCATATGGACTCTGGATGGAGATAGCAGGTTGTGTCCTTGATAACAGTGATTAATGCAACCAGAGACCCATTTGAAGAGTCTTTGAGCTGATATGACAGAGCCTTTGGATCTTTCTGCAAGTGAAAGGAAGAGTTTAGGGGACTTCCAGAAATCCTTAGTCCTGTCCAGGTAGAATGCTAGTGATCTTCTTACATTTAGCATATGCAGAATCCCCTTCCATTGTCACTATGTGGTTTTGGGAAAAACCAAGAAGATGGATCTGTTGATTGATATGGAAAGTGGAAGCAACTTTAGGGAGAAACTTGGGATGTGACCTTTGATACTTTGTCATTAAAGGTGACCATGTATGCTGGGTGTGCCATTTGGGCTGCTATTTCTTCTGTGTACATAGCTGAAATGATGGCAGTAAGAAATGCTGCCTTCGTGGACAGGTGTAAAAGAGAGCAATTTGCCAGGGCTCAAAGGAGGAGTAGTCAAAGGCCTGAGAACTAGGTTAAGATCCCAGGCTGGAGCTGGTATTCTCACATGTGGGAAGAGATTCCCAATGTCCTTGAAGAATCTGTGGGTCAGCCGGTGAGTGAACACTGAGTAGCTGTCTATCTGATGATGGAAAGTCATTATTGCCAGGAGATGTACCTTAAGGGAGCTGAGTGAGAGTTTTGACCTCTTGAGGTCTAAAATGTAGTGTAAAATCAAAGGGAGGGGGGATGAGATTAAGTCTATGTGCTTAGAATGACAACAAACTGGGAATCGTTTCCATTTTTAAAAGTAAGTGGTCGACTTTTGGATGTGTAGCAACATGTCTTTCAGCTCATCAGAGCATTCCACCTCTAAGCCTTGGAAACGAGAAAGAGCCACGCCTGGAAGCAGAGGATGGCAGGTTGGGGTGAAGGATCAGCCTGTTGTTTTGAGGCAGCAGGTGAGAATGGGCCAGATGGGAACCAGATGACATATTGCTATCTCTGTCAGGTAAGGGAGCCAGATTTGCATTGGCCAGGAGAGGGCAATCAGAATAACCCTTGCTTTGTCTCATTGAATTTTCAACAGGACCTTGGATAGAAAGGAAACAGGGGAAAGGAAGGATGAGGGCATCTCCCAGTGAATGTTTCCTTAGGCTGGTTCTAGAGGAATAACAAGGATATTTCTTGTTCAAGTAAGTAGCAACGAGATCTGTAGTCAGGGTTCCCCAAAGGCTGAATATGTCTTGAAACACCTTTGAGTTTAGTTTCCATACGTACTCATGAGAGGAATTGCAACTGAGACTGTCGGCTGCCACGTTCTGTATCCCTGGTAAATAGACAGCTGAGATGAGCACATTGTGATGGATGCCTCAACTCTAAAGTTTGAGAGCTTCTATGCAGGGGGAGGGATATCTGGTGCTCCCCCTGGATATTTATGTAAAACATACAACTCAGATTGTCCATCACGACCTTCATGTGGATGTTCTTGATGAAAGGCAGAAAGTGTTCACAGACATTCCCGACAGCCCGAGCTTCAAAAGATTGATATGGAGGATCACTTCTGTGGAAGACCACTTGCCATAAACCTTGTGGTCATGTAGGTGAGCTCCCCAGCCTATTAGGGAGAGAGTCAGTTTTGGTGGCAGTTTTGGTGGCAGTTGCATGAATGAGATGCCTGTCTGGACACTGGATGGGTCTTTCCACCAGTCCAGGGAGTCTTTACTGTGGAGGGCAATTACATCAGTTTAATTAGTCTGCCCCTGCTTGGGGAATAAACAGAAGTGAGCATCATCTGACGATACTTCATGAACATCTGGGCATTTGGGATGACGAGGGTGCATGCTGCCATATGACCTAGCAGCTGCAGGCAGTTAGTGGCCTGTCTCTATGAAACTCGTAAGGGTGGTGAGCCTGTGTAGTGGGAGGAACACTCTTGCTTGGACTGTGCCGAAGTTGGTGATGATAAACTCCATTTGCTGTACTGGGGTTAGTGTTGATTTCTGTAAGTTGAGCCATAGGCTCAGCTGCACAAATGGCCATCTGGGTGGCTTGTATTGCATCCTCGAACAAGAGAGCACTGAGGAGGCAGTCGTCTAGGTATAGGTAGATAATAATGCCCAATGTTTGTAGATGCGCCACTAAGATGGAGAGAACCTTTGAGAATACCTTGGGTGCAGATGAGAGGCTGAATGAGAACACACTACTGATAATGGTCCTGCCCAAAGGTAAATAGGAGGAATCTCTTGTGCAATGGTTGTATCGAGATATGGAAGTAGGTGTCTTGTAGGTCGAGGACGGAAAAACAATCTCCTTGCTCTAGAGCTGGAATAATGGCTGCTAACGTGACCATTTTGAACTTCTGAGCCTTCATGTATTTGTTTAATGCCTAAAATCTATAAGTGTTTCGGCTCTTGACCAACCTGTCAAAAGTGCTTATAAGAGGCAGTCTGAGAGGCCACGGATTGGGATGTTGACTACTTCCACTTTTGAAGCCTGGACTTCTTATGCTGAAGCTCATAACAGCACTGAGACGGTGGCTATTGAGGACGTTATAACCTGTGCTGTAGCTGAGAGCTATATCTTCTCTTCTGTCCTGCAGTGTAGATTCCCAGGGAGTGCAGTGTGGCTCGGGAATCCTTCAAGACATGGAGAGAAGAGCTTGTCTTCTCTGTGAACAGTTTGGGCTCTTCAAACAGAAGATCTTTTGCAGCTCTTTGGGCAACCCAGGAAGGTGTAGCCAAGAAGCCCGCCACATTACCACTGCCTCTGAGACTGAGAGGGCCATTGTATCGGCTGCGCTCAGCACCATCTGTAGCACCTTTCTGGCTATTAACTGATCCTCTCTGACAATGGCCTTTAGCTGCTGGCAGAGGGAATGCTTCAGAAGGATATGGGACTCTCAAGCATCGGACACAGTGAGAGTGTATGTCTCCCACAGGATCTTGCAGCAGAGGCACCTCTTGAAGCAGGGGAACTAGGCATGCCCCTGGGATGGGGGTGGCTCTCACCCTCTAGCAGTGAGGGATACAGAAGAAAGTTCTCTCTTTTTCTTTTTCTTCTTAAACTGGAAAGAACTTGGAGAGGATTCTAAATGCCCCTGGAGGGGAATCCCCTCAGACAGAAAAGAAAGGTAAACTAAAGTTATTTTCTTTCTTTCTTTCTTTTTCTTTCTTTCTTTCTAATCCCAACAATAGTTAGCAAAGGAAATGCTAACTATTAAGGGGAACAAAAGAAACAAAAACTACTATTACTTATGCTAATGACACAGATAAGGAAGGGACAACTGCTCACTCCCTTAGAGGCCAAAAGTGGTCCAGAAGGAACTGAGGGGGGTTCACCTGCCCAGCGCTAGATAGCCTCAAGGCAGACCAGGAGGGAGGGAGAGCGCACATGCTGACTGAAAGGACACTGCTACCAAAAATCTCCCATTAGAGGCATAGGGGCACAGATACACCTACAGTGGAGCACCCCTAGGGATGCTACTTAAAGAAATACCATTTATTAGGTTAATTATCTATATTTTAACTCTTTCAACAAATACAGGGCTTGATTCTTCCTCTGGTATGCCAGTTTTATAGTGGTGTAACGAAATCCATGGCATTACACCACCAGAAGAGCTGTGGAATGGAATAAAGAATCAATCCTACAATTTTACAGAGTTTTTTTCCTTATTATTATACGTACCCTGGACTAGGTTAATGGAAGCATGGAGGAATAATTCCGAGAATACAACTCAGTTTGTGAGAGAATCAGGGGCTGACATAAGGTAGAATGAAGGCACCTTAATAATTTGAGGAACAGGAACATCAATCTGAGCATTTTTTTGCTTCTTATATAAAATTTATGTAACATGTACGATGGGCAGGATAATTTGTTTCCCTGATTCTCTATATTTATAGTCCCGAGCTGTCCTCATGGCTATGTAAGAACTCAGTTCTGCAACCCTCATTCAAATAAGTGCTTAATGATAGGAGCCACATCACATCTAGATAAATAGATAGTCTTTATGCACGTAGTCCCCATGACTTCCATGTGATAGAAATGTTTAAGGGACAGATATTCCAACAGAACTATGACATCTCACCACAAAGTTCTTACAGTCATCAAAAAATACAGTAGTGAAGATCTGCAGAAAATTATATGGGCACAGGCCAATACCTGAAAGATCCCTATTTTATTTGCAGTGGGACATACACAACTTCTTACAAATATTGTAACTTTCTTATAAAAGGCTCAGGAAACAATCCAAAAAACTCAGGCAAGTTCCTAATACTGTGTTAGCACTACGATGGTCCTTTCTATCATCTCCATAAAAGCACAGTCTCCTAATCCATTATGCTCCCCCAAATGGAAATATTTCCATCTAATCAGAATGGCTCTGAAAATACTGTCATTGAATTTTTATTAAGTGATGACTTAGAAATAAGTGAGTCTAAATCTTTGGTTAAATCAACTAATTCCAGAAGTCTTAGATTTAGACCACAGTACACTGCAGTTTTATAATGCATTTGGCAATTACAGGTTGGTAGGCCTAACTTCAGTACGAGTAAAATTGATTGAAACTATAGTAAAGAACAGAATTATAAGACACCTAGATGAACACGATTTCTTGAGAGTCAACACTGCTTTTTCAAAGGAAAATCATGCCTCCCCAATCTATTAGAATTCTTTCAGGAGGCCAAACAACATGTGGACAAGGGTGATCCAGTGCAAACAATGTATTTGGATTTTCAGAAAGCCTTTGATAAGGTCCTTCACCAAAGGCTCTTAAGCAAAGTAAGAAGTTATGGGATGAGAGAAAAGGTCCTCTCATGGACCAGTAAGTGGTTAAAAGACAGGAATCAAAGGCTAGGAATAAATAGCCAGTTTTTAGAATGAAGAAAAGTAAATAGTGGTGTCCTCCAGGAATCTGTACTGGGATCAATGCTATTCAACATATTCATCAATTATCTGGAAAAAGGGGTAAACAGTGAGGTTGCAACATTTGCAAACAATACAAAATTAGTTAAGATAGTTAAGTCCAAAGCGGACTGCAAAGAATCACTAAACTGGGTGAGTGGGCAACAAAATGGCAAATGAAATTCAATGTTGATAAGTGCATAGTAATGCACAACTATACATACAAAATAATGGGTTCTAAATTAGCTGTTACCACTCAAGAAAGAGATCTTGGAGTCTTTATAGAGAATTCTCTGAAAACATCCACTTAATGTGCAGCAGTAGTCAAAAAAAGCTAATAGAATGTTAAGGCAATGGAAATTGTCATGGCCCAGAATTGCCCCAGCATCCACCTCTCAACTGCCAGAGCTCTTTAAAGGGATCACCTTAATAGTTATATAAACGATTTTGGAGAATGTCTGTTAATGGTTCATCAGAGGAGATGAAACCCATGCAGGAAAAGGAGAAGAAGGAATCAGTAAGATACTGGGGGGAGAAAAGGGCAACTATAGGATGGCAAATGTGAAAGGCTTACGTAGCCAGGCAGGAAAGAATGGTAATAGGGGAGAGGGGGAAATCTTACTCTTCTCTCCTCTGAATACTTTTTTTAAGAAGTTAGTGATAGAAAATTCATAGCCAATTGAATTCTTAAGTGACAGTGATAACTTTTGCCCATTGGGAACAGAATGTGATATTCTGTATAGGCAATAATGGAATCAATTTGTTGTCACCATGGTCATTTGTTCATGAGACCACAGTTTGGCATTCTGAACCCTTAACACCACTATTCTTAATTTGAAAAACATATCTGAGCTGTGTGAGTCTTGCCTCCCAGCTGAGACAACACAGAAGAACAGTAAGTATTTTCAGAGCCATTTGTAAAAGTTTAGCAGATTTGCTGTGGCTGACAGATATGCACGTGGGCTTGCCTACAGAGACTTGGCATGTAGCAAGTCAGAGTGTAAGTCTACAGCACACCAGCTTGCCATGCACGTAGGTTACATCTACATATCAGCTATCCATGCTGCGAAGCACCCTTCTAAATAGACATGCACTAGATCTACTCGAGCTAGCACCCTAAAATATAGCAGTGTGGCAGCAGCAGAACGGGTGGCAGTTTGGACTAGCTGCCTGAGTACAATCCCATCCGAATCCCTAGGTACCTACTCAGGCGACGAGCCTGAGCCACGTGTTGCTGTGGCCAAACTGCTAGCTTTAGCACTCTAGCTTGGGCAGAGCTAGCATGTGTCTTCCTAATCCCATGCTACTGTGTTGACATACTCTAACTCACCATGTGGACCCTGCCTCCATACAGTAAAGGTTCCACAGTACACTCTGATATATTACTACTTCAAACAGCAGTAGGCCACACCACACTAGGCAATGTTTAGTGCACAGTGTCAGGGTCTGTCTGGCTAGCTAGTGTTCAGTCAGCTAGCATATTATACATTCACACCCCAGCTTGCTGTATACTAGCTCATTGTATAGACAAACTCTAAAAGTGCAGGTATGAGCTTCTAGAACTCAACACAGTAAGGAAAGGGGTCACTGATGCAGCTGCACTGTCGATGTCAAGACGGCAAATATTAAGGAATTAGGAAATCTTATGAGTAAGGTGCAGTGACAGGAAGTATTAAAATCCAAGAGTGCAGAATAAGGCAAGGGGATCCTAAAAGACCTTATACATCAGGGCCAACAGAGTATGGGCGTGATTCAGAAATTACTGGAGATTCTATGGCCTCTGTTGTGCAGACTAAGTTATCATATTGGTCCCATATTGCCTCAAAAGCTATGAATCTATAAACATATTCCAGTTTCTCTTAAAGAACAAGAATCCATGAAAGAGCTGAGATTTTAAAAAGTAGAAAAGTGGGGAAGTAAGCAAACAAGAACACAGTTATAGCAGGCTTGCAGAGAAAATATTAAGGACAGAATTAAAAACAAAATAAAGGGGGATAAATTAATTCATGCTAGCCAAAGGCACTGAGGAGAATAAGAAGAGCTTTTTATTTATATAGGGGAAGAGGCTGTAATAGTACTAGGAAGAACATAAGTCTATTAATAAATTAAATGAGAAGAAATTAATTATTCAGAAATGACTGCAAGACAGAACTCACTTTTTAATTGTCTTCAGTGAGAAAAGAAACACAAGAGAAAGCTAAACAATTAATCTGAATATTTGAACTGTGAGAGTGATTAACCAGTGGAACAAACTACCATCTATTGAGGTCTTCAGATCAAGACTGGATGCCATTCTGAAAAACATGTAGTCAAATGCAATTTACTGGGCTCAATACAGGGTAACTGGGTGAAATTCTCTGGCTTGTGTTATACAGCAGATCAGGCTAGATTATCTAATTTGCCTTAAAATGCACAGTCCTCTTTTTGTTTTCTTTACAGTTTTACTTAGACAGCAAGCTTTCTGGGGCAGAGATTTTTTGTTCTAGATTTGTAGAGTGTCTAGCACAATAGGGTCCTGGTCCAAGACTGGGCCTCTTGGATAATAGTGCAATATTCTACTAACAATAATTTAGAAGCAGGAATGACAATCAAGGTGAAGGGGTGCTAATATCTAAGGACAAATTTAGAAAAGTAGAAGCCCACAGGAGCTCAAAGAACACAGTGCACAAGCTCATGTTTATGCATATCTGTGGGCCCAATTTGGGGAAGCGCTGAAGCATATGCTTAAAATTAAGGATGTGCTAACTCCCATTGCCTACAACAGACCTTAAGAATAGGCATAAAGTTAATCATGTGGTTAAGTGTTAACATGAAATGGGATGTTTTCCTAAACTGGGACCTGTATAGGCAGCTGCCACAATTATGCATGTAAATTTAAGTGGCTGCAAGTACAAATGTATACCTGGACACCCTACTGCCCTTTTGCACGTGCAATTAATAGTAATACTTACCTAGCATTTTTCCCCTGTGGCTCTCTAATAGCATTATGAAGGATGTCAGTATCATTACTCCCACTTCACAGATGTAAAATTGCCTTCAATTACAAGTACACCTGCATGCAGGTTTTTCAGGTTGAGCCTCTGCCTCCCTTCTTTAAACTTTTGGGTCCCGAAGTTTCTAGGCTAAGTCTGAACAGTCTATTAGGCTTGTTTCATGGTTTAAAAATCTCCAGCCCCATCCTCGGGGTTTACAGCTTTACGCATTCAAGCAAAGACATACCTGAGAGTGAAAAACTGATCAGTCTCCGACTTCCTTGACCCTGGACTGGATCTTCACTGGCGATGCTTTTAAAAATCTGCTGGAAGAAGGAAAATGGTGAGGTAGCTGTCTCCAGTGATTCTTGAACAGAAAACTGACTTAATAACTGTTATTCCTGCAGTCGTAATCAGCTGAGAATCAATTACATGCTTTCATTAGGCAACTATTGATCCAAACAACTTTAGCATATACTAAGAAACCATCACAAGGGAGTTCCTTTTCACAGAAATGAAAAACTATGCAAGAAAATACTGCAAACTTATAAGTATTTTGTCTTAGTAAAAAGAGTATTTCCTCACTGGAATATCTGTAAACAGTAACTGCTTTTTGAACAAAAAATGAATGCAGCTGACTCTAATGTCACTAACTCTAATAGCAAATTGTGGTCTCAACAAAATAAAATACCAATCTCCGTAGTTCAGTTATTATTGTGGCTCTTCAGCTGACATCCAGGAACCTACATTTACATCTACGAGTTACATAAACTATGACTATTAATCTCATGAAAAAATGAGCAACTATGACATACTGTAGTGACAAATATACAGGGCATGTCTGAAGAAGCAAGATCTACAGTATATGATCATTTGAGATCTTTTAATAGACAAAATCTTTAAAAAGTTGGACCTGTTGGGCTTGACTTTTGGCCATGATCAGCATGTTTCTTGCACACTGCTGATTTGAATGTGGGAATAACTATCTTCCTTTCAATCCCATCTATACCCTTTAGGCAATCGTGGTTTTAATTTAAGAACCTGAACAGCTCTTGTTTTAGTTTTAAAAGACTGTAGTTGTTTGAGGTGTGTCAGTGCCAGAGGCAGGAGAGAGGGGAATTGCTCTGCTGATGACTTTATGCACAGAGCACAACAAAGTAGTTTGCCCCCTGGTGCTAAAAACTGGGACATTGTCACAGCTAAGAAAATAAATCCCTTACCTCCGTCTCTGGATCAAGCTAAGGGAGATAAAGGAGGAATAGGATGATGTGTGCATGAGGGCAGTGGGGAATCAATCTGCTGACTGGAAGACTTTAAATATGAGTTAAAAATGTGGGAGAAATGGGCACACTGACAGACAAGTGGGGCGGATGGGGGAGTTGAGATTCTAGCAAGTAGCTTCACTGGAAGTGGAGCAGATAGCAGGCTGGGCCATTGACTACTTCTCCTCTAACCCTCAGAATGGTACTGACTCCCCCTAACTGGCTTCAACCCTCTGAATGTTATTCAACTCAGTGGCAAGAGCATGTTCCACACACCATTTAGCTCCTTCGCCTTCCTCCAGAGACATACTGGGAATAGGAGTGAAGTGATTCATAGATTTTAAGGCTAGAAGGGACCATTATGGCAATCTAGTTTTACCTCCTGAACAACACAGGCCATAGAACCATACCCAGTAATTTCTGCATCTAGCCCATAACTTCTATTTGAGCTGTAGCGTATCTTTTAGAAAGATAGTGTGTCCTGATTTAGATATCTCAAGTGATGAAGAAGCCACCACATCCTTAGATCAGTTGTTATATTGCTTAGTTGCCCTCACTGTTAAAAGTTTACATCTTATTTCTAGTCTGAATGTGTTTAGCTTCAGCTTCCAACCCCAGATTTTTAATATGCCTTTTTCTACTAGATTAAAGAGCTGTCTGTTAAAAATATCTTCCCTATGTAGATAGCAACAGACCATGATCAAGTCACTTTCTTAACCTTCTCTTGGATAAATTGAAACTTTTAACTATCTCACTATCAGGCATGTTTTCCAGACCTCAAATCTTTCTTGTAGCTCTTTTCTGAATGCTTTCCAATTTTTTCAACATCCTTCCTGACATACAGATATCAGAACGGGACACGTTATTCCATTAAATGGTCTCACTATGCCTACTTGATGATCTATCACATTGCACTGGGAGCTCATGTTTAGTTGGTTATCTAGTATGACCTCTGAGTCTTTTCCAGTGTCACTACATTCTAGTTTACCATCTCCCTTTATTTTTCTTAGGAGTATGGCCTTGCATTTATCTGTGTTAAAGTCATGTTGTTCAAATAAGTACACAGTCATCAAGGCTGGTCTATATAACTGACTTGTCCCTATCATTATTTATCACTTCATCAGTTTTTGTGTTAGGTGCAATTTTGAATTGATTTTATATTTTCTTCCACATCACTGATAAAGGTATTGAATAGTATGGGGTTGAGAACAGATCCCTGAGGGACCCTACTAGAAACACCACCACTGGATGACAATTACCCATTCAGAATTACTTTTAGAGATCTATCAGTTAAACCAGTTTTCAATCGATTTAAGATAGGCTACACAGATTTTGATAGTACTATAGACTATAGACTAAGACTGCTGAAATGCACTTGACTAAATATATTAGGACAACACAGTTTCCTTTGTCAACAAAACCAAAAAAATGACGCCAAGCTTGTTTGACAAGATCTAGCTAATTTTCTATAATACCATTTTGATTCACATTAATTTTGACACCCTCCTTTAATTCTTCACTCGTTGCATCCCATATCAGCCTTCCCAAAATCAGTGTCCGACAAACCAGCTGATAGTTATCTGGGACATCCTGTTTACTCTTTTCAAATACTGGCACAACATTAGGCACCCCCCCAAGTGATCTGGAACTTCCCTAGTGTTCCAAGATTCATTAAAAATTAACATTAAAGATTCAGAGAGCTCCTCAGTCAATTCTTCGAATACGCTTGTGTGCAAGTGATGTGGTACCACAGATTCTAAAAGGTTTAACTTTATTAGTTACTGTTTAACATCCTCTCTAATTATTGGTGGAATAAATTATTGGTGGAATTATTATTATTATATTATGTTATATTATATTTATAATTAATAAATTATTGGTGGAATGTTTATCTGTAAAATATGAATACATCATCCCACTTCTTTCTACATACAGAACAGAAATATTTAATGAATGCTTCTGCCTTCTCTGCATCATGATAGACAATTCTTTCATCCTTATCTAGTATTGGACCCATACCATTTTTAGGATTTTGTTTGTTCCTGATATAGTTAAATATTTATTTTTTATTGTCCATAATCTTACTGTACATAGAGTTTACACTGATACCTTTAGCTTCCCTTATCAATTGTCTGAATTTCCTAATTGCTGACTTGTACTCATTGCTATCAATTTTCTTACTCTCTACACTTCCCAATACAACATTTCAATAGAAAAAAAGCATTTGCATTGAGGTGTATTTGTTAGTCTGGGTTATGTTAGATGTATAGTAAACATAATATTTCCTTTTGATCATCTCATATTTTCCAGGGTCATGAAAGAAAGAAATTAATTGTGATGTATAAGGACTTTATTTTAAAGGTCAGAAAAGGTCAGGATATTCACAAACTGATCCATTTAGATCCAAATCTGCAAACACATACTTATGGGAGTAATATTGCTCACATGAATAGCCCCACTGAATTAAGTAAAACTATTCAGGTATGTAATTGTTTGCAGGAGCAGGCCCTGACTTATCAGAATTAAATGAGCCATAATATAAAAACTACAAGAAACAGTAGAACTATATAAGTGAATTACACAGTTTATCACAATATAAATTTCTGAGATTTAGCACAACTGTCATTTTGCTATAGTTTACCTTATAGTTTATATACAGTTACCTGTCAAGGAATTTTAAATGAACCTTAGCATTCCTTCTAAATGGGTGCAATAGGGACAGCCAAAGGACTATGCACCATTTAA